>CM070841.1:23220600-23403100 GCA_036326025.1 Chrosomus eos
ACATACAATTTAAATACAAAATCTTAAAATTGTTAGATATATTTTGAATTTATTTGAAATGATTTGCCTCATTCAGAACATGTTGCCCATTTATTTGATAATATTCATATTATTCCGTCACTTATAACACACTGCTAAATGTCTACATGTGTGTTGTGGCCTCACCTGTTCTGCTGGGATGCTGGCTCTCTGAATCACCTTCAGTGCATCGCTGACCCAGAGCTGGTGCCGGGGATGCTGGGCTGGAGGCCGGCGCAGGCTGAAGATCACGGAGCGGTTGCTTCTAGCGGCCAGACGCAGCAGCTCCGCGAGGCTACACACCGTCTGATTGGCCGTGCGGTTGCGGTCCTTCTCTGACAAGTACTGCGCCGTCCAGTACGGGTCATCCTGAGGGACGAATAACGTCAAAAATCTTCGTTATCAGTGAATGTAGACAACAGAAATGAGAAAGGAATAGAATTGAATACCCTGAGGAACCAAAGTCCAGCATTGAGACTGCGAATCTCTGTCCAGTTAAAGAACGAGGCGTCGCTGTCCTGACGGGCAGGGAACAGTTTGTCCACGTCGGTGGTCCTGCGTAGTGTGCGGTCCTCATCAGAAACGGCACTCCATCCAGACTGAAGTGAAACAAGCATCCAATCACACAAGAGTCATGTTATTCAGAGCCAATCAGAGCAGCAGCCATTCTTTTCTCATATTCAAAAAGTGTAAACTAAAACAAAATAAAATATGAAATAAATATATATATTTTTAGATAAATTCATCATTTTTTAGAAAGAATTAAAAACTCATTAAGAATATTTTTCTCAATATTTAAAATTTAGACTGAATACTAAGACATCCTATTTCAAGAAAATACATAAAAATATATATTTTTATATTTTTTAGATGAATTCAGAATTTATTAGAAATTGGTTCTCTCATAAAGTTGCTGATTAAGCTGATAAAGTAGCCTTTTCTAATGTTGGAAGCTTATTAAGAATATTTTTTCTCAATTTGTCTCATTCAAAAAGGTATGATAAGAAGAAAAAAAAATTAGAAACATTTAAATAAAAAATAAAATAAGATTAATTTAAAAAGGTATATGAAATTTTATTAAGAAAGTCAACAACAAAATGGATACCTAATGGTAACATCTGCTTCCAGGGCAGCGACTTTCTGTTGCAGCGCTTTACTAAACGACATAATAGTGTGTTCTGGAGCGAGCTGAGAGAGAGAGAGAGAGAGAGAGAGGAGAGAGAGAGGAGAAAAGAGAGAGAGAGGAGAGAGAGAGAGGGAGAGGGAGGGAGGAGAGAGAGAGGAGAGGAGAGAGAGAGAGAGAGAGGAGAGAGAGAGAGAGAGAGGAGAGAAGAGGAGGAGAGGAGAGGAGGGAGGAGAGGGGAGGAGCGAGGAGAGAGAGGCGAGAGAGAGAGGAGAGAGAGAGAGAGGGAGAGAGAGAGGCAGAGTGTAATGCGAGTTACTGTCTTAACACTCCTTAGAAGAAGTCAAACAAACAGTTTAAGCTTCACCGTACAATCAGCTTAATGTTTAGAGTAAGAGTAAGTCCTGCAGCAGGGATACACAGTCTTTCCAGCTCTTTCTATTTGATGCTAAATTTCAGAAAGAAACCACAAGCAAGCCATGTCATAGCCCTTGGTTCGCTGAACAGGATTATGAAACTCACCATTGGAGCTCCACGACGGCCAATGACAGCAGGACGAGGACCGAGCTTGGACCGGTCCATGATGCAGGGAGAAGAGATGAAGAGGGGAACCAGATACAAAACCAGGAGAACGCTCACATAAAGCACCAGCGTTACAACCTGGAGTCCTGAGCAAACACACAAACGTATGCATGTCAAAACAAATACACCACTGTTTTGTTTATGTATCTGGAAGTCTTTTATGATCAACCAAAACTGCATTTTAAATTTATTCAGAAATACAATAACAAACTGTAATGGAGTTGAATTTTCAGCATCATTACTGCAGTCTTCAGTGTCACATGATCCTTTATAAATCAGTGGAATATGCTGATTTAGTGCTCAAGCAACATGTATTATTATTATCAATGTTTAAAAAAGTTCTGCTGCTTAATATTTTTGTGGAAACTGTGGTTTTTGTGGAATACAAAATTAACAATTAACTGTGATTTATTTATTTATTGGTCCAGGAGTGCCTGATTCAAATTCGTCCTGGCTTTGACCCAGTCAGCCATTTCCCCTCACATGACCTTACACTCACTTGATCTCTCTCCGCGTACCACCTGACCGGCGATGACCCACCCTAATGCTGTGACCACAGCTAAAGCCCCGATGTGCAGGAACGGCCCTGTGAACTACACCAGCGAAAACATGACACAGAACACACTTTCAAATATCACACTTGAACAGGGCTTAAATGAATTGTCAAGTAAGACCTCAAGACATTGGACAGTAATGTGCTGATGATGTTGATCCAACCTGCAGAGAAATGATGACAATGTCCCATTCGTCCTGCCAGAAATCATCAACGGACACCACTCCTGTTATGGTGGAGAGCAGAACAGCCAAAACTACAATCTGTGGGAAATAAACCTTTTTTAATTTACATTTAAAACCTTGGTCTGGTTCTAGACTTAAAGGGATACTCCACTTTTTTTGGAAATAGGCTCATTTTACAACTCCCTCAGAGTTAAACTGTTGAGTTTTACCGTTTTCGAATCCATTCAGCCGGTTTTCTGATATTTAGAAGAATATCAGTAACCAGACAGTTTCTGGTCTCATTGACTCCCATAGTATTTTTTTTTCCTACTATGGAAGTCAATGAGACCAGAAACTGTCTTCTTAAAAACAAGACCAACCATATGTCTATATACCAAAGCATTCTTGAATTACAACCATTTAAGGTTTTTTTTATTGCTAGTACTGTGTCCTCACATGAGGACATAATTTTCTGCAAAAACTACTTCCTGTACAAAAACAAATTTGAGTTATTATATTTATTAGGTCCTACTTATCCCAAATAGCAAGAACAATTATAAAATGCACACCAGGCAAACTCTCGGGTCTCAGGAGGTTTAAAAAGACTTATAAAGAGGTTCCGTCTCACCTTATGGATCCAGTATAAGTTAAGCTGCTGCCCCAGTGCAATGTGACAAAGTGCAAGAATCTGACAAAAAAAAAATATATATATATAAAATACACAGGATGTTTTCATTCAATTAGAGCTATGTTACACACTATGAAAGGTCATTTTCAAAAATCCATAATAGGGGCCCTTTAAACATAATTTATAGTTCTTCTCGCTTGTGCTCTATCTTGAGTTAGATAAGACTTTCAGTTGATGGATGTCTGAAGAAAAGTCCTTCAGCATTTTTCCCACTCGTTTATAGCTTCCTTACATTAATCATCAACCCATGGAAGTCGTGATTTTTTGTTCAGAGATTTTCTTGGCACTGTATCATTCTGATATAGATACAAGCGCTTTGTGAAACTCTGCATAGCATCTGGGCTGTCCTCTGAAAAAACGTGATAATCTCTCATAACGGAGAGTTTAAAACTTCTTTTAATTTGTTTCTTCCTCTATTCCATTAATGGTTACAATGATAGGGAAATGTTTACGGTAAGATTTTTTTAAAGTTAAAAGAAGTCTCTTCTGCTCACCAAGGCTTCATTTATTTGTTCCAAAATACAGCAAAAACAGTAATATTGTGAAATATTTTTACAATTTAAAATAACTGTTTTCAACTTGATTATATTTTAATGCAATTTTATTTAAGTGTTGGAAAAGCTGAATTGTCAGCATCATTACTCCAGTCTTCTAAGTATAATATGCTGATTTGATGCTCAAGAAACATTTCTTATTATGATCAATGTTAAAAACAGTTGTGTACAATTTTGTTATTATTTGATGAATAGAAAGTTCAAAAGAACAGCATTTATCTGAAATAGAAAGCTTTTGTAACATTATCACTACCGTTCAAAAGTTTGGGGTCAGTAAGAGTTTTGTTTCTTTATTTTTAAAGAAATTAATAATTTTATTCAGCAAGGATGCAACTGATCAAAAGTGAGAGTATATACATTTATTATGCTGCAAAAGCTAAATGCTGTTCTTTTGAACTTTCTATTCTTCAAAGAATCCTGAAAAGAAATTGTACACAACTGCTTTCAACATTGATCAAAATAATAAATGTTTTTTGAGCAGCAAATCGGCATATTAGAATGATTTCTGAAGGATCATGTGACACTGAAGACTGGAGTAATGATGCTGAAAATTCAGGAATAAATTACATTTTAAAATAGAAAAAAGTTATTTTAAATTTTCAATTTTTTTTTTTTTACAATATTACAGTTTTTTCTGTATTTTGGATCAAATAAATGAAGCCTTTATGAGCAGAAGAGACTTCTTTTAAAACAAAAAAATCTTACCGTTTTAATAATTTTGGCCACTAGTGTGTAAGTGGCAATTAATTCCTGACCCTAGAAGCAACCTGTGGTTAAGTTCTTCAAACATAAATACAAATATAATCAAGGACACAATGGTGATGCTTGCGACAATTAAAAGTTTAAAGGCACTGCTCCCTTTCTCTGTCACATGTGCGTGTGTGAAGAGCACTCACCATTAAAAATGCAGTGTAAGTGAATCCTGTGAGTGTTGTGGCGAGAATAGGAACTGTGCCATCCTTCCAAACAGCAGAACGATTATATAACAACCTGCCAGCGAAATAAAACCAATTAGAGTGGTTCACACACACCAACGGGGGGATACAAAGCATGCTTTACACACACAAGAAACATGTTTTTCAACCCTTTGTATGTAAAATGACTTTTGCAACTATAATGGACTGTAAACCATGCAATTAAACTAGTAACTCATAGTAAACTCATAAAGCATGCTCTAGTAATGAAATGTGTAATCATAGGGTTGATGTCAGTTTCATGGCGAGGACACACAGCAGGGTCCAGAGTTAATGGCCAGCTGATGTCACTTCCGAAACAGCAGGTTCCTCAGGCTGAACTCACCAGTTGAACTCATTGTAGTCATTACGGGCCTCCAGCCAGAAGTAGGACCAGATGAGGAGGAGGAGAAACGAACAGCAGAGGAGGAAGAACCATGAGCATTCCCACTGAAAGCAAAAAACAGGAATTGATGTACACACACACACATGCACTGCAGGAGACGGACACTTAAGGTGCGTCCCAATTCGCACTATTCTCAACCATTTTGTAGTAGAAAGTGAAGTATAAACTAGAGATGGACTCATTTCTCTGCCGATATCAGATTATTCAGAATTATATCTGCCGATGCCGTTCGTTTGATTTTCTAATAGGGGGAAAAAAATCTCTCCCAACTAAAGCCGTAAACTATACAGGGAGCCCTCTCATTTGGTACATTATTACAATAATATTAGAGGTTAAAATGAACAACAGAGCCCAAACTGTTATATTCAACTGCTATTTGTTTTTTAGATATAATAACTAAACTCAAATAAATCTGGAGTTTTTATACAACTCAGTTGCACATAATAAGGTAGTTTTTATAAACACTTGTCTTTATGACAAATTTATTCAAACATGCATACATAATTGTTTTTATAGCTAACTAATGAACTGTGAACATTAGATAACTAGTTAGATAATTAGTTATGCATGTTTTTCATGCTATAACTTGTATTAAAGTGCAAGAAAAGGCTGGCATTCTATGATGCTTCTTCTATGATGCCGTCAGTCACATTTAAGAGCGTCAAAACGCCATTTATTGTTTGAATTTTGTGATAAAATGGACAGAATTTGAAAGCTGAGATTTTTTTTTCATATCAAAAGTAAAAAAGCACAAAGCTCTTGGTGATTTTTGGATGGGAGGCCACACAAATAATATTTGGTGTAGGGAAAACTGCGGACATGGCAACCCTGGCTTGAACTACTCACTTTAAATAACTGATACACTCATACACTAGAGTAAATAGTGCATAGTATAAGTGCAGTGTCAGACAGCTCTTTATATCCTTAACAACATGTTCACACATTATCCAAAACCCCATTTATCACATATCAAGAGTGGCAAGGGAAGGTAAAAAGCCGCTGAGGTCAAATGCGTAGCTTTTAAGATGCCTTACATTTTTAGAGAGTATATTAAATTGTGAGCTAAGTTTAAGATGGCAATTAAATTCCTTCACCATAGAAACCACATAGCGTTCCACAGCAAATTACAGCAGGAGTGAAACATTTTCAGCACAGCAAGATCTTTCGAGAGAGAGAGGAGAGAGAGAGAGAGAGAGGAGAGAGAGAGAGAGAGAGAGAGAGAGAGAGAGAGGGAGAGAGAGAGGAGAGAGAGAGAGAGAGAGAGAGAGAGAGAGAGGAGAGAGGAAGAGAGAAGAGAGAGAGAGAGAGAGATGAGAGAGAGAGAGAGAGTGAGAGAGAGCATGTTGCCTGACACACAGGCAAGGTAGCTGTTAGAGAGGGCGGAACTTCATTGTTCTGTTAACAGGAGTTAAAGGGTGATGTAATAACAATCCAACTTGTCACGGCTCACCTGATAATGATAGTGTAAAAGATCTCACTCAGTGAATGGGGATGTCATGTTGATGTTATATAAAAAGGAAAAGCGGCAAGCACATGAAACAATGCAAGCAGGGATTTCATTTGTGCAAGGATTTGTCTAATCAAATATTCAAAGTGGTTTACTAAAACAAAGCTCTATCAATTGATTTAGTAATGCTCTGACTGATTCAGTAAGTTAACTCAGTTCCCCAGGATTTGTCAAACCGTAAGTCATAAATTTGCTCATGACTAATTTGCTCATGAATTGGGCTATGCTGATTCCACTGTACATTTCTGCATGTAACACAAAAGAAAGCCATGTTGGGTAACACAGGGTGCAGAGAGACATCTAAGTTCAGTTTCCAGATCAGATGGCTGGCATCCTGCTGGCATGCGGACTCTCAGAACCGCAAAAGACCTTTCAGTCCTCGAGGTGTGGAAGAGATCTAATGACCACGTCTCGAGACTCTGTGGGGGTTTCATCAGATTCAGGGTGAATTAGGGTCATTTACTGTGATTCTCACTCCAACCCAGTTAAATTATGCTAATGTTTTGATATGTTTTTAAAGAAAAGACAGTAAAAACTTTAAAAATGATTAAAATACCATTTAAAAGAATTGAAGTATATTTTAAAATGTAATTTATTTCTGTTCAGTGTCACATGATCCTTCAGAAATCATTCTAATAAGCTGATTTTCTGCTTATTATGATCAATTTTGAAAACAGTTGTGCTGCTTGATATTTTTTTGTAGAAACTA
The DNA here is from genome assembly GCA_036326025.1 of Chrosomus eos. NCBI lineage: Eukaryota > Metazoa > Chordata > Actinopteri > Cypriniformes > Leuciscidae > Chrosomus > Chrosomus eos. Next base: position 23,227,858 of record CM070841.1, read on the forward strand.
TGATTTTTTTGATGAATAGAAATTTCAAAAGAACATGATTTATTTGAAATAGAAATCTTTTGTAACATTATAAAGGTCTTTACTGTCACCTTTGATCAAATTAATGCATCCTTACTGAATAAAAGTATTTATTTATTTTTATTTTATTTATTTATTTATTTATTTATTTCGAGCAATATATAATTACACATGACAAAGGCAATAAAGAAGTATTTTGATTAATCTATGCAAGCCTTTAAATTCATCATATTTTCATCAAGCTTAACAAAATAATTCCATCTATCGCTCGAAACGGAGTGGGTAGAAGTTAAACTTTCAAAAGTATTCATTTCTTTCTTTCAAAAACAAAGCTAAGCATTCCACAGAACCCAGTGTCCCAGATGACCTCAATTTAACAGCTTTAGCAATACTAACATGCAGACTGGGAGAGCACAGGGCATTATGGTATGCATGTCCGCCATATGGACGCAGGTGTTTGTAAACAGAGAGATGAGAAGATTATAGGTTCATTCAGCATTAAACTATCTTATTTTAAACCAATGAAGCTTTTCACCAACATTTCAAAGTTATCTGACATGCCTTAAATACAACTCCCAACATAAAAACCTTGCATATAGTTTTCTAATGATTCCATACACCCTTATAGAGAATTTAAAAATGGACTGACTTATTTGCATTTTACATTCATGCATTTGGCAGACGCTTTTATCCAAAGCAACTTACATTGCATTTCAACATTTACATTCTTACAAGTTCTTATCAGTTCTTGCTTTCCCTGGGAATTGAACCCACGACCTTGGCGTCGCAAGAGCCAACGCTCTACTGTTTGAGCAACACAATACACACGACTATTTGTCATGTGTATTGTCTCGCAGTCATGCTAAAGCAAAGGACACATTTCACTGTTCTGTTCATTCATTCTGCACAGCTGACAGCTGCTAATCCCTCAATCCAATCAGCTCCTCCAGACCTGCTCATGAGCACATCGAGGAGGACACATCGTTACCGGGCGCTAATTATAGAGTGGGCGGTGCCAGCGGTATGCCAGCCAATCACAGGGCTTCTGATGAGGGTTTTTTTCTCAGTGCCACGGTGTTACTTTTTAGAGTCTGTTCAAATGAAAGGATGAAGTAATGACCGTGTGTGTGTGTGGGTGTGTGTGTGTTGTGTGTATGTATGTGTATGTATGTGTATATATATATATATATATATGCATGTGTTCAAGAACTTATTTTGTGGGGAGGTGAAAAAAGAACAAAAACCCACAAAATTAATCATTGCAAGCTTCAAACCAAACAGGAACATAAAAGTAAAAAAAAAAATTCAGATTAGAATACTAGCATACTGCTAACTGCACAGTATATGTCTAAAAAAATATATTATATATATTTTTTTTTCAATATAATTTTATCATATAATTGTATTATACATTGTATACATTACAATTAATTGGTATAAATGAACTGAATTTAAAAAAAATGCATGTATATGCACATTCAATTTTATACAATTCATTTATATTACTTTTTCTGCAGTTCAGAACGGTCCCAGATCAACTTCAGAACCCCTGGATGAAACTGAGCTTGATTTTTATCTTTAAATCAATTATTGTTCCAACATTTAAGCTTGATACCTATGAATATTAGAAGACTTTCTGTAAAGATTAGATAAGGTGTGATTTCCAATCTGACTGCGGCTCAGTTCAGGTCAGAACATTTGATCGCTACGCTGGAATGGATGCCTGGTTAAAATAATGGGCATTTCTGGTTGAATAACTTTGCGAAATAATGTCAGTATCCAGTTTGGTGTCCCCAGACATTGAACGGACAAGTCAAAGAGAGACAGAGAGACCTGACTAAGCCTCTCGCTGTGTTGTATACAGATTGGAATTGACCTACAACACGTCCTCCAGGGAATCTGAAACCCTAGCTTGAGTTTCTCTCTGTCTGATAGAGAGACAGTCAGACAGCAGAGGAGAAAGGAGAGGGACTTCATTACAGACTACCAAGTTGCCCTTCGGTTCTGCTGTCAGCTTTTAAAGGGTCGTAAAAACTCCATGTTTCAGCAGCACTTCTCACCACACTTTTGAGAAACGCTACAAAAGTCTGCTTGGTAAACTGCGAGAGTGGAGAGGCAGAAGACAGCAACAGCTTCAACTCAAGACAGTTTTATTTTGCTCTTATTGAGTTAAAATCACGAAAGCTTCCCACAAATGCATACTGCAATTTAGCATTACACACAACACAATATATACATGCAGGGCTTGACATTAACACCCACCAAATGCGTCTGGAACTCAGCAGTGACGTGTCGCCACTTTGGTGGGTTGAAATTATACATTTTTCCAAGGCTTTTAAAAAGGCATCTGAAATAATAAACCAAGTGCAAGTGTTGTCAAAAATATAGATTTTTCGATACTGAAGTATCTGAAACGGTTCCAATACTCATTCTCCTCAGAATAGTTACATGATACCAGTTGTGCTTTCTCTCCCACTCATCTCTCCGACAGCGAGTTGACACACAAACCCGCCTCCCCTCACTCACTCGTTTCATTTGCTCCGGATGAATATTGCTGGTGTTACAGGGCTTGAATTTCACCGTGGGATTGTGTGTATTGCACATCATTTTACTCATTCCCGCAGATTTTTGTACTCACAGTCGCCTCTCAGTACAAAATAAGAGTTCTGTTTTGCTGCTTATTGCACTTAAACAGTCAAATACACACAAAATAATGTCAAAATGCGGTCTTGGCATGTTTCACGTAAACACGGTCATTTCTGTTTTAAGTGAACGTAAACAGTTGAGAAAGAAAACACATACTCTACAATGTAGATGCAACCTTGAATTACCATTAAAGGGATAGTTCACCCCAAAATGAAAATTCTGTCAGTAATTACTCACCCTCATGTTGTTCCAACCCCGTAAGACCTTCGTTCATCTTCGGAACACAAATTAAGATATTTTTTATTAAATCTGAGAGCCCGAAAAGTCATTAAAGTGACTCGTTAAAATCGTTAAAATACTCCAAGTGACTACAGTGGCTCAGTCTTAAAGGGTCACTTCACCCATTTGCATTAAGGTTTGTATTGTTAGAAACCCAGTCATATATTATAATGATGGTGGAATTTTGCTTGTTTTTTTTATGAGATGGGAGAAAAAAGGATTTAAGTGTTTTACTTCCGTCCTATCGTGACGTAAATATCGTCATTTTGCGTCACGATAGGACGGAAGATAAATTTCATTGAAAAGTGTATAGACTACAAACATTAGCTCATTATTATTCAAGGGTGTGGGACCCACTCACCCTACAGGCCTATTACAGATCAGTGGGTGGGACTTCACTTGCAGAAACCGAAATCAATATCCGCCATCTTGTTTTTGGAAGCTAAGCTAACGAGCGCTGTGGAGATAGGAAGTATGACAATGACTGAAGAAACTATACATGATATGGAAGAAGAGGATTTTGAAAGTCTGCTGCTCGAATCCGATGTTCGTGGCTATCTTTACGAGCCGCAATATAGTGAAGAGCAGCTGAGGCTGATGGAGGAACAGGAGGCGGCTGCCTGTCGCGGTCGAGGAGCCCGGACTGGCTCGAGCTGAGGCGGACTGCTGTGCCTGTGCTCTCGCTGTGCGCTACGGACACAGATAGAGTCCGTCTGCTGCAGAGAATTTCAACGAAGGGACGTTTGTGTTGTGATGTGAACCACCATAGTTTCGCCTGACTGAACATCCAGGTATCATGCAGTAATACACCATATTCAGAAAGAAATACAAACGAGGAGTAATTCACTAATGAATTTGCCAATGTAACTTAACGTTAACGGGGTTTGTTGTTGTGGGAAGAAGGAGGCTGGAATCGGCGAACATTTAAACATTTTAATAGTAAAATGAACAAATACACAACGAAAGTATAAGCCAACAGCCCCTCATTGAAGACTGAAGTCCACACACAACATAAAATCAGGCCTGTTCCTCTCTCGATCTGCCGTTTATGCTTCCGCTCCTCTGTGAGAGATACGAGACCGGTCGGTGTGTCTCTTTACTTTCATTATCACTTACTAGAAATTTTGCGTGAAATGAATTTCAAACTCTGGTGGCAGCTAACGTTAGCCTTGTTGACGAAAGAATGATTTCTTTGATGTGCGCGCAGTTCCGGATTAGTGGGTGTGGCTTGCGGAGCTGTGCAATGTGGTGCATTGTGGGTGTTGTAGTCTTTCATACAAATGCACCCTTCGGTTATTTTCTGTCTTTTCTCGGTCAAGAGGGCAACAAATTCAAAAATTATTTTACATTTCGACTACATATATGATCCACTTTCAATAAAGATTCATGTTGAAATGGGTGAAATGCTCCTTTAAAGGAGAACTCCGGTCAATTTTAACATTGAGCTAATTTTTTTGTAGATTTGGAGTGCTGTTAGTACAGAGAACAACGGCAAAAATCGGTGTTGCCTACACCGTGTTATCCTCTTTTTAAAATTTACACCCTGTTGACTTAAACGGGGCAAGTTTTAAACCTGCTTTTAGCCTCTTAACATCCTTGATTTGTCATTACAAGTGCACAGCCATGTGAGTGGTGTTATTAAGAGTGACCACGGTCAATCTGACTGCAGTAGATGTGAAAGATATTAATAAAAATGATGTTATTTCAGCTAGCTCACATACCTGTGTTTTCTTCCTGTTTTCGGTCGAAGTCCACAGTAGTCGACTGTCGAGATGCGTGCGCGATCCTTAGTTATCTAGCTACCAATGATCGCGCGCGAACTCGACATTGACTACTGTGGACTTCGACCGAAAACAGGAAGAAAATACAGGTATGTGAGCTAGCTGAAATAACATCATTTTTATTCATATCTTTCACATACTGCAGTCAGATTGACCGTGGTCACTCTTAATAACACCACTCACATGGTTGTGCACTTGTAATGACACATCAAGGATGTTAAGAGGCTAAAAGCAGGTTTAGAACTTGCCCCGTTTAAGTCAACAGGGTGTAAATTTTAAAAAGAGGATAACATGGTGTAGGCAACACCGATTTTTGTCGTTTTTGTCAGTACTGACAGCACTCCAAATGTACAAAAAATGAGCTCAATGTTAAAATTGACCGGAGTTCTCCTTTAAGCTTAAATACTTAAGTTCAAGCGATGAGAAAACTTTTTGTGCGCAAAAAACAAACAAAAATAACGACTTTATTCAAGTATTCATTTCCTTCTCTTTTGGCCTCGAGAGTGTAACAGCATAGTGCTTCTGGTTGAACGTCACACGCATCACACACATGACCAGCGTCGGCCAATAGTGAGGCTACGTGTGACGTACAACACAGACGCGCTACGCTGTTACACTACATCAACAATCTCGAGGCCAAGAGAGAAGGAAATGAATACTTGAATAAAGTCATTATTTTTGTTTGTTTTTTTTGCGCACAAAAAGTATTCTCGTCGCTTGATAAACTTAAGATCTAGCCACTGTAGTCACTTGGACTATTTTAGCGATTTCTTTAATAACGTTTCTGGGCAGACAAGTTTCAATCCTTTAGAAGCCTATGGAGGAGTGATCCAGCTCTCAGATTTAATCAAAAATATCTTAATTTGTGTTCCGAAGATGAACGAAAGTCTTACGGGGTTGGAACAACATGAGGGTGAGTAATTACTGACAGAATTTTCATTTTGGGGTGAACTATCCTTTTAAGTTATTAACATTACTTTGTCTTGGGTCAAATTTACGTGTGCTTGTATTGAAGCTGTGCTCATTTGTAAATGAGGACACATAGTTTCTCCATAGAAATACATTAGAAGACATGATTGGTCTGTAAAGTTTTATGGTGAAAGGTCAATTACTCAACAGGTCAGTTTAATTTTTGCCTCCATCATCCTCAATCGGTCTTTATTCGGTTAGAGTAAAATGGCTTCTCCCACAATGGATGATGCTGTGGTTACCTTGGAGCTGTCGTCATGGGAGCGTTGGTACCGTTTCCAGCGGCAGCCGTAGATCCCGGTCAGACAAGACAAACACAGTTGTCTCTCATACACCTGTAACGGTTGGTGTTTCACCATAGTCAGGCCACAGCTGATCTGCAGTCATCCCACTTACACACTGCAGACCTGCAGGGACGAGACACATCTGTGAGAAACGGCATTATTGGTAACAAGACACTGAGATGAAACCCTTTCTTCAACTAAATTATACTGTCAGTGTTGACATTGCACTGAAAAACCAGTGGAGGATTTAGCCGTTTAGCTTTGAGTCTGGGAAACTTGCCTTAGGAAAACATACCAGAGAAAATCCTACAGTGCCGGAGCATAAACAATGCGTCAGTAATAATTGCAGGAATCTGTAGGCCAACAGTAAAGCGAGTTAACCGTGCCATTTAATGCCAAGTGAAATGAAAAGTACAAAATCTTTTCATAATGAAACCATCAGGGATAATACAGGGAATTACATCAAACAGCAGCTGAAAACAATGGCAACTGGCAGCACTTAACAAATAAATTACATTAAGACTAAATTACAAACAATTGCGTTTATAAAACACATTTATGGACCATTTGTTTTGCAGCGTGAACTAACATGAACAAACAATGAACAGCTGTATTTTTATTAACTAACGTTAACAAAGATAATTTCGACTGTACATCTTGCAATTCTGACTTTATTTCTCAGAATTGCGAGATACAAACTTGCAATTGCAAGTTATAAAGTCAGAATTGCGTGATATAAAGTTGCTATTATGTGTTATAAATCAGAATTGCGAGATATAAACACAATTGCGAGAAATAAACTCGCAATTCTGACTTTTTCTCGCAACAGCAAATTTATATCTCGCAATTTTGACTTTATAACTCGCAATTGCGAATTTATATCATGCAATTCTGGAATAAAAAATCTGAATTGCGAGATGTAAACCACAATTGTGAGAAGAAAAAAAAGTCAGAATTGTGCGATAAAAAGTTGCAATTACCGGTACCTTGTTTTTTTTTTATTCTGTGGCGGAACAAGCTTCCATAATCTAATGCTCAAAGTTAATCTTTAAAAACAATAGTAATTTAATAAACACTAAAGTTTTTAGCAAATCTCAAAATTAAAACTTTTCTGTGTGCGTTTTATTTTTTAATTAATTTACGGTGCATCCACATGGGGTGCCTGTGTTAAGCCTTCTCATTTACTTTGAATGGGCTATGTCATGCGTTGTTGCCGAACTGAATTGTGGGTTCCATTGCGGCGCGTCACTGGAGTTGCTCGTGGCAGAAGTTGAAAACTTTTCAACTTTTCAAGGGCCAACGCAGAAGTCGGCCAATCAGATCACCCATGCAAATACCCTAGCGCAGATGTTAGCCAATTGCGGTCATGCAACACCGGAAAATTAATGTGATTGGCTGTTGTCATGATGGTCACATCAGCATCAAGCTTCAGATACGCTCTCTGTCAAGCGTTGACGCCGATGCCCCATGTGAATGCAGCGTTATGCAAAATAGTTTAGAAGCATTTTAGCATCGGACATTTATCGATTATCGGCCATTAAATAAATCGGCTTATCGGTCTCAAGAAAAATTTAAATATTGGTGCATCCCTAATAAAAACTTTTTTTGCAGAAATGTATGTGTAGATTTTCTATTTCTAGTCATCCAAAAGTGAAAAGTACTGATCATTTTGGACATATGATTAACTAAGAAATATATGCAGTTATTCCACTAGCCAATCAGATAAGATCTAGCTCTAAGCTGGATCAAGAGAGTTGAGCTTGAGACATGTACAGAATTCCAGATTTTACGGAGTCAGATATTCAGATGCGACCAGACGCAATGAAAGCACCTTTCTGTCAGTCTACAGGTCACCATATTCCCCAAAGCTCAGTTCAGCAGACACCACCAGACTGTCACTCACAAACCTTTGCAGTTTGAGGAATAAGGAATACAGTTTGTAACCAGTTTGTCTACCTTGTAACCAATCAGATCAACGTGTGATCGTCAACGAATGGATCTTTGACCTGGTGTAAGTGAGTGGAGGTGGGGCTAATTTGCAAATTCATAGAACCGTTTATACTCATGAGGCAAGGGTGTAGAGTTACATCTAAGCTATTTTAAGGCATGACAAAAAAAAATTCAATGAAAAAACTTAAATATGTCATTTAGATGAGTTTTAAGGGGAAAATTATTGACTACAGGGGACTTTAACTAACATTACCAAGGATTTATAAATGCTGTAAAAATATATATTGCTCATTGTTAGTTCATGTTAGCTAACGCATTAACTAATCTTAATGAATGAGACCTTATGTAAAGTTACCCAAAAGGTAAGTTTCTTTACTATTGACTTCAAATGTGTCTTTTAGATGATGAATTTATCCACACACAAAAAAGACTTGCAGTACACTTTCTTTACAGACATTAAGCCACATCAAACTGCCACATCCACAATGGCACTCTCAAAAACAGAAACAAAACCGGAGATTATTTTAATTTCTACTTATTATAGAAAGACATACAAGCATAATTGATAGTTTCCTCATTTGCATCATAAATAAAACCATCACAAACCCATAAGGTAACCACTGACCCAGCATTACCACACCAGATGCTCCAACGAAAAACAACAGATTTCAATGACAATAATTAAAGAGGGCTATCAAGAGACACAGTCAGTACAGACTTGATCTTTGTCCACCAGAAGCGCCCACACAGACAGACAGATTAGCATATCATTAGCATCTTCCATAACCCAACTCGCATTCAAAAAACAAGCTACTAAGAGTTTTCATTGGGCATTTCCTGCTTCATATTCCACAATAATCACATTCCTTTGAGTCATTCAAAACAAATGCTCTGGCGTTAACATATGATTCCTCACAAGCCATATCATAACCGCAGTTCTTCAAGTCACGATGGATCTGTTACAAATCAGAAAGAAAACTGTACTGTGAATGTGAATATAAAAGCATCTGTGTTCTTCTTTTCCACACTTCCTTCTGCATGATCAAGAAGACTAGTGTAACCCTTCAGTATTGGTGATTAGATATGATGCACTATCCTTTGTTTTTGGAAATCAGGGGGTTTTGAGTACGGCACTTAGGGCCCGTCCACACGAAGACGCGTTTCGCTGTATACGTATAAATTTTGTATCGTATTGCCGTTTCGTCCACACGGATCCGGCGTTTTGGGAGAGTGAAACCGCTATTTTTTGAAACCGGGTCCCAAAGTGGATAAATCTGAAAACGACGCCCTTGCGGTTTCGTGTGGACGGCCAATCCGTATATTTTGTGAAAAGATGATGTCATCACCCCACGTGTCGACTAGTCAGACACGCTAAACCAGTAGCCATAACAGCAACAACAACTGCGACTACTTGCTTGAGTTCATGCTTCAGATACTGAGCCTCTTTTATTTATTTATTTATTAATTAATTATTTAGGCCTACTTTAATGTATTTTTATTTTATTTATTTAGGCTATTTATTTATATTTCATTCTTATGCTATGATGCTTGCATTTTGTCTGATTAAGACATTTCGTATTTTGTAGGGATGGGCATGTCAAACATAAATAATATTCGACGATCGCTGGGAATTATTTGATTAGCCTATTATTCAAAAAACGCACCTCTGCCCCTCATGCTCACCGGTGACACGGCGTTCCTCCGACATTAGCTACATCTCTCTGTACTGTAGGCCTATGTTGTAGCCATTAAAGAAAAGTTAGTTTCATATTTATGTTAAAATAATGTTATTTTTTCCATTTCATATAGGCTTTGTTGATTAGGCCATATATGAAAATTGAACAGCGTGAGTAAGATGCGCAATATCGAGACATCATTTTGACCACTTCATTAAGTTTTGTTTTGTATAAAGCCTTTCTTTAAAGTGAATTTCGTTTTGTAAAAATGGTATCTTAATTTTAATCAATGTTTCATTAAATTATTTCATTAAATTATATCTCTCATTATTTTATAGTACAATGTAGTGTTGCTTTCGTCAACGAAAATTATGACGAAATATCGTCGTCAACGAACCTTTTTCACGTGACGAAAACGAGACGAGACGCAACGTAAATGCTGGTCATGTGACGATGACTATAATTAAATGTATAATGTAATATCGTTGACGAATAAAAACGAGACTAAATGTGGTTTACAAAATAAAAACTAAGCTAAAATGTCTCTTCATTTTCGTTAACCAAAACGAGACGAGACGAGACGAAATGTTATTTAACGTTATTTCGTCTCGTTTACTTGCGTTATTACCGGTGTGCAGCATTTCTGTTTCCTGTGTTTCACTTCAGGGGCTGCATCAGATCGCACTGCGCAGACGCAGGCGACATCACATCCTCAAGCCCCACTCGCGGCATTATTTAGAAGATGCAGCTGCGTGAGTTACGGCTGTTTCACACATACTCCGTGTGTAGTGCGTATGCGGTGCGGTGTGTATGCAGGAGCAGCTCGAGCTATTGTGTTTTCACATGTGCTGCGTTTGCAGTGCGCAGCTGATCTACGGCTGTAATACCACAATCACAACATTTATTCTCTATTTTTTTATTTCAAATCAATATTTCTAGCCTACATCCGTTATGTCGCGTTGTTGAGGTAGGCTACTGTGTAGATCTCTGCTCTGCTGTTATGCACGCACCGCTCCCGCGTGCGGTGTGAGCGCTAACGGGTGCGGGAAAAAATACACACCACGGAGTAGGCTATGTGTGAAACAGGCGTTAGCATAAACGACAACAAACGCAGTTAAGTCTGACACAGAGAAAGGGATTCGTCTTTGGGAGAAAAAGAAGAAATGACATTTGGAAAAACTTTAATGTCATCGTGTGTAGGCAACATGTTTGGTTGGTAAAATAAATATGTTCTAAATTCATATCAGAGCGTCTTCTGTGTCTGGAATAGCATTCTTGAGTCTATAAGGTAACAATAATATAATAAGATAGACTAACAATAATAAGATAAGATTTTTTTAAATGGGTTTTGTTAAAAGAAAATGTTGGTTTCGTCTACTTACTAGGTATACATATTTACTGGGTTAAATAGAATTGCATTACTAAAATGAGACTAAAATACAATTTTCATGGACAAAAACTAGACTATGTCTTTCGTCGACTAAAACTAGACTAAAATGTCATCAGTTTTCGTCGACTAAAACTAGACTAAAATGTCATCAGTTTTCGTCGACTAAAACTAGACTAGACTAAAAAGAGTATGAACGTGACTAAAACTAATAAAAACTAAAATGACAGCTTGACACAAAGACTAGACTAAAACTAAAATTAAAACAGGCCGCCAAAAACAACACTAGTACAATGTCTACAGCGCCTCAAAGATGTGCAATGCATTCACATGCATCCTGTCCTGTGTCAAACAAAAGAAGTCATTATCTCTTTCAGACATTTCTTCCTGTTGAAAATGGCCCTGTATGAGCGAGGTAACACTCTTGTGTGAGCGCATGATTGGGGCAGAGCAAACACACACACACACACACACACACACACACACACACACACACGCACACGCACACGCACACGCACACGCACACGCGCACACACACACACACACACACACACACCTGATGTTAATATCACATCTGTCGCCCAATTCTTAAAGGGACAGTTAAGCCAAAAAAAGAAATCGGCATTTACTAATGTTGTTCCAAACCTATAGGATTTTCTTGTGCAGAATAAAATATTTTGATGAACAACGAGACCCCACACACCGAGGGGCCGTTTACAAGACATCGCTTTCAAATAAAAACAGAAAACTTTTTATGCTTTTTGGCTGTTCATTCATTACGTGTTCAGTCTATAGTGTTTCATATCTAATCGTTTTTGCGGATCCGTGTGAACAGGGATTATTTTGACACCGTTGTCGTCTGTATGCGAAACACAAAGGAAATCCTTTTCTGATTTTTGTACATCGTTGTTGTGTAAACAGATCCTTAAATTGTACGGATAGAGACAAACAAAGACATTTTTCAAGTTTTGGTGAACTATCCCTTTAAGTGTATTTGCATGAACTTCAGTCGTCAGAGCTTTAAATAAATTCAGATGGTCTACTCTACACTGTTATTCCCAGCTGGAAAGTAAATGGGATAAAGTTAATTCCCAACTTCCTTAGGGTTTTTGGAGGTTGAGTAGTCAGGAAGCTTTACACCTGGGAAATTCAGTATAAACACACCTCAGATACACTAGAGTTCAAAAGTTTGGGGTCAGTTAGATTTGATTAAAGATACTCTAATCTGGGTGCATTAAATTGATCAAAAGTGCCAGGACAGACATTAATAAAGTTACAAAAGATTTCTATTTTAAAGGAACACTCCACCGTTTTTTGAAATGGGGCTTATTCACATTCTTTCCTACATTTAGATAGGTGTGCAAATGCATTTTTTTCTCAGTGCATGCAATGTTTTAGTCTGACAGGGTCGGTGCTAGCTTAGCTTAGCACAATGAATGAAATCCTTTGTTGCCAGCTAGCATGTCCTGAGTAAAAGTGATAAAAAAAAACAACCCACGTAATTACTTCTTGTGGCCTGCGTATTCACAACGAGTACAAATAGCGATGCATATTAACACTAGGCGAGTTCCTAGGTAGATATTGACTTGGGACTATATTAGGGGGAAGCACAGGCGAAGCACTGCTGCTTAGGCGAAGCACTGCTACTTGGGCGCAGAGATATCACGCAACACATGAAATCCCAAGTAGCTGTGCTTCCCCCTAATATAGTCCCAAGTCAATATCTGCCTAGGAAATCGCCTAGTGTTAATCTGCAGCACTATTTGTACTCGTTGTGAATACACAGGCCACAAGAAGTAATTACGTGTTTTTTTTTTAAAAAAGATCACTTTTACTCAGGACATGCTAGCTGGCAACTAAGGATTCCATTCATTGTGCTAAGCTAAGTTAGCGCCGACCCTGTCAAACTAAAACAATGCATGCACTGAGACAAAAATGCATTTGCACACCTACAGTATATCTAAATGTAGGAAAGAATGTGAATACGCCCTATTTAAAAAAATGGTGGAGTGTTCCTTTAATAAATGCTGTTCTTTTGAACATTTTATTCATAAAAAAATTGTTTCCACAACAATATGAAGCAGCACTGTTTACATCACTGATAGTGATAAGAAATGTTTCTTTAGCAGCAAATAAGTATATTAGAATGATTTCTGAAGGATCATGTGACACTGAAGACTGGAGTAATGAGAACTAAAAACTCACCTTTTCATCACAGGGATAAATTACCTTTCAAAATATAATCAAATAGATGTTTTATTGTAATATTAGTTTTACTGCCCCTCTGATCAAATAAATGCAACCTTGGTGAGCATAAGATACTTCTTTAAAAAACCGACACCAAACTTTTGAAATGTAGTGTATTTGACCTTTTTTAATTACTATACATACTAAATTATATATCTACGCAAGCTTAAACTCACCTAATTGACGCAATTATGTCTCCCTATGACACACTGAGAAGCAGTGCAGCTGCATGACTTATGGAATAGCAAAACAGATCCTTCAACCTCAAAATTAAAACAGATTCTTCATAAATCCATTTAAAACCATAGTTCTCAATGTTTACAGTGGTAGACACACACTTGAGTAGAAGATATGTAGGGCTTGTGTGTGTGTGCATGTGGTTATGCAGCTGTACTACTGGTGTGGGGCTTCATGCTTCAGCCTGTTTCCATGACACTGTGCTCTCCATGAGCTTTTAAGACTTACAAAAGCCTGAATTCTCCACATCAGGAGAGTAAAACGAGTCGTCTGCTTTTTGGAGTCCTATTCCCGCCAGCTCGAACTACAGTCCCTCTCGCCCTTCCACGCCTGTCGGGAAAGTCCGTCAGGTATGATTGCCAGAAACAGGAAGCTACTTTTTGTCTGCTTAATTTCCTGCCTCACTCCAGGCCCTCTCCTCAAGTGAGCAAAGGGACTAAATTCAACTAAGCGCTTAGCTTCAGCAAAGTGTTTTTCCCCATTCGTTTTCTGGATTTTTAAAAATCTTGAATAAGTTTTAAAATCCATGAATCAAACCAACTTGGTCAGAGATTATTAATCATATAAAATTGAAAACCTCAACTATTAACAGCCCATAAAGCATTGCAAAATGTGTGATAAATTACAATATAAAATTATCGACTTATACTTATTGATTGAGGTACAAAAATGTAGTTTTTCCACTGTGAATATTAAAGGTGCTATATGTAACTTTTCTACTAAAATGAATCCTTTTTTTATTGCCTGTGTGTGAAGGGGTTGTAATCATACATTACAATGATCCACTTGTCGAGTTTTGCTATTACCTCTGAAGGCCAGTATTCCTATTTCTATGTGAAGTCTCCGGGTCGGATTTACCGCGAAATCCAACGGATGTGACGTGCATGCGCGCTCCCGAGCCTCTCTCATTATATACAGTCTATTGTAGACGGTCAGGGAGTTACGTCCGGTTAAAGGCACATGTTTTTCGGCTTATATCTCGGTCAATCTTTGATCAATATTCCCAAGACTCTAATCGTTTGTAGTGCTGGACGGGGCCTTTCGAACGAGCCCACCCCCGAGGTCCAACTTGCCTGGCTCCCCGAGTTATAGCCGTTCGAAATCGGGGGTCCCAGCGAACGGCGATCAGGTAGGGGGCATCCCCAAGGCCCGCCACTCTAGCGTTCGGGCAAGGGTACCCCTAGGACCTCCTCCCCTGAATTTGAGCTCTCTGGGTCTTTGCGTTCCAGAGATACGAGCGATTTTCCTCTGAGATCGTGGCATCACCAGCGTCCGCAATTTTGCAGCGCGCCCGATGGTTTTCTGCTAATATCTCCGCGAATACACCACCAAAAACTATGAAACTTATATGGTTCTTTTTAGCTCGAATAGATGGTCCCAATGAGCTCAGTGCTCGCCGAATCCGTCAAGTATTCGCCGAGATATTTGCGTAATAGACGGTATTGTCTATGAGTTCGAGCACGAGCGCTCTTGTAAAAAATTGGTTGCAATCTGAAACATCACCACTAGAGGCCGCTAAAATTTACATAGAGCACCTTTAACAAACCTGAAATGAAGACATAAAGCTGTGACTTCTAAAGAAAAATATGCTCATTTAACAATGGGCTCCTTGCACGTAACTACTTCCTTACCGGAAATGCGGCCTCGTCTTTTCCGGCGCTATTCTACACTATGAGATGAGATGTTTACAAGAGTTGCCGAAACTTACAATAACGGACGTACATCGCCTTTGTAAGTCCTCCTCCAAATCACCTACCAGCAAATTAGAGAGAAGGGCTTTAAAATGTATGCCTCTATATCCACGGATATGAAGGTAAGTCTATATATCTCAAACTTTATGACTTGCGTTAGTTTGCTAGCTTACATTAGGCTAATAAACAACCCCGGGCTGACAGAATATGCGTGTTATAATGCTGTACTGTTTTCTAGTATTAGGCGGAAAATGTCTACGTTGTGTATGTACGCCTTCAAACCGGAAGAGAGCGTGCCGTATTTACCCGTTGCGGACATGACGTTAGGTTGCTATGTGCAAGGAGCCCATACCTGAGCTCACGGAAAGTTTGTTTTTGACGTTATCATTATAACTATTTCTCTACGGAAAAAGTTAATGGGATTTGTAATACTGAAACATACCGTTACATGCCACACCCAAGACTTCAAATGACAACAGATCGTTTGTTCATCTACTACACTAGCATTAAAAAATTTTGGTTAGTGAGATTTTTCTGAAATAAATGAATAGGGCTACTGATAATTTTTAAAAATTGAAGTTTTAAAAATTGGCCATTGCGTTCACGCACTCTCTGATTGGCTACAATGATCGGCGCTTCAAAAATATGACTTCACAGAGGGCTTGTTTTTGTCCAAATGTTTTTGAAGCGTTGATCAGTGTAGACAATCTTTATTATTTTTGGAGCAATAAAATTTATTTTTAACAATTTAACAAGAAATTTAGGGTTTGTTACACGACAAAGAATAACTTTTTGCGTACAGATGACAACGTTGTCAAAACAATCCCCATTCACACGTATCTGCGAAAACCACTAAAACTCCAGTTGGCGAGCTCACTTTGTAAAGAAACACTACGCGCCTATAGACTGAACACGTAATATGCATGCACATGACGTCACCGTTTTCACAAATTAGCGTTTTTGTAGTTTACACGGAGACTATAACTGTATCGATCTCAAAACCTTGCACTTTGAATCCAGTTTTCAAAAGCTTTCGTTTACAGTTTACAGGCCGCCAAAACGGTGTTGCGGCGTAAATGAACGGCCAAAAAAACTAAAAAGTTTTCAATTTTTAGTTGAAAACAATGTTGTGTACAAGGCCCCCAAGTCATAGAGTTTTGGAACAACATGATAAAGGTGATGCCAAAATGTGATTTGACAATAATATGACAACAGCACTTGGGATGCAACAACATTGTACGTTTTCCATTCTCAAACAACTCATTCCTCATGAGATTCATTGTTTTTCACCTCAGATTTTGAGCCCAGAAACTCTCATTAACTCCAGCAGGACATTAACAAGAAAATGAACACTGTTTCTATTCAAGGACTCATGCATGATTCAAAAGTCTGAAAATAGAGAGACATTAAGTCATTGTACAGCTTCTGATTAGACAGCGCAGAACAGCAGTGACGTATTGAAGAATGGGTAAAACGACTTTGGGAAGTTTCTGTGGGAAATCATCCAACAGGTTTGATGGATTCACCGCACAGAGGAAGGGTTTACTTTCCCATGGATGAAACGAGCCCTTTGTATTCCCACTCCTCTGGTGGGCCCTCTGTGGATTTATCTGAGATAATGTGAGCACAGACAACCTTATTTATCTCTCTTATTATTCTGCTTTTGTTTTGGCACCTTCTCACCTGCTCTGAGAAACACCAATCTCATCGCTTGGATGTTAAACCTGGTTGGTTGTTGTGGAGAGCGCTCATAATGACGGTACCTGACGTAGATGCCATTGAAAAAGCGAAATATGATACGAAGACCGTATTTGTGACTGAACGACACCAAATGGTGAAATCAGGCAATCATTTCTCAGGAGACCTGAAATGCCTTGTTGTGAACAAATCTACAGTCAGAGCTTTGGACTGGAGAGGACGAAAGACATCAACATCCAACACCCTTCATCTGGTTGCTCCCATCTCTTGCTCAACACTGTTAGTCTTTACTCTCTTGGACATTTCCCGAGGAGCGGTCTGCACCACTTCCCTCAACATTCAGCCCAAAACGTTTGAAGTTTTAGAGAAATGATCTGCTCTCATTAGATTCTGGCAGCATCATAAAGAATTGGCAGGGTATTAAAGGGTCATTTTACTTTAACTGAAAAAATACACACAAAAAAACCCTGCTTATATATGCACAGAAAAAGGTGCTGATGACTAGGGCTAGTTATCACAGGTACTATATCTCAGTATTATATGAAGTGAAAAGTCCAAATACACATGATTGTTTTCTCTATTAGTGATTTTGAATGATTTCAAACATCTCATTTAAAACCCGAA
This sequence comes from Chrosomus eos, assembly GCA_036326025.1. Taxonomy (NCBI): domain Eukaryota; kingdom Metazoa; phylum Chordata; class Actinopteri; order Cypriniformes; family Leuciscidae; genus Chrosomus; species Chrosomus eos. The sequence goes on from CM070841.1 coordinate 23,245,345, forward strand.
AATTGCAATAATATTATCATATCTGTTGCAATTGAACACTATAAACCACACATCAGACAAGAATCAACTGATCAAGGTAGATTTTAACTCTCAGGACAAGAGAATTTTTCAGAAACCTCGGGTGGAGGCACATGGGACAAGATGCCACGCGTTTATGTATTTGTTATTTTTGTTTATTTATTTAGATATTTTGCTTTGTTCATATTCATTGCTTTGTGTATAATCTTAAAAACTTACAATAAAATATAAATAAGAAATTTTACATCTTAAATTTTGTTGGAAAACTTATAGGAATATTCCATGACAGACCCATAATAATCCGTTTTAGGAAAAAAAGCCCGGTCTGTTTTATGTAAACAGATACTGTACACGGAGTAATCATAACTTTGAGTGAAGAGTAACTGTTAAAACAGACAAAGGGGTGAATTCAGGCTGATTGGGACTTTTCCCCAGTCATCTCAATGACAAAAAGTGTCACAATCAGCATGAATTCACCCTACTTTACAAAGCTTTTAGTAAACACTAACAATTAGCCTAGCCTTCTATTATAAAAGCAATAAGTTTATTTGTACAATGGTATGTTTTCTGGGCATTTGTCGTATAAATACATAAATTCAAACCCCTGAAATAACCTATCAAAGTGTGGTATTATTATCAAATTGGTATTCACATAGGCGACTTTTCAAGGGAACTCAATTGTATAAAGATAAACATAAGTTTTCAATATACAAAACAGAGCTTCGTTTACTTGTTGCATATTGTTGCGATGCATAAATCAAATATAAACCAATTGACTAAATGTAAACGTAGGCTACTACATAGGCATGTGACAGTAAACATGCTTAAGTATAGGCTACTTATCCAGACTCCTTTTCTTTTCCTTCTTACCTTCTCGTCGGCAAGGTGATCAGACAGCGCAGGTAGCGGAGTTCTCTTTCTCCAGTGTTCTCCTCTTAACTTGTGTTGTCGTCTGTCTGTCTCTTTCTTTAAATGTTAAACTGCCCACTCAACGCATCAAGGTGTGTGACATTAATGGGAATAAACTACATTAAAGTTTAGGACGCGCGCGCGGCGCTTTAAATCCAACCTGACTGGCACTGGCACGATCTCCAAGATGCTTCATATGAATATTGCACTACAACGTGTTTTCACGTTGTGTTTGGAGGATTGTGATTCACCGAAGATATTCAGTACAGATCGGGTGAGTAAATCCATCCGATCCAAAAGCCCGTGGGAGGAGCTGCGCGCCTCCTCTTCCTCCTCCTCTTGATCAAGCGTCATCAACGCGCTTCGGTAATTAATCAACCACAGTATTCTGAACAGTGTTTTATTGAAGTTCATAAAAGCGATATCTGTTAATTAATTTTAAACTATAACCGTTAAAATAAAAAAAAAGCATCTCAACAGCTCCAACTTCTCAAAGAAAAGACTTGAGGTAGACTATTTGATTCACCTCAGTGACTCGAATCTTATGATTTTGTTCACTAAAAAGATTCATTTATTGATCAATTCATAAGATTCGTTTGGCGCGTTCGGCTGTTTGACCGAAATCTCCCCATACATAGGCTACTCTACATATTAGTCCACTAATAGCCTAGTTCACTTGAGGGAGGGAGTGAAGACACGTGTACTGTGTGTACCGGAATGGTTAATTGCTGCTTTTGCATAGTTGTTGGTTGCTGTTTAGTGTTTAATAATTCATTTGAAACTTATGAAACTGCTCCAGTAGGCTAAGCAAGATGCATATCTTGAACCCTGTCGTGGAAATTATGTATAAACCTTAATTAAACAATTTAATAATCAATTAACAAGGAATTGAAAAATTACGCTGTAGGCACTTGGACCAGCGATTTGGAAATTGGATGGATGATTCATCTTCTGGATCTTCTGGTCAGATGCAGGAGTTAATTTGGCACAAGCGTCACGGTGCATTATGGGTATTCTCTAGCCTTTGAGCATACATCAGTTATACACTCGTTATTGCGGTGCATTGTGGGATTGAATGAGTGCACTCAAAAGTCCACTATCGTTTCGTTCACCACTATGCCCTCAAATAGTGCCCTATTTAAGAGGGACGATTTCAGGCACAGCCTTCGACTTGAAGCGGTACAGCTCAGACTGATCAGTGTATGACTATGACATCAAAGTACCGAAAGAGCGATTAGAGAGCAGACGGCTATGTGAGCATTCAAATCGCTCTCGCAGTACTTCGATGTCATTCACCATTCGGTCTGCACAGTGCTGCTTTAAAGCAACACTATGTAACATTGTTTACCTTAAAATAATGTTTCCAAAATCTTATCAGTGGTTCATCAAGTCGTAACAGGGTGAAAGGCACTTCTGCCATAGCCTGACGGGGTCTCTATCGCTTTTACTGGCACTATGTAACTTCGGGGTTCGGGTAGGCGGGTAGGTTCGGTAAGCGCTACAATAGTCATTATTTCGTTTTTCTTCGTTTCTGATTCGCAATACATCATTCTTTCATGAAATCATGTAACACTCTACCTTGTCTGTGGACATCGTTCGTTCTAAAGCCGGTGCTGGATAAACAGCGAGCGTGCGTGCGACGGTAGGCTAAATTATTTACGACAGTGGCAATGGACAATTTCGTTTCCAACCAGTAGGGCGACCGAAGAGGAAAAGTTACTTGGTGTTACTTTAAGTTGAACACACTTAATATTTAGCCACAGCTTTCTAAAGGTTACATCATTATCCCAGACAGTAGGTGGCAACAAGGAACTGACTTATGAACAAGTCATTGATTCATTCAGTCAACTGAATCGTTAAGAGTCGCTAAGAACGGAAACTTGATTCTAAAAATTTCGTATTTCTATAAATCAACTAAGATGCGTCAAAAAGGAGTTTAACCATCATATGCTTGGCAACAAAGTCAATTTTGAACCAGATGCGTCATTCATTCAATTCATTTACGAACGAGATCCCACTTCATTCAGTTGTTATAAGTGGAGGGTTCATGAGTCTCTGATATTAATGATGTGTCTCGAAATTTCATTGATTTGAAACCATTTTTACTAAATATTCAATATCACTAATGCTATCAGGGCTGCCGCTATCGGGGCAGATTTTAACCTTGATTTTAAGGGGACCCGAAGCAACAACCTGCACCGGGGCCCCGGATAGCCAAGCATCTCTCTGTTCCTTAGCTCTGTCTGTCTACCTGAACAAAAAAAGCTTTTTTTGAAGCAGTGTTTGGAGAGCCCACCTATACTTATCCACACTGCAGGCGGAGAGCCAGAGCAGAGCATCCACTGTTTCTATTCCAGGATGACAGTGAGAGATTAACCTCTGGCCTGAGCCAAGCTTGCATCACATCCTAATCTTTAACAACCTACTGGTGCACTGAAGCTGTCCATCAGCAAGCGTGACTTTGAGTTAGACACACTTGGGCACAGCTGTACGGGTCGCATGTGTATTTCGATGTGGGATTTTCTGATGTGCTGAGGTGTCAGGATGATCGTTCGTTCTGCTCATATCAACTCCAGTCTGCTATGCAAGTATAGTATTATATGGACAAGAACATTTTACAATATATATAATATGGATATATAAAATAAGAATAGAATCATTTTAAATAGTAGGCCTATAATAATTGTATTATTGGAATGATGATACCATGTATTTATCAAATATAAATCATTTGTAATTACAACAGTTTAATTTTGAAATAGCTATGTAGGGAACCATCAAAACTGGAATAAGCAAAAAAAGAAACCAGTTACAAAACTTCCAACCTAGGTTTTACTCCGGTTTATGTGTGTGAAACTAGCAGCACCTAGCGGTCACATTCGTAGTTGCAGGAACATGCAGTCAAATACATAGAAACTTGTGCAAAACAAAAGTGAGCTGACATTTTCATACTTGTCCACAAGATTCCATTCATCTATTTTTGATGCTCCCAGATTTTTTGCCTCTCTCGCAAAAATGTGTGCACAAAGTACTATTTTTCTTGCTAGTAGTGTCTTTTAGATAATAAAGATTTCTGTGATGACGATATAGTGTTTGCCATAGTCACAACATCAGCTTGCAACGACTGCTCATGATCATTTAAAATAGTTAGAGTAGCCTATTTAGAGATCGTTTACAGTTAAGACACAGACCAGACTCCCCCATGACATAGCGATCATATCTTCTCACAAAGAACAGACAAAATCTTTAACATGTTGAGAGCGAAATTCCTTCTGTGTGACGGAAAAGCTCACAATAGCTGGGCAGGTTTCCACCGATCTGAATCTCTGATACATTAGTCTTAGACTGCTGAACATTCATTCATAACCTGAAATATCCAACCCAACAGACATTTTAAAGTTGCAATTAACAGAAACCCAACTACAATAGTTAAAATGTAGTCAAAAATGAAGGCTGGTTTTGATTGAAGTATGTGATTTTGGCAGGCCGGTCCCTGGTATTTAGTTGTTTATGGATATGTGGATGTAAACAGGACTGCAGGAAGAGCATCCTGTCATTTCCCCGGTACTCATTGTCTACATACATATGAATTATACATTATTGTTATATATAGATACACAGGGTTGGGGTTAGTAGGATTTTTTAAAGACATTAATACTTTTATTCAGCAAAGATCCAAAGATTACTAGAAAGTATAGTTTTTTTGGGCCACCTAATAAATGGGTTTGGTCAAATATGGACAAACTCAGCCATTGGGTTACATTTTAAAATTACATTTTTAACCCAAACGTTTGGGTTTGTCCATATTAAAACAATCCAGCATTTTTTAGAGTGTGGCCTACTCTCCTCCGCCTACTGACCTAACGCGTCTAGCAAGATGTCTTGTGGCTATCAGAGCAAAAACGAAAGCTGATGCTCTCCGTGTGTTTTTCCGTCATCTTCGGTGTGTTCATATGTACATTTTGTGAGCTTATATCATCAATTAGATCAAGAGATCTGAAAAATCCCATACACCCAGACATGTCACCCTCCCCTCGAAGAATTCAAGACAGAAATGGTCGGAAATGGACAAAAGAGATGGATTAAAACAGGTGTAAATGGGTATGTGTCTCCGTCTCCTGTCTACGGCCAAAGCCATCTTAATACCAGGTCTAAACAGGGCCACTAACATGTTGCTAGCATGTTTTAACATATTGTTATGTTTTAACACATTGTTTTGTTTTAACACATTGCTAGCATGTTGGTAGAATGTTTTACTACATTGTTAGTGACTTACCATGCTGCTAACATGAATAAACATGTTGCTAACACTAATTAACATATTGCTAGCATGTTTAACACATTGCTAACATTAATTAGCACATTGCTAACATGAATTAGCATGTTGCTAGCATGAATTCTAGAGGAAGGCTAGGCCGCAAATGATCCATCTGTTGACATCAGTCTTCGTCACGCCACTGTGACGCAATCGGCCTTCGAATGCAGATTTTGAAGGATGCTGCCTCTGAACTGGGATGCAGCTACTGTTTACATTTAGTCTTAGAAGAAGAAGAAGAAGAAGCAGCAGCTTAAATAGTAGATCTACGGAGCCCCCTAGTCCCACTTTGGGGGAAAAAAATTATAAATATCTCGTGGCCTCAAGATAGTAACTCGTGGCCTCAAGATAGTATCTTGAGGCCACGAGTTACTATCTTGAGGCCACGATCTTGAGGCCACGAGTTACTATCTTGAGGCCACGAGTTACTATCTCGTGGCCTCAAGATATAGGCTACTAACTCGTGGCCTCAAGATATACTAACTCGTGGCCTCAGATAGTATCTTGAGGCCACAAGTTATCTTGAGGCCACGAGTTAGTATCTCGAGGCCACGAGTTAGTATCTCGAGGCCACAAGTTAGTATCTCGAGGCCACAAGTTACTATCTTGAGGCCACAAGTTACTATCTTGAGGCCACGAGTTACTATCTTGAGGCCACGAGTTACTATCTTGAGGCCACGAGTTACTATCTTGAGGCCACGAGTTACTATCTTGAGGCCACGAGTTACTATCTTGAAGCCACGAGTCACTATCTTGAGGCCACGAGTGTCACGGTCCACGGGTGAGAGAAGACGAAGGCAGGCAAAGATACAAATAGCATCGGTTTATTAAATTCATCCTAGAGTCCGTGATGGGAAGGCGGACAGGGTGCATCTGGACGGACTCCAGGATGGTCCAGACGGAGTAGGACGAGGGGGTGGCCAAGGCGGAGCAAGACGTGGGTGTGGCCAGGGCGGAGCAGGCTGTGGGTGTGACCATGGCGGAGCAGATGACCCCTCGGGCATCCAGGGCGGAGCAGGCTGTGGGCGTGACCATGGCGGAGCAGATGACCCTCGGGCATCCAGGGTGGAGCAGGCTGTGGGCGTGGCCATGGCGGAGCAGATGACCCCTCGGGCGTCCAGGGCGGACCTGTTGGACCCTCGGGCGACCACGGCGGTGAGGACCCTTCAGGTGACCACGGCGGTGAGGTGCCTTCGGGTGGCCACGGCGGTGAGGCGCCTTCGGGTGGCCACGGTGGTGAGGCCCCTTCGGGTGGCCACGGCGGTGAGGCGCCTTCGGGTGGCCACGGTGGTGAGGACCCTTCGGGTGACCACGGCGGTGAGGCGCCTTCGGGTGGCCACGGTGGTGAGGCCCCTTCGGGTGGCCACGGCGGTGAGGCGCCTTCGGGTGGCCACGGTGGTGAGGCCCCTTCGGGTGGCCACGGCGGTGAGGCGCCTTCGGGTGGCCACGGTGGTGAGGACCCTTCGGGTGACCACGGCGGTGAGGCGCCTTCGGGTGACCGTGGTGGTGAGGCCCCTTCGGGTGGCCGTGGCGGTGAGGCCCCTTCGGGTGGCCATGGCGGTGAGGCCCCTTCGGGTGGCCGTGGGTCCTTGGGCGCCCACGGCGAGGGCCTATGGCCCCCCCCCCCAAAAAAATTAATGGGGAGAGTGACAAAGTCATTACCAGTCTCTGGACTGGACGGGACCAGCGGTGAGGGCTTGACTGGGCTGGACGGGACCAGCGGTGAGGGCTTGACTGGGCTGGACGGGACCAGCGGTGAAGGCTTGACTGGGCTGGACGGGACCAGCGGTGAAGGCTTGACTGGGCTGGACGGGACCAGCGGTGAAGGCTCAGGCCCAGCGGGCGTGACGTGAAGCCCAGCTTCGGCAACCATCCTTCTGGCCGATCGCACTGACATTAGCGGGGGATCAGTCATACTGGATATCATCCGGGGAAGTCCAGGGATCAATCTGGTGGCAGGGCTGATGCGGAGTGCAGACTCAGCGTGGCTGACTTGAAGCGCAGGCTTGGCTGGGCTGGACGGATCCAGTGGTGAGGGCTTGGCTGGACTGGATGAAGCGGAGGACACGGAGCTCTCGACGACTCCAACTGTGAGGGAGGATCCACATACCCACAAGGTGCGGTCGATGAATTCCACAAACGAGAGATGAATATCTCCCATTAGCAGCATCTGGGCGAGTAGATCGTCCATCCCACTCCAAAAATGGTGCTTGAGCGCTTCCTCATCCCAGCTCCTGTCTTGATAAAGGTTCAGGTACACTTCCACATATTCCTCGAGCGTACGACCATTCTGGGTAATCCAGTCTTCCACCTTCATCTTTAAATAGGCTGGTTATTCTGTCACGGTCCACGGGTGAGAGAAGACGAAGGCAGGCAAAGATACAAATAGCATCGGTTTATTAACTTCAACGTGGAACATGAAACTAGTGAGCGTGTGCTCAAACAATAACCAGCAATGACAAGAGTGAGAGGGGAACTTAAATACACAGATAATGACAAAGACAACAGGTGACGGTGATGATGAGGGTGATGAGGAGCAGGTGCAGATGATGATGACAGAGGATTCTGGGAAGTGTAGTGAAGACACAGACGATGAAGAAGGTGGTGAATGTGACAACGAGTTACTATCTTGAGGCCACGAGATAGTTATAATTTTTTTTTCCCCACAAAGTGGGACTAGGGGGGCTTCGTATAGATAAATGTGTTCTTTTGAACTTTATTTACATCAAAGAATCCTGAAAAAATGTATCACAGTTTCCATTAAAATATTAAGCAGCAACTGATTTCAATTAGCCTGGCATGCCAGACCTACATCAAGATGTTAGGTCTGGGAACTCTCCATTGACATACCTCAATCCGAGGGGCGGGATAAACGGTTACCTTTCAAAATCCCTCTGCACGCAATAGGATAACGCTACAACCAACCAGAGCAACAAACGGTTGTGGATGAGTGAGTCCCATGCGTTTTTCCACCAGTGGAGCTAATTGATATATTAAACTTTTGCCGTATCAGGTCGGCAAAACTCCGAACACATCTTCCTTTTTTAAGAATGACTTAAGTGACGTTCTCTTAACTCCAAGTCCTCCAGAGTCGCGGCCAAAGCCGATTCGAAAGACCGCTGCATCTTCATTGTTTTCAAGTAGCAGGGAAATCACCTATGGAAATCACGTGGAACGTCATGAACTGTGCCGTCATTGTGTTAAGCCCGCCTGCCGACTCTATGCACGATGTGATTGGCCTGACCAGTTTTTGTTTTTGCCAGCTCAAAAGCCTATTGAGAGTTGCTAGACCACACTGGCTGCGAAATAATTTTCGCTTCCGCTAGGGTGCGTCTAGATTTCTAGGCTAGATTTCAATGATAATAATCAGAAATGTTTCATGAACAGCAAATCAGCTAATTATTTCTGAAGGATCATGTGACACTGAAGACTGGAGTAATAATGCTGAAAATTCAGCTTTACCATCACAGGAATAAATTACATTTTAAAATATATTTTAATAGAAAACAGTTATGTTAAATTGTATTATTACATGGCTTGGTTGAATTCTAATGTATAATGCGGTCTGTTATTTCTTGATAACAGATCCCTGATTGCAAGTGAATTACATTATACAGTAAATAGATTGCATTTTCTGACCTGCTTTCTGCTTGTTTTAGATATATGCACATTTAGAGCTGTCATTTATATTCATTGCACCAAAGTTCAGTAAAGTTCAGGGTTTGTTCAAATACTAAGTTTGAGCAATAAGTTATAGATGCTTTAGCAACACTACAGTTATTTCAAAATTGGAACAGAAGAAGCAAATACAAGGGCATAAATGTAGTTGTTTCAGAATCTATAGTGATGAAATAACTCTCTCGCTTTCCCTTTTGTTCACGGCAGTTAATCAGTGACTGTCAGTCTGGGTTAAACCTCAAGCTATGCAGACCTAACAACATTAAGCAGCAAATCAGAAAATAAACCCTGACAACTGAAGCGACAGCATTCTTTCAACATTCTGAGGCCCGAGGAATGCCATCGCCCTCAGCTGTGTTTTCACTGATCTTTACAAAGTGGCCTGGGGGTGTATACTTTGAAAGCTGTGCAGTTAATGGTTTGTATCTTTGAACAGTGTCATGTTAGATGTTAATGATGTTAATGAGGAGCAGCCCGTTCAGCCCACATGCAGCTAATGAGATCTGTTTCATGATGACATATATTTTAAAATCATATCTTAACGTCTTCTTACAAAACCAAATTATCAGAGATTTGCTATTTACATTAAATATGTAACTTTTTTATTCAAAATTAACTAAATTAAAATAACGAGTCAATAGATCATAAATCATTCTTCCAAAAGGGGGTTTTGTCTTATTCACTATTTTATTTGTTTATATTTTAGACCTGTTGGGATGATTTTCGTGGGAAATTGTGTTCATTCGTCACTCGCCTTTGCGTATTATCCACAAATAGAGAAAAGTTGCTCCGGCTACTTTGATGCTTGTGCATTTTGTTAGCATGTTTGATACATTGCTTGCATGAATTAGCATGTTGCAAGCATTTTTTCACATGTTACTAACATGGGTTAGCATGTTGCTAGCATGTCTTACCAAAACACTAATATGTTGCTAGCATGTTTTAACACATTGCTACTATGTTTTAACATGTTGTTGCTAGAATGTTTTAATTTATTGTTAGTATGAATTGCAATGCTTCTAGCCAGATTTAATTGCTAGCATGAATTAGCATATTGCTAGCATGTTTTAACACTTTGATTGATAGCATGCGTATCTCATATTTCAATAGAGAGTATAAAAATGGGGTGAGCAATAAAATGTTCCTCATGTTTGTAGAAGAAGACTCCTGGTGCTATATAAAGAAGAAAATACATAATGTATTAGTTTGGAGCATAAAGAGCATTTTAAAATAGATGTTGTCTTCTTAAATGGGACAAATGGGAACTCTAAAGCTTGCTGCACACCCAAAGTGAGATGAAAATCTCTGTCCTGTTTTGTCTGCATGCAGGCTTAGACACGACCCACTACAAACGTGGCACACAGATGTGAGAGAGACAAGAGACAGACCGGGTGGGGGTGGGGGTGGAAGTAGAATAACCATTTGTCTTAACCTTACAGATGAAACTAGTCTTTTAACAGTTAAGTTTATAATATATAAATGTTATACTCTCCTATTAAATATGAATAGTAAAACAATGTAGGCCTACTGCCAGATTTAAGACTAAATTACATTTGGTTCTTGCTATATTTAAATCTGATGTCCACATTTCTGTATTGCACCACCTTTTTTTCCATATTCACCATTTTCCCAGCACTTTAGTTTCTTTTATAGTCATTGTGTGAGCAGGAAAAGGGTCAGTTCCTGCTGCCTTTAGGACCTTGAGGAGAGAGTCCAGTTCCCACAGTAACTGGATCTGGGGGAGGTCTCACAGAACACAGGAACCATTATAATACTCCTTTCCCAACGTCCAGAAGTTTCTTTTCCAGACTATAACGTCTGCATGAAGGATTTAATGTCAGGGGAAGCCAGATCCGAGAGGTTGCAAACGTTTTCGGAAGCTCTGAGAGGTGAGTAATAGATGCCATTACAGCTGTGAAAACATTTTGCATTCAGGCTTCATCAACAGTATGAAAATTTTTAAAATGTGCAGTAACAAAGTCCTTCTTTCAAAATGTGGAAATGTAAAATGAATGTTTGCAAGAGATGTTTATAGTTTTACTCAAAGATAAGTGTTCAATAGCAGCCAAGTGCTTTGATTAACTGTGTTTGTGTGATGATTCTAAAGGCTTTTTACGTATGTATGTAACAGTCCAAAATTGCTCCTTCAAGCTCTGACTCGCCCATGTGGGCACAATAAAAGTGCATTTTGGTGCGTTTTGCATGGCTGAAGGCAACATTTTGGGCTGTTCATGCGGTAGAAGGGTGGGGGAAAGCTGCACAAACTTTAACATGTCTGAAGTTGGATGTCCCACACTAGTGTAACTTCCTGCCATCCTGGCATTCCTGATTGGATAACGGTCATCCAGCGTAAGATGACTCCGGGAGCCGTGATTTCTGAATATGTGGCTGTTACAGCTTTTTCTCCAATGAATATATACAGTATTTGCATCTTGGGGAAATGTGATATTATACTGACCGTTCACTTTATTTTTTACTTTTATTCAGCAAGGATGCATTCAATTGATCAAAAGTGTCAGTAAAGACATTTAAAATGTTACATAAGATTTATATTTTAAAAAATGATATATTAAGCAACAAACTGTTTTCAACATTGTTAATAATAATAAAAGTTTCTTAAGCAGCAAATTCAGCAGATTAGAATGAGAGTAATTATGCTGAAAGTTCAGCTTTGTCATCACAGGAATAAATAATATTTTAAAATATATTAATATAGAAAACAGTAGAGTAAACATTCATATCAGTATCTTCTTTCTTGTTCCCCAAGGAATATTTCTCATTTATAAGCAAAAACGTGTTGTGATGAAGGATCTCAGATCTTCTAAGAGCTTAGTGAGGTTCACTGTTCACGTGGCAGTCCTGTAACATTTCTGCCTTTTCTGTACATGTTTGCTGGAATTCCTTTAGCATAGCAGGCCTGTTATTAAAAGCTATGAAAATTACAGCGTGAAAGTACAGCTTTGATATATCTTGGCACTATCCTCTCAGTTCTGTGGTCAGAAACTAAAACTTTCCACAGCTCTAGACATATAGAAAATCATCTCATATCTTATGTAAAATGAACGTTGAAACTTACTGACTTGTTTGTTACCCTTACAGGCTGTAAACTTACCAGCTCTAAAATAATGTTGGTGTCAAGCGTGGTTCTCCTGTGCCTATTGGCCACCGTGAGCGCAGACAAGACCCTCAGCAGCCACGCCACCATGTTGGCAGACAACAGCGCCACTTTGGCCTTCAACCTGTACCAGAACATGGCAAAGGAGAAGGACCTCGAGAACATCCTGATTTCCCCCGTGGTAGTGGCCTCCTCGCTGGGTTTGGTGGCTCTTGGAGGGAAATCCAACACTGCTTCTCAGGTCAAAACCGTCCTGAGCGCCACTGAGGTGAAGGATGAGCTGCTACACTCTGGGCTGTCTGAGCTTCTCACCGAGGTCAGTAACTCAACGGCACGTAACGTCACCTGGAAGATCAGCAACCGTTTCTACGGGCCCAGCTCTGTTAGCTTCGTTGACGGCTTTCTGAAGAGCAGCAAGAAGCTTTATAACTACGACCACTCCAAAATAAATTTCCGTGACAAGCGCAGCGCGGTCAAAGCCATCAACGACTGGGCATCGAAGTCCACTGGCGGAAAGCTGCCTGAAGTGACCAAAGATGTGGAGAAGACAGATGGAGCCATGATCATCAACGCCATGTTTTATAAACGTAAGACTTGATCACCTTAAGAATGAGAAGCAATTTGTAGATTCTTTAAAATACTAAAATGAGACTCTGTTTTCTCTCCAGCACACTGGGATGAGCAGTTCCATCATAAGATGGTAGACAATCGTGGTTTCTTAGTGCACCGCTCCTACACTGTCTCAGTACCCATGATGCATCGCACAGGTGAGGTCATGGTTAAAGCAGATATGATCCTGAAACACAAAGCTTAGTGGTAAAAAGTACATTACAGAGGATTTTTCATTAGAAATTAATTATTGTAGAGTGACACTATAGTTACATTTTATGTAGTTTTTGTCACTTTTTGTTTTGATGGAAATAAATCTTTACTTTTAGTTAATATTTAGTCATGTCATGTTCTTTAATTGCAGTTAATAAAATCGCATGTAATTTGTCAACAAAAGAAAGAAAGATCTTAAAAGAAAGTGCAAAATTAAACCAAACATTCAAATATTTAAACAATAAATATGAAATATAATTAATTAATTAATATTTAAATAAATTAAAATATATCAACATTTAATGTTAATATATTCGGGGTTTGTGTTTTGATGAATATTCTTTAAATTTAGTCAATATTTTGTCATGTCATATTGTTTAGTTTGAGTCAATTTTGCTAAAATGGCATGTCATTTTAGTCAATGAAAATAACATTGTAATTAAATTTATTATATATTTAAAAAAGATCAACTTTTAATGTTGTTACACATTGTTATATTTTTTAAATTCTGTATATAGAATGTAAAATACTATAATACATAACATTTGAATATTTAGTTTAAAACCTTTTGTTAAATGGCATAACAAAGAAAGCTTATAGAATATAGAAAAATTTGTTTTTGTGTTTGACGAAAATATCCCTTAACTTTATTCAATATTTCATCATGTCATATTCTTTAATTTTGGTTATATATATATATATATATATTATATATATATATATATATATATATATATATATATATATATATATATATATATATATATATATATATAATTTGATAATATACATAGTACATAGAATAGAAAAAAATCTGTTTTCAACCTTACCTTAAATCAATCATATCCATAACTGCTGTTCGATTTGGCAGGATTTGCGGGATTGCATTTTTACACATTACGTTGTATTTCAGGCATTTATGGCTTCTTTGACGACACAAGCAACAAGCTTTTAGTTCTGAACATGCCGCTGGCCCATAAGATGTCATCTGTGGTGTTCATCATGCCGTACCACGTTGAAGCCCTGGAAAGAGTGGAGAAACTGTTAACACGTCAACAACTGAACACCTGGATGGGTAAGATGGAACAGAGGGCGGTTGCAGTGTCATTGCCAAAGGTCAGCATGGAGGTCAGCCACAACCTGCAGGTACGAACAGTCTGCAATTTCAGCAAGTGTTTGTTCTAAACTCACCTGTGAATTCAGTTCCTTGTATAACACCACGCTGTCTTGCAGAAAAATCTTGCTGAGCTGGGTCTGACCGAAGCTGTGGACAAAGCCAAAGCAGATCTGTCCAACATCTCAGGGAAGAAAGACCTCTACCTGTCCAACGTGTTCCATGCCTCCGCCATGGAGTGGGACACCATGGGAAATCCACCCGATGCTAGCATCTTTGGTACCGATAAGCTCAAAAACCCCAAACTCTTCTACGCTGACCATCCCTTCGTCTTCCTGGTGAAGGACAACAAGACAAACTCCATTCTTTTCATGGGCAGACTGGTCCGACCGAAGGGTGAAAAAATGAGGGATGAATTATAGGATGTTCATTTAAATGTGAGTGAATGTGATTAATGAGTGTGTGTTTGAGCAGATTTGTGAATGTGTGTAAATGGTACACCTGAGTTCGTTCCATTAGATCAGTGGACCAGCATGTGCTATCTGTTACGTTTACTTTGAAAATTGAGTTTTGGGTGCCTCATAATGTTTTATGTTATGCAAGTGTACTTGACAAAGATCGTAAAATTACACCTGAATAGGTTTCTGAGAAGTGCAGCATGCTTATATTAAGTATGATCTCTGTAAAATTTGCTTTAAATCCACACGAACAGCATTTTTGCTCAGGGGGTTCTCTTTTTTATTTGCATTTCGACGGCTTGAGCGAACAACTCTATGCCGAGTGTTTGATTTCCGAAAAAGTCCGCTCCATGCTGTAACATTCCTCTCAGAAGTGCACACTTGTGTCTGCACTGAATACTGCGTCTGCTCTGCACTAGATAGCATGTGATACGAGTCCACGTCTGTACCATGTTAAAGCTTAAATTCACATTGTACCAAAACACGGTTGTCTGAAAAGTTGGATTGTTCCTTGATTTTTCAATAAAATCAGCATCACTGAGAACATGTCTGGGTTTTTATGTATGCTGTACTTCTTTTAAGGTCAAAGTAAGTTTGTGGTTAACGTCAGAAATGCATACCACACTTACTATTTCTGAAGTATACAGTATGAAGTGTGCAGTATGCAGATTTTAGTGGCATTTGCCAAAATATAAAGTATACAATAGAGCACTACAAGTATATCCCATAATGCATTGCATTTGACCTGACTTTTAATTTCCTGTGTGATGAATGAATTAGAAATAATGGCTGCATCCAAAATCGGATACTTCCCTACTATATAGTTGGCCAAACGATAGTAGTATGTCTGAAATTCACAGTACTCATAAAAGAGTAGGACACTTTACTATCCCATGAGGCCATTTGTGAATGGTAGTGATGTGACGCAACTGACACTGGTAGGCTAAATGTAGTAGCCTACATACAGATTACATTTATACTACACACATTCATAAAGAACATACTTTTTAGTGGTCATGAAGTAAGTACTTATTCAAAATATGTACTACTAAGTCATCCATTTTTAACAGCTATTATTTGATTAGGCTGCCGACTTTGACATTTTTACACAAAATCTAATTGAAAATAAAACCTAGCTTTTTTATTTCAGTAAAACCAACTGGATGGCACTTGAAATAAGTCCATGTCACAAACATATAATGCAACAAACACACACAAACGTATAATACTGTTTGAAACAAACAAACAAAAAAATTTTGTTTGCAAAAAGCTTTGGCTTTTTTCTTGAAGTTTCTTTCTTCTGTTGAACACTAGATGGTAGCCATTGGTATGGAATGGTATGGAATAGGTATGGGAATAGGTATCCATTGACTTCCATAGTAGGAACAAATACTATGGAAGTCAATGGGTGCCATCAATTGTCTGGCTACCAACATTCTTCAGAATATATTCTTTTGTATTCAACAGAAGAAAGAAACTCATAAAGTTTTGGAACAACATGAGGGTAAATAAATGATGACAGAATTTTCATTTTTGGGTGAACTATCCCTTTAAATACACTTTATTTTTTATTAATATGCCATCACAAATTATATAATCCTTAAGAGATTATGAAGTTATGAACACAATAATATATGCACATTAATTACTCAACATATAATGCGCATTAACTATTGATATTTTAAGCTAATACAATATTAATGCACATTAACTATTGATATTGTAAGCTAATACAATATGTGTAGCCTATGTGTGTGCATTGTGCATTTTTGACCGTATAGCCTATAGTACACTGTCCTTTCAAAGTAACGTTATGCTACATTAGACCAGAACAACGATCACTTCGCTGTATTGAGTTTCAGAAGGCTATTGTTTGCATTGCAACTGTTATCGCACGTAGGCCGGTTCAGATTGGATAGAGCACTGAATCCGTTACCGTACAAGCAACTCCTCCCTCCGCCCGTCCGACCTATCTGATCTCTGTCTCATCATGGCTCCGGCGGCGGACAGGCCGGGCTACTGGGGAACACCGACCTCAACTCTCGACTGGTGCGAGGAGAATTATGTGGTCTCGTATTACATCGCAGAATTCTGTAAGTACGTTTGAACGGTGAGCTTTTGTTCGGGACAAACGGTTCATGGTCGTGTAGGGTGGTAAACACGGATGTTAAAACGGTAGAGAGGAGTCATTTTCGAATCCTACTATGAGAAGGTGGATACTTAATATTCATGAAGCAAGCATCCGCTATTGGACGCTTACGACGCATCATCAGCCTAGCCTAATTAATATTGATGAATCTCTTCTTTTTTCATTGGAAGGTTTGAAGCTACGTCAAAACGACGTTGTTAATATTAAAAAGCCAAGCCTTGATAGCGAAGTTACGATCAATCAACGTCAGCGTGACCTACTTAAAATTCATAAGCATTTACTTGGCATAGTAGGATTCGTAACTTAGCAGCCGAGGCCAGCTGCGAGTCGACACACAGTCCGTTTTGAACTCGTTTCCACATAGGAAAATCATACAAATGACCGGAGAGACAATGAATGAAACCTAACGTTAAGTGTGTTGCGGCATTTGGGGCGGTGCACGAGCCGTCGACTCGATACTGATTTTCAGTGAAATCAGAACAGAAAAACATACTTTATTTCCCACCACGTAGCCTAGATTTTTTCAATGCTAAACGTTCTTTAATTTTGCTTTAATTATAAACCGACTTAAGTAATTGTCTCCAAATGTAAGCTGCCACTCGAATCAGTTGAAGTTATAAACGACTAGTGTAACTTTTACTGTAAATATGAATTAGTCATTTTACGAGCCGTACTCTATGGTGACTATGGTGATTAAATGGGATTTTTTGGTCACTGCTGAAATAAAAAACAACAACATTAAATGCTGCTCTAGTTGGTTTTCCAGCCAGATCAGGTGAACAATATCCATTTAAGTGCCATTTATTAGTATTTTTGTAAGAATAATAGGCCTATCATAATTTGCATATTTCCAAACAACTAGTAATAAACCGTTACTTTCACCATGGTTATAGAGATTTAAATGGAGAAGTTCTACCTAGGTTTCTGTGATTGTTTTTTTGTGGACTTTTGCTTGACTGCTGATTATATCCCTGATATGAAAGTATGGAAGGACACAATGTGCATAGCCGTTAGATCTTTGTTGCTTGTACTTTACTGTACATTTCGGGTCACGTTGATAAGATGCTCAAAGGGCACAGGGTGACAGTTAACACTACTAATAGAGCTCAATTTCCCTCTACAATCCCCTATGGGTTTTTAGGGTTTTCTTGTTAATCTGATTATGTGAGTTGTATTTTACAACATACATTACACACAGTCACATCTTAAATATAAGTTTTAAACGCTGCTAGAACCAACAGGAATACTGGTGCCTTTGAGATCAGAGGGGTCCAGTTGCCTTGTGAAGGAATGTGCCATGTTCAGTATGATCAGCTGTAGTGTATATCCAAACAATGAAACAATAGGCCCGTATACACCATGTTAGTTAATTCTAACATAGGTTTAGTTTTCTTAGACTCAGCAAATAGGCACAATAGCAGTCTACCAGCTGCTGGTGGTGCTAAGAGCCAGATGAAGTTAACTCAACTTTTTTTCAGCATTGCTGCAGTTTTTGCTTTATCGTATCTCAAATACGGCCTAAAGTCAGCATGAAATGGAAGTTGTGGTGGTCTTTTCTTTCCTATTGTGATGTATATCCAAGTGAAATGTCTTCTCAAACAAAAAAATGTAGGGCAGGACTTGATTTTGTCTATCGGAATTGATTGGATGGTTGTGGTTTGCTATTGGTTGATCTCATGTGAGTGACAGGTTGCCCCGCCCTCACGCCAGTAAACACGTCAGAGATGAGTAGAGATGTCACTATAAGAGGGAGGGGAAGTTATTTTGATTAAAGATTATGAGGGCTCATTAATTAAAAATATATATTACGTGCACTTGGGGTGTAACTGTACAGAAGCCATGGTTTTGGCCACGTACCTCGGTTTTGGGGTCACGGTTCGATACAAGTTCAGTACATTTACATGTCTGGCACCACCCAACCCCCCAACGTAGCACAGTACTACGAAGTTCGAAATGTATACTTGGATCGTTACACCCCTAATGTGCACGGATAAATCATTTATAACAAGTAGCCTACTGCAATTATCCATAAAAAAAATTGTCAATTGTGATTTCATGGTGACTTTAATATTTACATTCATTAACATGAAAACATTGTTTTTTGCTTTCTCCAGGGAATACTGTCAGTAACCTGATAATGATCCTACCTCCCATTTATGGAGCCATTCAGACGTGTAAAGATGGTTTGGAAGTACGCTATGTGTGGTCATTTTTAGGACTCGCTGGTACGATGCATCATTCACATTAATTTTTTATACTCACAAATCTCTTTTTTTCAAAAGAAGTGACCTTTCCCACTGATATGTATTTCCTAAACAAATGAAGATTAAATGTTCTGTTTTTATGTTGTTGCTCTTTTTGGCACAGCCGTAGGCATTGGTTCATGGAGCTTTCACATGACACTACAGTATGAAATGCAGGTAAGCTTGACTTCTCTTCAGCCTTTCAAAGTGTGCATCTTTTTCTGAAGCACGCTTTTATTCTTGTAGCCACAAAGCTGCTTCTCTAACAGTACATGCCCAAAGCAATAGCATTAATTCACAAGTGACACACAAATGCTGTCAGTCTCTGAATTGTCTTTTGTTTCTAGTTACTGGATGAGCTGCCGATGATCTACAGCTGCTGTGTCTTTGTCTACTGTCTGTAAGTTGACCTTTCTTACACCTGCAAAATCACACAGTCTGCTTTCACCTTTGACCTCTGAATGGTTGTCTTTAGCGTAATGAGGATCAGAATTTTTTTATCATTAAGCTTTTGGATTTGAAAGAAGTATTTTATGCTCACCAAGGCTGCATTTATTTGATCAGAAATAGTAGGAGCAGTAATATTGTGAAACTGTTTTATATTTTCATATATTTCTAAATGTAATTTATTCTGTGACGGCAAAGCTGCATTTTCAGCATCATTACTCCAGTTTTCAGTGTCACAGGATTGTTCAGAAATCAGTCTAATATGATGATTTGCTGCTTAAGAAACTTTCTTATTATTAAGTTAAAAATGGTGGAGTTATATATATTATTTTTGTGATACACTGTCTGTGATGCATTATTTTCAGGATTCTTTGATGAATAGAAAGTTCAAAAGAACAGCATTTATTTGAAGTAGAAAACATTTGTAACATTATAAATGTTTTTACTGTTACATTTGATCAATTTAATGTGTCTCTGCTGAATAAAAATATTTGATTTCTTAAAAAAAATTCTTACTGACCCCAAACTTTTGAACTGTAGTGTATGATTGTAGGTCATGTATTGTGGATGCTTTTCCTCTGACTTTGTTCTGTGACTGATCTGAATTTGTGTCTTACATATTACAGATATGAGTGCTTCAAGAGGGAGCGTGCTGTTAACTATTTCTCAATTACACTTTTGCTGACCTTCAGTATTATTGTTAGTGTGGTAAGTTTTTCTTTGCTCTTATACATTTTCCAAAACCCACACAGGCAAACAAATCTACTATTGTTTTTTTTAAGTACAAACTTTTTTATTTTAGGTTTACCTGATATGGAAAGAGCCTGTCTTTCACCAGGTGAGGCCCGACTCTCATATTAAGAACCTCTTTAGTTTGGTTTATCCTACTTGACCATGTCAGGTTTCTTTGAGAGCATGACAATGTTGTGTCAAAACAACTGGCTCTTCTGTCGTCACTGTTTGTTGTCTGTTTCTGTTGTTTAAGGGCATGACAGTTAGGTGTGGCTCTATTCATGCTCAGGGTATTGAATGGTTCATGAGCTTCTGTAAACACACTGCTGTGATGTCTTTTGTTTAAAACTGCCAGCACAACACATTCATGTAAAAAAAAATCACCATTTAAAAAAATCATGTTGTTTACATAGCAGATCCTGATGTTAAATATACAGGTTAACAGCCGTTTTATCATTTCCCCCAGGTCATGTATGCCGTACTAGTGGCTTTCTTGGTGATTCGCTCAGTTTTCATAGTCACTTGGTGAGTAAATTAATCTGTATTTGGCCACACAAAAAATAGAGTTATGTTCATACATTTTTTGTTAATGGATTATACATTTTTCCCACCCAATTTTCTGGCAGCCTTGGTTCCAAAAGAATTTTCAGATACATTTTTCTCATAGAAATTATAAAAAAGTCTTTGTTAAAGCATTATAAGCCAGCTATGAGGTCAGTCACAACATTACACATTTTGATGTGAGGCAAAAATATATAAAAAAAATCTGACAAAAAGGTACAAGACTGTGTACTTAACGGCTTTAATAAGGGAAAAAACTACAATTCCATGAGGCATTGAGAATAATATAATAAAATTAAAAACTACAGATAAATATAGTTTTCGATTTAATATATTGATTATGTATAGAAAAAATATGTTTATTGCAAAATATGCATATATATATATATATATATATTATATAATATATATATATATATTAATATATATATATATATATATATATATATACACACACAAATATTTCAGTAGTATCATATATTATTATATGGCAGAAATTGTAACAGTTCTGAATTCAAGCATGACTATTACGTCATTCGCAGTGCTTCATGCGTCTGTATTAAGAAGGTGTGATTGTGTATTAAAGAAGTAAATACTTTAACATCATGTCTGTGCTTTGCAGGGTCTATCCGTGGCTCAGAGCCCTCGGCTTTACGTCATTAACCGTATTCCTGTTGGGATTCGTATTATGGAACATCGATAATATCCTGTGTGACTCTCTAAGGTAGTTCTAGTTCCATTCCATTTTTACATTATTAATTTTCGTCAACAAAAATAACATCTTAATTTACAAGAAAAGCTAAATCAAACTAAATATTCAGTATATTATATATGATATATTAATATATTTTCTAAATACATAAAATATGTATAAAATAAATATATATCAGTTTTGTCAAAAAATGCACGTCAGTTAAATAGCATGTAAATTTAGTCAACAGAAATAACATTACAAGAGGTTATAATTTGTCATGGTTACATTCAGAGCCACACGGCAGCGACTGCCTCCTGTGATCGGGGCGGTTACGCAACTTCACGCCTGGTGGCACATCCTAACAGGCCTGGGGTCATATTTACACATACTCCTCAGGTACGTATCTGTGGGAAAATTATGTTGTTTGAATGGATGATGTAATTAAATATGGATATAATTATTATTATTTTTTTTTTTTTGCCATAGCCTCCAGATTCGGTCAACCTACCTCAAGCACAGACCAAAAGTGAAGTTTTTATGTGGCGTTTGGCCGATGCTGCACATTGAATCTCAGAAGGCGAGTTGAAAGGGACCTGAGAAGAGGAAGATTGACCAATTACAGACTTCAGACAGAAAGAGGTCCAGCCAATGAGCTTCAGCGGCTGCAGGAAGTGACCAGCGGCTGACGGTTTGGTTCCCCTGTTCCCTTCCGGCTCCGTTTGCCAAGTGCATTACTGAGAAAACTGCCAAACGAAGGAAAGATTGTGTCTTTATTATAGGTTAGATGAGAGTTTTGTAGTGGTCTTGTGATTTTGCACATGTAACATGTACATACGTTTTCCTATAAATCGGAGGGTCTAATTAGGAGCCAAAACCAGGATTCTGTTCTGGTTAGTATTTCTGCCTTCATGAGGGAAAATAATATGGCTTGGTTTGACAGTTTTCATATTTTGTACTTGAACTTAATGTAACTACTAACTAGCTTGAGATTATGCAAATTTTTACTTATCTCTACACTTTTAGAGATTATGAAGGTCAAATTAAATGGATCAGAAAAATGAATGAGTGTTAAATAAGTAAGATCTTCATCCTTAAGAACCATTGAGGCATTTAGGGATGAGATACATGCACATTTAACTGTAATATGGTAATTTTACTGTGTTTCAGAGATACAGTAGCATGTTACATAACTGTGTCCATATTACACATATACATATTATTAATATTTGTAATTACAGTAAGACATATTAACAATAGTCATAAGCTGCTCTGCAAAACAAATTGAGTCAGTAATTCAGTGACTGGCTTGTCACGTTTTTGTTTAAACCTGATCCAGTTTTTTAAACATTTCAAGGCTCTCGTGTGACCAGTATGCAATCAAATGGATTTAATTTATTATAATTTTTGGTAAAAGGGTGTGTTAATATGAACATTTTATGAAGGACTTATCATGTATGCTTATTAACATTGAGCTGACATACTTAAATGCTTTAATTGCTGTTACTCAGTCTAGAGTTAAATTGGTTAAAATCAAGTAAAACCTTGCTATCATTACCAAATGAATGTCTCATAAACTAGATTATATTCTCATCTCTAATACTGACTACTTGAAATGCCACAAATCATGCTTGCTGTCAAAAAGAAACAGTAAAGGGTGGTTACGTATGAAGTCATATATTAATATTGATTCGTCATTTGTTTATGTATTGTGCCAAGTTAATGGTTCAATAAGAAATCAATCATCTGTAAAGCACAGTTCATTAAAATAAATTGTATTTAATCTGATGAGACGTGAGGCACATGTTTCCAATAAAGCGCTGCTGTTGGTATGGAGTCATGTTTGTACCACAAAGGATGCCTTAGATTAAACTGTGGTTTATTCCTTGTTGCCTTGATGTCCATTATATCGAATAATTATGAATTACATATTCCATCACATAAAATGATTCAAACAAAGACAAATATGTCAACATTTTTGCTGAATACAAATGAACAAACAACAGCAAAATTACTGCCACTATCACAGTTTAGTGCTTAAATCCACTGATGCAGTTGTTAAGATATTAGTGGACCTCTAATCTTGCTTATGACTGAAATGGTGAGTTATAATATGGAATATTGTAGCTGACCTTCCCAGCATTGTCCTGTAAAAGCTGTGTAATGATTTAATGTTGTGTGTTTTTGTGATTATTTTTTTGTGCCTCATTAAAATATATGTTGCCAAAACATTAAATAATATTAATATTGTTTTACCTTATTTTAAATTGTCTGTGCTGCTTGTACGTCTTTACATATAATATAGGGATTGTGTCTTTTAATCTGTCGTTTGTACTTGCATCCAATCATACACCACTGATGTATTGACAGCATCTAAAACCTAAAAGTATGTATAGCTAGACAGTTAAATACAATAAAATAATATTTAATCCTTAATTCCTTGATGTATTTCTTTATTTACTCGATAAATGTATCATTTTGTGAACCTAGACGGATTCGTTTAGGTTCATTTAACTTGCATGCTGTCACATTAATAATATCCGGTCAGTGTTTATGCAAAGATGAAAATGTAGCCTATGTGTGCCTGAACAACACTTTGGCCTGGGCTTATAGATTAAGACATGATTGGGTTTTAGTTCAAGTAGGACATTTAAGTAGCTTTTATTAATGTGCCTTATAAAAAACATTAACGGTGTGCATCTTGAAGCAAAATGACACTGACACATTAATTGTGTTTGTTATATATTTTTTTATTAAAGTGGAAATCAGTTTACTAAATAATGTAAACTTGACTGACTGCTTCATTTCCATGTCAGTGCAAATTGTTTTCGGTTAAAACGGCTCGAATGCAAATTAGTCGGGAGTACGCTTAAACCTTGTCGGTGAAACCTGGGGGTTAATATATGAATAACGATTTATGAGTTCCGGTTGGAATGGTAAAACATCATCTCAAAAATACTGGCTGCAGATTATTGTTGTAACAGCAGAGGGCATATTTGGAGGTTGGAGAAGTGGGCGTGACGAAAGAAAGGTCTTTATCATTGGTTACAAAAGCTGTCAGTCAGGGTGTGGGCTATAGGGTTAGGGGTTAGTTTATGTTGTAGCAAATAGCAATTCATCTTTTTTCGACAAGCCTCCTTTCGGCAGGCGGCAGGCCCATTATTATTACTCCGACCTGTCTCCACACTATTGACACGTACACCTGCAGCTGTCTTTGAGTCAGACAGAGATGTCATTGAGTCATTTCCTGACCTGGAAAATAAGCATGTTTGAACCTCTGGAGTCTCAGGTAAACATGGGAATTCTGCACGACGTCAGAGATTTCAGGTGAACGCTCCTCTTCAGTTGAGCATGCAAAGACTGACTTTGTTACATGGCTTCTGACAGTATCAAAATGGGAAACCCCTTGACATAATCAGGATTGTTCTTCTAGCTTCCTGAGTTAAACAGGACCCAACATATGCCTACCCATACTTTCATTGATAACTGACATGACACTTTACAGCAGTATGACATGTTATGAGGCCTAATTTTAAACCATACGTTTATTTTTGAATCACAATTCCTATTTATTTATTATGCACGCACTATTTAAGTGACCTGAAAAAGTCTAAAAGTGGTGAAAAATGAATCAGAGTGACAAGTTAAAATATACATTTCCCCCTTGTATATTCAGATAGTGTTATTATTTGTCATGTAGTTATCCACATCAGAAGAGGGTACTCTAGGCAAATCTGTTTTTGAGGGGATTTTAATACGGATTTACACATACACACTTACGTTTATATCTTTAAATGGCTCAGCTCCTACCTGTTTTTATTTTAGGAATGAAGAATGATCCCTGATGGGGGAAAAACATGTTGTAAATTAAAATATTCCGCACAGCTTTATGTGTCATTAACACTTTTGATAAAATGGATTACATAATAGCAGATGTAGAGGTGGTGGTGCCAGATTCTGTGGGCAAAGCCAATGACCACCTGATTTATAGGCAGGCTGGTACCAGTAATTCTGCTGAGATTAGACCATCGGTGAAGTTTGAAATGGGGTGTTTTTGATTTATTATCTAGAATCCCTGAGTCAGTGGAAGCACTGCTGATAAACAGTTATTGCTCACATGTCTTATTTTGGAGCTGAGAGTACATGATTACGAACCAAAGTATTTAACAAACAAGCATGCAATGGCAACGCTTGGAAATTTGTGGCATACGGGAGTTACATTGTTCTACGTGTACAGTAGATGCCATCTAGGCTTGG
The DNA here is from genome assembly GCA_036326025.1 of Chrosomus eos. NCBI lineage: Eukaryota > Metazoa > Chordata > Actinopteri > Cypriniformes > Leuciscidae > Chrosomus > Chrosomus eos. The sequence goes on from CM070841.1 coordinate 23,270,854, forward strand.
CTATGACTCTGTCTGAACACAGGTTTTTATGACATGTGTTAACTAGATAAGTTGGTGAGATATCATGTGAGTCATCTGAATAACCAATTTCCTATTCCAAAATCAGATATACAGGCAAAAGGCAACAGTGTCAAGCCTCACCTGTATTAGGGACGGTTCCTTGTAAGTGGAACAACCAATATGGCAAGCCAAAAGGGTCAGAATTATGCTGTAGATTAATATATTGTTTTACATCCAAAACACCATATCTGATGACATTTAAGACGGTTTTAGCGCCGAATTCTGGCCCTTGGCTTTCGATAAGTCTTGTGGCAAGCAAAGAGCTGTATAAAGCAGTGCTTTTCACAAACACTAAAATGCCATCAAAAACATGATTCATCCGCAGCGTAACTCTGACCCTTTTGACCTGCTAAAGAAAAACAATGGAAAAGTAGGTCAGCAGAATGGAAAAACGCAATCTATGTGAAAGATCCCTACAATGCAAAATCACAACACGCATTAGTAAATACACTTATGATGAAAGTCTAAAAGGCAAATTTTATAATAATAAAAGCATTTTGTTTGTTTTTATAAACTGTGAGACAAGTCAAAATTATTTTATTTTGTTTTAACAATAGCATTTTTTTAAACCAAAATGTTCCTTTAAAGGGGAACTGATGCGGTATGAATGTAGCCTATTCACATAATATTAGTCAAGCATGTTGAGTGTCTGGAGTCTAAGACAGACTTTCAGGTCCATAGTCCATTTAGAAACCATTGGAGTAATTCAGGAAGTACAGGAAGTAGATGAGGACTGAGACAGACATGTAGTACAAGGAGTTGGGTTTTGAAAGTTTATTCTAGAACAATTTTTCAAATATGTATTTAATAAGATCAAGGATATTTGTTTATCCACTTAAACTGGCATTTTCGTCAATTTTGTTAAAAAGTACAATTTCTATAGCCTGGCAAGCCAGACCTACATCAAGATGTTAGGTCTGGGAACTCCCAATTGACATGCCTCAATCCGAGGGGCGGAATAAACGGTTGTCTTTCAAATTCCCTCTGCATGCAATAGGACAGCGCTACAACCAAACAGAGCAAGGGAACGGCTGTGGCTGAGTGAGTCCCATGTGTTTTTCCACCAGCGGAGCTAATTGATATATTAAACTTTTGCCGTATATATCGAAACTTCTGTCAGTAATTACTCACCCTCATGTCGTTCCAACCCCGTAAGACTTTCGTTCATCTTCGGAACACAAATGAAATATTTTTGATTAAATCTGAAGGTGGATCACTCCTCCATAGGCTTCTAAGGGATTGAAACTTGACAGCCCCGTAAAAGTTATTAAAGAAATCGTTAAAATAGTCCAAGTGACTACAGTGGCTAGATCTTAAGTTTATCGAGCTACGAGAATACTTTTTGAGCGCAAAAAAAACAAACTAAAATAGCGACTTTTTAATTACTGACAGAATTTTCATTTTTGGGTGAACCAGAGTCGCGGCCAAAGCCAAATCGAAAGACTGCTGTTCGTCAGCAGATCTTCTTTGTTTTCAAGTAGCAGGGAATTCAAATCACCTATGGAAATCACGCGGGGGAACCGTCACAACTCGGCCGTCATTATGTTAAGCCCGCCCACCAACTCTATACACGATGTGATTGGCCAGACCAGAGTTTGGTTTTTCCAGCTCGAATGCCAACGGAGAGTTGCTAGACCACACTTTGCTGCAAAATACTTTTTGCTGCCCCTAGGGTGCGTCTAGATTTCTAGGCTACCATTTCTATGCACCTTTAAAGAAAAGGGACAGAAATAGTTAACGTGGATGAAGAAATAACCCTTGATCTTAAAGTCTATCTGGTGTTTTTAAATGCTTTAAGACACACCATGAGTAAATTCCCTATGGTAAATTCATAAGTCAACATCATTGCTTAGTATTTTCTCCTTAAAACTGCAGTGAAAAAAAGACAGCAAAGGGCAGCAAAGACAAAGGAACTAAAACAGTTATTTAATACCCCATAAGATACAATCATACACTTATTATATTACTATTAAAATAACTTTCAGAGGGAAAAGTATTAATGGCATTAACAATGTTAAAGTTTGTTATCTCTCATCACATTCCAAAATGTCTGAAATGTAAGAGTTGTTCTTCCAAATCTTTGAAAATTCACTCTGACAACGTTGTTGGTTTGCATCCTGGAGGAACCAAAAAGACAAAGTTAAACATATGGACGCAGTCAGATGAAAAAAACAACATTTGGTAACACTTTAGAATTGTTACGTCATTAATGAATAACTAAACAGGAACAAATGAGTAACCATTATTAACACTCTAAACTACAGTACTATTAACTAACAAGAAACTCTGGATAATGAATTAGTAAGTAATAGTGCACACAGATTAAATTGGTAGTTCACTATTAGCTAATCAGTAACTTCCTCCCTGAGGACTACTAGTTACAGCTGTATACAGGTTCAAATTTAATGTGCATAATGTCACTAGGAACTAGGGACTTCGGGGTGGTACTCTGTGTGTTTCCAACGCAGGAACAGGGTCTAAATTAAGTTCCGGGTAAAAATGTCTCCCTCAGAAAGTCCCTGCTTGTGAGGTAGTATACTTTTGCAAAGTTCAGGAACTTTCGGGGGACTTGGGCACTGAACGTGCTGAATGTTTGAGTTCATGCCGCATTTTATTTCGTCCACCATTTTTTTTTAAATCTATTGAGTTGCGTGCAGTAAGAGTTGTTTGCTATTCGAAACAACAATGGAGGTAAAAAAAATTCGACAGATGGAACGACAACAAGGTTCAGGCTTTATTAAGCTTAAATTCAGAAGATGAAATCCAGCAGTAACTGTAATTAGAATCTTGACGGTACTTTAGACCTCTATGGAAAAGCAGACAGGAACAGGTGGAGAAAAAAAGCTCCTGTGAAAAAAGTTCCTGGGACAAATGGTTCCTGGTAATTTCAATGGAAACGCGGCTTTATGTAATTGAAAATAAGTTCCTCTATTACACTAAAATACAGATTCCAAAAAGTTTTTTTAATGTTTTTTTTGCAGCAATGCAATAGAATAACATTTTTTGGAACATCAAAGTAGCTTTTGGTGAACAGTGACCTTTTCTTCTTACATTTGAGTAATCTAAAGATTCTTTTTCCACTATAAAGAATCTTTTGTGGCATGGAAAGGTTCTATGGATGCTAAAGTGTCTTTATGGAAGCAATGCCAATAAAACCTTAAAACCTTTATTTGTAAGAGTGTAAAGTGTTTAGTACAAATTCTCCCAAATATTACTATAGTATAAGGAAGTGCAATAAATTACGTACCTTACACCTCTGGCCTATTTACAGACATAATAGCTACTTTTATGGATTTATGGTATTATAAACTTGTATGTTCTCATATCTCATTCTCATCATTTATTTAATAAAGCAGATTACCTAACTTTAGTGAAAAGCAAAACACCTGTAATGTTCCTGCAGTGTGTTGAGAGATTCCTCATTGTGTGCTTGTAACAACTATACAAAAAAACAAAAACTCCCCCTCTACCCCACAACACCTTAGGGCCAAATCTTTATAGGCACATTTTGGCTTAAACTTTTGCATAGTTCCTATACCATATAATCAGTGTTAGAAACCACAGTGTGCTGCTTGTTTTGACTTGAGCGTGCATTTAATGAAGGTAGTCTGTTTAATGTTGGGATGTCAGGACAGTCATATATTAAGCCCTCTCTGAGAGTGTTGAGTGCACAGCAGACATGGGGAATCTCTGGCTGGGTCTCTTCACTCTGTTGCAGCCTGCTGTCCTGTACGCCTCCCCGGTGCAGACTGTAGGACTGTCCAGCCATGGCCACCTGGAGTTTGCAAAGGTAATTAAGGAAAAAACACCTATATATAAAATATTCAAATGTAGTTTAAAGAAGAAACTCTGAATGGTGCTTGTCCGTGCAAAACTGCACCAGCACAATGCTTTGTTATAGATAAAAGATAAAACTAAAACTATAAAAACTAAAACTATAGATAAAAGCATCTAAATGGCTTGTCACTTGTCGTTTGAGTTTAAAGGTTCTCTAAGCGATCCTGGGTGACATCACTTCTTGTTGACGTTCGAACTATTGTCAAACAAAACGGAGGCTAGCTAGACCCTCCCTCCTCCTCATCCGCGCACTAACCCCTCAAACTCACCCCCAAACACTTCTTGTCGTTTATTGGCTGGAACAGTTTGTTATGTTTCGTAGAGCGGGTCGCTACAGTTTGTTTTTGTAGCTGTGTGTGGAGCCTGGGGTGTCTGCAGAGACCGTGTTTTTTTACAGTGTGTTCAGGGGACAGGCAGCTAGCGGATAGTGAGGAGATGTTTGCTGTATGTGACAAAAAATGTTTTGGCCTTAAAAATGCATGACATCGCTTAGAGCACCTTTAATGTAAGACCAAATATTCACTATAGGGTAAAAGGGTACCTATTATGGCATTTAAAATGTTCCTAATATTGTTCTGGGAGTCACCAACAACAGTTTTACGAGCATGCCATGACAAAAAACACTTTTGTTGTCTTATAATATGCATTTATTTTTACTTGATTTGCTCACCGACTACCATTTGAATCCGCCCTTGCGTGACGCTAATCTGCGGTGATATGTTAGCTACCATCGCCCAAAGTTTAGTGGTAAAAGCACATTCAGTCTTTGTTTGCGTTAGCCCAACGCATAAACATATTGATAATGCAGTACTAAGAGGTAACGTTATAGCTATATTCTTTATGACAACTCCATTAACAACGACAAACACTTCACATATTTCAATACAACTGACGACCTATGCGCTGTGCGTACACAACACACACACATACTTATTGAGCATGATACATAAAACATAAAAGCAACAATTACTATTAATAATACTTACAGTTTGTGATTCGGAGAAGGAAGCTGATCCAAATAAACTCTGTACTGAACCTTCAGTAGGCTATCAGCCGGCTCGCAAATCCATATAGCATTTAGGTTTGTGAAGCAATAATCTTCAAAATGACGCGAACACAACAAGGTCCGGGCTATACTTCTGTGGTATAGTTGTATATATGAACTGTAGCCACTTAGTCTTCAAATGTTCCTCACTGGGCAGATGAAACCTGTAGGACGACATCTGACAGCAAAAGTTTGCTTTTGCGTCGCACTTCAAAACAGCGTCTCGACATGATGTTAGTTTTCCCTGGCGTCTCCGACAGGGTTGCCAGGTCTGCACAACAAAACCAACCAAATTGCTCATCAAAACTAACCCAATCACGGCCAAAAATAGTCACATAGCGTTCCCGGGTGTTTCCCCAATAACAATCATGTTCCAGTGGGTAAAACAATCGCGTCAACCCGTGCACTACACAAACAACCCGCGGAAACAGTGCAGGCATATACGGACCTGGCAACACTGGTCTCCGAACCCAATAAGAGGGCGTATCTTATTCAAATAACTTGTCAAGTTGACGTCAACTAGACAAAGGAAAAGCATCGTTCGTCGAACGATTCATATCAGTGACTCAGAGTCGACTCTTACATTTGAGAGACAATAACTTTGTATACGGTGAACTTTCATGTTTAAAACTTTGCAGGATGTTTTCGTTCACTTAGATCTATGTTACACACTGCATGAAGGGCAATTTTCAAAAATCCATAATAGGTACCCTTTAAAATCTGGACTCTGACCAGGCCAAAACATGAGTCTGATGGACTTGTTCTCAAGCCACTTTTGGTTATCTTTGCAATTTGCACAGGAGTATTGTCTTGTTGAAAAATAACATCTGATCATTTCTCTTTAGATAACAACTTTTCATTTGTGGGAAGCAAGCCATTCTGTAATATTCTCCTGTAGACAAAATCATTAAAGCAACACCAAGTGACTTTTCCTCTGCGGTCGTCCTACAGGTTGGAAGCGGAATTGTCCATTACTGCTGTCGTAAATAATTTAGCCTACCGCATCCTACTGTCGCACGCGTGTAACCCCTCCACCCGGGTCCCACTCGACCCCCTCGAACCCGGGTCTCCGGCATGAGAGTCAGGCACTCTAACAAGGAGGCTAAAGACTGCAGCCTCTAGCATCTGTCGCTCGAGCGCCTATTGAGATCAGAGGAGTGAGGTTTACTCGCACAGCAACTACTAGCTGGCCTCCGTTACACTCACCCCCGTAAACCTCACTCCCATCCGGGTCACGGCACCAATGTAACCCCTCCACCCGGGTCCCACTTGACCCGCTCCGAGAGGGCCTCGAACCCGGGTCTCCGGCATGAGAGTCAGGCGCTCTGACAAGCTTTTTTACTCGCTCAGCAACTACTAGCTGGCCTCCGTTACACGCGCACGCACATGCTCTCTGTTTATCCAGCACCGGCTTTGGAATCAACAATGGCCACAGACAAGGTAGAGTATGCATGATTTTATGAAAGTGTAGTTGTAGAGCAAGTCAAATTTGTAGTTTTTTCGCACTACAGAAACGCGACCCGATCTGGCAATCTTACATAGCGTGGATATATCAGATAAAGGACCGCAAAGCGGTGGCATAAGTGCATTTCACCCTGTCACGACTTGATGAACCACTGAAACGATTTTGAAAACATTATTTTAAGGTAAAAATTCTTACTTAGTGTTGCTTTAAATGCCTTTTCACAGTAAACGCACAGTGCGCACAAATACCAGCAGCTAATAAGTCTCCCCACACAATGACACTCTTCCTCCATGCTTCACTGTGCTAGAGATGCATTTATTATTATATTTCTCAGCAGATTTTCAAAAACCGCTCTGGAGTATCAGCATTTACTCATGTTTCATTGTGATTCATTACTTCACACACAACTTCCCATATTCTACCAAAAACTTCATTTTGTCTTCGATTTTAGACAGCAATGGCTTTTTAAGTAGTGCACAATTAGTAGACAATTAAAAGCTTATTGTTTAGCCATTTGCGGCTTGGTACTTGCATGTAGTAGCCTATACTAAAAATATTTTTTAGTAAAAAAAACAATTAAGTAAAATTTCAAAACATACTATGCAACTACAGTAAATGTTATTTCTCTAAATGTTTGGAAAGTTGCTATTTCGTTCATTCGGATATGATAGCAGAAAAAAAACTGCTAAATGGGAATGAGTTAGCCGAATGCTTAATTTTTCAGATTAAGCTTTACTGAATATTTCCATCAGTTTTGTCCATAAAGTCTTGATCTTCTGCTTTGTAATGCAGGAAGACGTATATGATGTCATATGATGTTTCAGAACAATGTATTTGTTACTTCATGCTTCACCACAGTATTCTTACAAACTAAGGGAAGTCATAGTGTGCAATCCCGGCAACTTCCACTATTCGAATCTTATCAACAACAGCTGTGTGAAAATTCAGATGTGGTGATTTGCGTAAACACATTGAGCTGTCGATGATGGGAACTTTTTATAGGTGTATAATTGCGGAAAGAAAGAGCATGATTCAAAACACACTGATGTAGTAGTACAGTGCACATAAATGGGCAGACTACCAAAGTTTTTGTGCTTGTCTTAAAATTATTTTCAAGTCTGGGTATGTTTTCTCGGCATAAAGTAAAAGCGGTATCCTTATGTTGCGATGTCCTTTCCTGCATAGTGTTGGAACTCTTGAAACGATTACAGTAAACAGCCCTCTGGGCAACAGGCTCTTTGTGAGTGATACGTAATGCAAACAGTTTTTAAATCCTTTCAGCTTTAATTTCGGGAATCCACGAAAGCCAAATGTATCTCAACTAGAATGATGAACTTTTGATGGTGCATGTGACTTTGTGGTTTTATAAATATGTGGTTTTATATGTTGCTATAGGCATTTTTTAGGGTGTTCTGGGAGGTTGCTACAACCAAAACCCCACATGAAAAATATATTGTAATTAATATACAATAACACATTTATAGTACATTTATTACAGTACCTGTCAAAGGTTTTTGAAAGAAGTCTCTTATGCTCAAGGCTGCAATTTAATCAAAAATAAGGTAAAATAGTAATATTGTGAAATATTATCACAAATAAAAACAAAAAAAATTGATTGATTTGAATCAAAAGGGAGCGACTTCAGTGAATGAAATGAATCAGTGCTAGGAAGCCAATGAGAGTGATTTGTTTACTTAAATGATTTGAAGTTGGCTTGTTTGAGTTTATGCAATGTCTGCTTATTTAAATGGGTTTGCATGAAACAGGTTTATCTGGGAAAATTCTACAACTATAAACCTGTGACTGGCCGACGGAGGCGTGCAGCCGGGCCTGACCCGTTCCAGGCCAAACTGAGGGAGATGCAACACTTCTTTGGCTTGAAAGAGAGTGGAGATGTGGATCCACAGACTGTAGCAGCCATGAGACGAGCTCGCTGTGGTCTATCTGATGCTGAGCAGTTCAGAAAGACGATGCGATGGACAAACAGAACCCTAACATACAGGTGAGGTTCAGTATACTCTCCCAGCAGAACCCACAGTGTGATGGCCATATTTTCATATCGTCTGTGCTCAGAATCTCCAGATACAGCTCGAAGATTACAGCTGCCCAGGTTAGGACAGCATTCAGACAGGCATGGAAACTTTGGGCTCAAGCAGTGCCCTTGACATTCCGACGAAAGAAAAGGAGTGATGCTGACATCGTCATTTCCTTCAATAACAAAGGTGGGGGAGAAAAGCTGAACTTCACAATTATGTAGCTGAGTCATATGTATGTGTGTGTGTTTGATGTTTGTGTGTGGTTCTGATAAAATATCCTAAATCCTTGTCCCTGTTGGAAAAAACAAGTTTTTTTTAAATGTAAAAATGCAGAAAGTTTTCTGTGATGGGTAGGGTTATGGTATAGAGTATACAGTTATAAAAATCATTATGTCTGTAGAAAAAGTCCCCATAAAACATGGAAACCCAACACGTGTGTGTACTGTATGTGTTTTCAGGGAGTGTAACCCTAAATTAAAAAAAAGTAAATAGTTGATAAAGTATAAAGCTTTCATAAAATTTGTGTCATTTAGTTACAATGGACTGATAGTAGGCTATATTAACACAATTTTACAACAGTAAAAATAGTGGCTGTATGTATGTGTATGTGTGTATGTATGTGTGTGTCTGTGTATATATACATATCCACACATACTATATATATATAAAAATGGGAACTCAGAACGCTAACGTGTGGCACTTGTGGTAGATCATGAAGATGGGTCACCATTTGATGGTGAGGGAGGCATCCTGGCGCATGCCTTCTTCCCTGGGCCTGGCATTGGTGGTGATGTGCACTTCGATGATGAGGAGCCCTGGACAACAAATACCACTGGTAATAAAGTAAAGATAGAAGTAAAGGTGGAATGACCTTTCACATGACTCATTTTGAGTTGCAAATTCTAAATTGCAGATTTACTAAGGAAATACATTAGTAAATTGCAGATTTGAGCTATACACTAAGAGTCCACAAGCTTTGTTAATGTATACTTAAAGCTTAAATGACAGGTGATGAAACATGTGGATCTCCTTAAGGCTGTAACCTCCTCGCTGTGGCGGTGCATGAGTTTGGACACGCTCTCGGCCTTCCACATTCATCAGATCCTGGATCCATCATGTTCCCAGCCTATAATTTTGGCTTGCACTCAGTTTTACAGCTGTCTTTCCAGGACGTCAAATATATACAGGAAATGTATGGTATGGTATGTCTGGGAATATTCTGTCACACTTGGGATATTAAAAAAGAAATGCAAGAACATGCATCTCTATTTTCAGTGTAGTATGTATGTCTAGACAGTAGTTAAATTAAAGACTAGCTATACTGTTCTGAAAATGTACACTATATAATTATTTAATTTGCTTATATAATTTATGATTATATAAAATGGGAAAAAAAAAGTATTGTTCAAAAACAATGACTGTAATGAAAGTGAATGTAAAGTAAAGAAAATGTATGCTAAAGTCAAATCAAAATTAATTTACGAAAACGAGTCATGATCAGTCTGAACAAATCGATTCTCTAGAATGAATCAAATTTCCAAAGATACATTTGATGAGATTTTGATTCATCCAAAAATAATTAATCACTTGTTCATTGATCCTTCATGCAGGTGTTATGCCAGGGTCTTTATTCTCAAAAGAAAAGAAAATCTTTTAATTGTGTATTATTAAAAATGATGTATCTACAAATATAAAAAAATGACTACAAAATAACAGCCTATTATAAATAACCTAATTTTAAATTGTGGTGATGCACACTCAGAGCACCCACCAGTGACCGAAATATGAATCAGTGCATGGAAGTCAACTAGAATGATTCATTTACAAACGAAAATAAAAATACTACTGTTCGGCTCATACGTTGCAGTGATGTAATGCTAGCTTGTTACTAGGAAAGCCACATTAATTTGAAAATAGCCAAAATGAAATAGTAGTTAGTAGAGTTACTACATTTATTAAGTTGGAGAGAGGCCATTCACAGAGAATGCACTTTCTTTGCACTGTGAGGCAGAGATTAGTGGAATGAAAAAATGCAAGGCCTAGAGATCTGCTTTTTAAATGTTGAACTACTTTTAAATTTAGAACGTTTTTAAAACCCTGTCATGCGCGAGAGATGCTGCTGCAAAAGACGCCAGCGCAACGGTCAAGCAAGTCAATCTAGCGCGTTTACATTCCAATACAAAGTAGCTCAGTGGAAATGGAAAAAAAGCTTTGTATGTTTACCTTTTCTTTTCTGCCAAAGGTAAGAGGGCATTAAGTTTGGACAGACTTCCACCGAAAACACCAGATAAATGTGATCGTACGCTGTCATTCGACGCTGTGACAGGCATGCAACAGGAGCTAGTTTTCTTTAAAAACAGGTAACTTTACTCTGGCTCCATATATGTGCTTTTTTTTTAGCACTCATTAATATTTGCACTACTGCTGTGTCTAACTTGACTAATACGCCTGTTGCAGGTTTATTTGGCGGGTACATCCCAGCTTTGAGAAAATAGGAATCACTCGAATCACAAGTTTGTGGCCCGAACTTCCAGCTCACATAGATGCTGCCTATGAGAACACAAACCACAACAGCATGCTAGTTTTCAAAGGTGAGGCGTTCATAGCTCAACATCATCATAAAGGACTGTTTCACCTAAAACTAGTACCATTCCATGTTGTGTCTCACACAGGCTCTCAATACTGGGAGGTTAGCTCTCTCAAAGTAAAGCATGGCTATCCAAGAAACATCTCAGAGTTTACATTCCCATCCACTGTTAGGAGCATCGATGCAGCCTTGTATTTCCGAGAAACACGTCTCACTGATTTCTTCATTGGAGGAGAATGCTGGAGGTACAAGAAATTGAACAAATTCTCACTAACAGCTATTGATAATTAACAATGGCTTTTGCCAAACACTTAAATCTCTATTTGAAGGATGTGTTTTGTGTTTTCTGCTTTGTGAAGGTTTAATGAAGATTCGGGACAGATGATGGAAGGCTTTCCCAAGCCTATCGCTCATGAATGGCCAGGAATTGACTCGCCTGTGGATGCTGCAGTGGCCCATAATGGTTGGTATCACCTGTGGAACCAATCCCACACAAATTCACCTTGACAAATTTAATAAGCAATTTAAAAACCTTAGTGACCGTTTCTACACATTTTTGGCCGTTCATTTAGACGACAACAGCGTTTTGGGGGCCTGAAAAGGCAAACTGAGAATGACCGTCTCCGTGTAAACTAAAAAAATAGCAATTTGTGAAAAAGGTGACTTAGTGCACATGCGTATTACCAACGCATTCTCACCCCAAGGCGTCATCTAACTGACAATTTTGACCATGCTTCAATAAATAATGCCCAGTTAGTTGACGCGATCCCAGGGGTCATCTAACTGACACTAAGGGTAACGCGTCAGTTAGATGACGCGGGTAGGTTTAGGTCTGGGTAGAAGGGCGTCATCTAACTGACGCTAAGGGTAACGCGTCAGTTAGATGACGCCCTGGGATCGCGTCAACTAACTGACGCTAAAGGGTACCTTTAACGTCGAATATTGAAGCATGGTCAAACTGATTCCCAAGGCGTCAGTTAGATGACGCCTTGGGGTGAGAATGGGCTGGTATTACGTGGATATTTTGCGGATCCGTGTGTATGCACAAAAAAAAACCACACAGAAAAAACGTAAAATTTTTAGTACATTGTTGTTAAAGATATATAATAGATATGTAATATATACATAAAGAAATGTGATGATAATGAAAAAGAATTGTTTATATATTTATTATTTCATTATTCCAAAAACAATTAATGATATATAGTGCCTTTTTTTTATTTAACATCTCTACTGTATATGCTAACCAGCAATTTTAAGCCAAACTGAAGCAATATTTTCAGACTTTCAATCATTTTCTTTATTTTTGTCTAGGACGTGTGTATTTCTTCGTAGGACCTCAACAACTGGAATTTGACCCCAAAATCAGACAAGTAACACAGAGAATGGCCGCAAACACGTGGCTTCAGTGCTAAGAAATAACAGACAGTTGATCAGCAGCACACCATCTATGGAACCAAATTGTGAATTATTTTGTTGCGTAAACCTTGTCTGTCTTGATGGTTTCCTGTTGCAAGATTCTCTTCCATTCAAGTTTTTCATTAAATAGTATAGTTTAGCATTGAACAGTATCCCGAGATTTTGAAACTCCAAAAAGTGCATCCATCCATCATGAAAGTAATCTATACGACTCCAGTGGGTCAATAAATGCTTTCTGAAGCAAAGCGATAGGTTTTTGTAAAAAAAAAAAAAAAGTTTACAAAATATTTAAACCGTTATAAACTATAATCACTGGCTTCCGGCAACAGCGGAAGGGTGACCTCTGACCTGATATAAGCTCCTCTTTTCTTATCGAAATCCTCTGACATTTTTCTTTAAAATTTCTTGTTTAATACTTCGATTTCGTGACCCGCGTTTTGTTTTGCTCTATCCTCTGCACTTACACGTTCGTCAATTCTCACCTAAGCATACGCTACGCCAACATCATACGTCCAGTCAGAGGTCACCCTAATGCCGAGTTCACACGGAACGATTTTAGGCCCGATTTTCGCTCGCCGACAGGTTTTGTGAGATCGCCGATAAATGCCTGAAATCGGTGCTCGTTCACACGGGTGACAATCACGCATCACGTAAATAATCAAATACGCAATCTGAGAGAATCGCTGATTCAAAATCCTGCTGTGTGAATGTGTTCTGACTGAAAACTACATTGGCGATGACCTACAGCCAATGAGAGAGCAAGATACAGGGCAGCGGGATGTTCGGGGAGGAGTTATAAACCAGAATATCAGTATTTTAATAGATATATTTACAAATATATCAAACAGAAAAAAAGCACATTGACCAGCAGCACATTGCAAAATTATTTATTAACCCCCAACTCTCTTTGCAGAACACACAATCCTTGCTCCTCTCGTCTCCACAACCATTTCTTCCTGCGTAATCTGTTTGTTTTTTCTCCTTTTCGCTGCAAATCAGTGCACAGACAATTTGGATCGTGATCTTCTTGCATACTATCATTTTTAAAATCATTGCGTTATTTCCTTATCACTTCTCGTGTGTGTTTGGTTGTGAAACATGCGTACCAGACAGAAGTCTGTGATTCTTTCTTTTGTAAAGTCAGTGTGATGCCCCTGTCACCAGTCCACACACACCAGCAACTGATTGCTAAAGGCTCGTACACACCGGGACGAATATCGGCTCGCGTTATTCGTCAGCGTTTTTCAACGCGTTTTTTGTGTTCACACCCAAGCGATTTTCGCTGACGATGAGCCGAGAGAACATGCAAATTCATTCCCTGACATTAGATGGCGCTTAATGTACAGAAATACCCCGGTCCACAAAGTGCTTCTGACACTCGCTTGTCACTCAGAAGAAGAGAGCAAGTTCGTCGCGTTTGTCATACAGTTCTTTATTCTCATTTGTGTCTCTTTATATAGACACCAACAAGACCAGCAGCTCTACATTCATCTGGCCTTGCATCTTCCTCGTCTTATTTCTTCCCGGCAGAGTGTAGTAGACGGACACTGTGTATCTTCTTTGCCATTACGTATGTGTGCTCGGCAAGACCGTTTTGTATTTGAGCGCCCCCAAGTTGTGTTTTACTGTAACTTCAGAAGCTCCAGACACGTGAGCAAAAGCGCCAATCTCATTGGTCGGATAGTTTTTGACGCGGCGCGTCAAACTGAAAAAACGAACCCGAGGCGTTTTTTTAAAAATGACGCTTTTACGCGTGGCGTTTTACGCGTCGGTGTGAACACTCACATTGGCGCCCTTTGTTTAGTCACGAGGCGTTAAACGTCGGCGAATAACGCGCGCGAAATTCGTCCCGGTGTGAACAGGCCTACCCAGATAATCGTGCAGTGTGAAAAAAACAGTGACCAGACTACTTTGAAAATAGTAACTGCATAACTCGCTTACGGACGTTGCTAAAAGCATTCCCTTAAATGCTTTTGAAATAAATTGCGTCAGCGGTACATGAACCACACAACAGTGTGGTTTGAGTGATGATGAAAGCGTGTATGTGTTCATATTTGGTCTAATGTAGCTGTTCGCGTGTCTGAATCCAACTTCCCCAAAATATACAGTGTTGTTAAAATAGTCCATGAGAACCAAAAACATTCTAAACTGCCTGATGTAGTTTTGTACATCAATCTAGTTAATTCATTTAGCTTAGTTTTAGTACAGGATGAATCTGCAAAGAGAGCACAGTACTAAACTGACAATGATAAAAAAAAATATGCTAATGTACTCAAATTTAACTAAAACAATAAATTAGAAGAACTAATTAAAGAAATACAAGACTTTTTTGGAAAGTTGGATTCAGACTCAAAAAATTGACCTTTTTTTTTTAAAGCATGTGCATAGAAAAACATACATTTGATATTTCACCATAATGAACTGAAGAAGGTACTCAAATCACCAATGATAATCATTATATAAAATAAGCCCATACTACATGTGTTGCCTTAATAGGTTGAAACACTGTCAAGAAATCGTTTCAAACCAGTCTAATCTGGCCCACTTCACAAATGACTAACACAGAGCTGTCATAATAACCCATCTGCTCATGTCACACATCTCATTACAACACTAAAGGAAAAAGAGGATGTTTTGAGCATATTTGGGCTTCCCCTACTCAAGATGATGCATGAGAAAAAATTGATTTTTGTAACAAACACGCCTAAAAAATAATGGACCTATTGTTAATGTATGGTACATTAGTGAGAATTGTGTAATGTGCAAATTTTACTGGCCACTTAACTGAAATCATTTTTTTTTTTTTTTTTTTACTTTGAACATATTAATCCTAAATAAAGGTAAAGATACAAATATGGCAATTATAGTTTCTAAATATCAGATCACAAATGTTACTGTTTATTTTATATAAAGCATGAATACATTGATCTAACCGTGGTAATGAGGAGTTACAGGTTTATCTGTGCTTACTATGTTCTTACCACAAATACCACAGTTATTGCAGTTGCGGTTACTATGCAAGAGTTATAGTACGTTTTTGTAAGACCATTGCTACACAATCGTGTGAAAATGTATTTACTATTAATTTAGAATTAATGAAGATAATACTTTGTATAGACTTTGCAAATCAATATTGTATATTCAGAATAGATTTGGAGTCCAGGCAGGGTTTGTGTGGATTGTTACATAAAATATTTAATAAACAACAGAAATTTCTTTAAAAAAAATGCATTACAAGAAATTCTGTATAAATTCAAAATATTTTTTTCTGAATAACCTCATATATCAATATTAGATATAGTTGCTTCCATAGAGTATGAAATAATAAAATAAAACCATGTAAAACATATAAATCACAAATAAAATGGCACAATGATTATTAATGACATTAATCAAAGTTATACAGTGTTTCTGGCAAAATATATTTATCTAGCATTTTTATATTCTCATATTTTTTAAACTAAAACATAAGAAAATGTGATTATTATAGCATATTATACATTATTATTATCAGCTTCTACATGCAGTAATATTAGGGGGTCCCTGGGTTGTTCAAGAGTTGACTTGACTACTCGTATAAATGTTTTTTATATATAAATGACACAAGGAGATTTAATTAAAGACATTGAAATATTGCGTTTATAGTGTAAATGATTTCAGTGTTAAGGAGGATGTATTACACAAAACCTGTGTTTGGGGGTATGTCATTCCCTGATTTCCTGTGGCGGAAGGTGCGACATGTGACTCAATCTCATATTGCACAATCAGTCCTTCTGTGGTGTATTTAAGAGGGGAGGAAAACACAGACCACATCAGTTTCTTGAAGAAGCAGCAACATGAAGAGCTACTACAAGCTGTGCGTTCTCATCGCTTTGGTGGGTTCTGGTTACACCAACCCAATAGCTCCACCTGCTGATGAAGACAGAGAGAGTATTGCTGAGGTATCGCACACTAAAAGTACTGTTTACTAGTTTAGCTTCTCTATTAGAAACAGAGTGGAAACTAACTTGTATTTCTTTTTTTCAGAATTACCTGACTAGATTGTATGGCCTGACACAGCAGACCTCTTCTGGCACTGAAAGACGCTCCAATGCCCTGAGTCTGAGGTTGAAAGAGATGCAGCAGTTTTTCGGACTCTCAATAACAGGGAGGTTGGATGAAGAGACGATGAAAGTGATGAAGAAGCCACGCTGCGGGGTTCCAGACGTTGCGGCGTACTCCACTTTTGCAGGGGACTACAAGTGGAAAAAACATGATCTGACCTACAGGTAAGACCTGCTAACAGACTTGCTTAAGACAAGCCCGTTTATAAAAGGACTTGTAACATTTATTTTGCTGTCTTTTTTCCCACAGGATTGAGAACTACACCCCTGACATGTCTGAAGCAGAGGTGGATGATTCCATCAAAAGAGCTCTGCAAGTGTGGGCCGACGTCACTCCTCTGAGATTCACCCGTCTCTACAGCGGCACAGCTGACATCATGATCTCCTTTGCTGTTAGAGGTCAGTTTTTTTAAATGAATCATTAGCAAGATGATAGTAAAAATATGACTTTGTAGCAAACACGCCTAAAAATAATGGACTAAATGAGGATGTACAGTAAATGAATGTTGTATACAAATTTTACTGTCACTTATCTGCAATCTCTTATTTTTTTGTTACTTTGAAAAAATATAAGCGTTATAGTATGTTTTTGTAAGACTCTACCACTGAGTATTTTTGTCTTATTTTCCAGTTAAAATATCTAAAAATCCTTGAAGCAAGATTCATTTACTATTTTACACTATATTAAGACTTGTTTTCAGAATTTTTAGTGTGCGATTTTGTCTAATTGCATGGTTTGTTCACTTCATTTGAATATAAAACAGTTATATAGCAAGTGAAAAAGTAAATTAGTACATTTAGAATTATATTTCAATTAAATTTAAAGTAAATTTAAAATTATACAGACATAATTATATAGACATTTTATACTGAAACATAAGTAAAATAAGGAAATGTGACAATAATGAACAATAATTGTATATATTTTTATTTAAGTTATACTATATACACATCTACAGTAGAATGAATATGCGTATATATATATATAAATACATTTTAATATGTTTAATCAGCTGCTCAAAATAAATGTTTTATTTTTTACATACATTTTTAAGCTCGGTTTTTCTCCAAATCTCTTCTTTTTTCCAGATCATCGGGATGGTTACCCCTTTGACGGACCGAATGGTTTTCTGGCTCACGCCTTCCCTCCATTCGAAGGCCGTGGTGGTGATGCCCATTTTGACGATGACGAGGCGTTTCTTTTACAGATCACCTCAAGGTTAGGCTTCATTTGGACGTCTCTGTTTTTTTACCAATGCACAAAATAAAGACCAACTGTATTCACATTCCCACTTATCCTCAGGCTACAATTTGTTCCTGGTTGCTGCCCATGAGTTCGGACACTCTCTAGGCCTTGAACATTCCAGGGATCCAGGTGCACTGATGTATCCCACCTACGTTTACAGAGAAATCGATACCTTCTCCCTCCCTCAAGACGATGTCAATGGAATCCAGTCTCTTTATGGTAAGTATTACAAATTACATATACTGGTGACGAGAAAGACCCTGAAAGTTGACGTATCTAATGATTTGACATTTTTATTGAACAGGCCCAAACCCTGATGTCAAACCTGGTGATCCAAAACCCACACCAGCAGTTACCCCAAACACATGCGATCCCAATCTGGTCCTGGACGCTGTCACCATGTTACGTGGAGAGATGATCTTCTTCAAGGGCAGGTAAACCGAGACAGAAATGCTTTCTTTCTGAGCTTATGATAGTTATGACGAGCCGGATCTGACCTGCTGGTGTCTGGCTTTATTCACAGCTTCTTCTGGCGCAGCTATTCCACGAGCACAACCGTTGAACAACATCTCATTAAAAGCTTCTGGCCTGAGATTCCAGATCATATCGATGCAGCATTCGAGAGTTCATTGGAGGACAAAGTCTTCCTTATCAAAGGTAAAACCAAATGAATATAAAAAACCGAAACACTCTTAAAAATAATGGTTCCAAAAGGGGGTTTTCACAGCAATGCCATAGAGGAATAATTTTGGATTCCCCAAATAACTTCTCACTGAAAAGAACCATTTTAATAATCTAAAGAACTACAATAAAAGAACCACTATAAATAACCCTCTGTCTATTGCAAAGGTTTCTTGAGAGTTAAAGGTTCTTCATGGAACTATAGATGCCAATAAAGAACCTTTATTTTTTAGAATGAAGATATATAATTTGAAAATGTTGTCACACCTCAGGTCAGAAGGTCTGGGCTCTCTATGGCTATGATATCGCACAGGGATATCCCAAGAGTCTCAGCATGTTCAATTTGCCCAAAAATGTGAAGAAAATCGACGCAGTCCTCTACGATGAGGCCAGCTACAAAATCCTGTTTTTCGTTGGCAGACAGGTTTACAGGTCAGTAAATCAGCCTGATCGAGTTAGTCTGCTCGTCTTTTTTAAGATTCTTCAAGTAACGAGAATTTATTTTGTGCAGTTATGATGAGCAAACAAGAAAAACGGAGAAAGGTTATCCTAAAGCGCTGGAAGTTGTTTTCCCTGGAATGACAGGGAAGGTGACCGCGGCCTTCCAGACCAAAGGTAAGGGTTTTACGAAATGAAACAAGAGGAAATCTCAAATAAAATCCCATCTAACTCTGTCTTTCATTGTCATTTTTAGGGTTTAACTATCTCTTCAGCGGATCAAAGATGTTGGAGTTTGGCTCCTACAACAACAAGCTGTTCCGTGTTCTGAGCAACAATTATTTCCTGCCATGTTAATCAGTTCATGTTGAGTTTTTCTTCAAAGCTCATCAGCCTGTCTGAAGGGAAATCTGAACCATCAGTATTTTAAAGTAAATTATTGAGTAAATTATTCACTTTTAACTTATTTTAGTGAAAAATATGTTGATGTTATTTGTAGGTTGTCTTGTATTGTTTAAAAGAGTGTATGTCCAACAAGTTAATCTTGTGTTTTGCAATTTCAAAATAAAGATTTGAGCAATTTGATTCAAATCTTGTTTTATTTATTAATTAATATTGGCCTGTTTATTAATCTTGCCTGACACCAAATGTGGGAGTGTAAAGTATGGGAGACAAACACAGGATCGGTTATCTAATTAAAAATGATCTACAGTGTGAAAATTTACGGAAATGACGGAACAAACACAATTTGGTTTAAAATATTTTTTTATTTGATTTGTGATCCTCTTAATAGATGTTAAATGACAAAACATATCTGAATCAGCTGATTCTCATCTCTTAAATACGTAGATAAAACATTTAATTATAACTTCTAATATAAAACTTTCACCAAAATTGTTTTAATAATGTTTTACACACACAAATATACAGTCATGTGAAAAAGAAAGGCACCCTTTAGAATTTTATGAATTTACATATCAGAATATAATAAAAACCATCTGGTTGTTAGCAGGTCTTAAATTAGGTAAAACAACCTCAGATGAACAACAACACATGACATATTACACGTCATTATTTATGTAACAAAACTATAGGCCGAAATGGAAATGCCATGGGTGACAAACTAAGTACACCCTGTGATTCAATTGCTTGTAGAGCCACTTTTAGCATCAGTAAGTTGAAGAAATCGTTTTCTGTATGACAGTATCAGTCTCTCGCATCGTTCTGGAGGAATTACATCCCGTTATTCTTTACAGCGTTGCTTCAGTCCATTGAGGGCAATTGATTATGCACAGCTCTCTTAAAATGGATAGTTCACCCAAAACTGAAAATGTACTCACCCTCAAGTTGCTCCAAACCTGTATGAGTTTCAACACAAGATATTTTGAAGAATGTTGGTAAGCAAACAGTTGATGACCCAATTTCGGCCTAGCTTTAGCTATTCAACAGATTTACATTTAATTCAGGAGTTCATGGTCGACTCAACGACTGCAAGGTGCCCAGGTCCTGTGGATGCAAAACAAGCCAAAAATCATCAATCCTCCACCAGAATGATGGACAGTTGGTATGAGGTGTTTGTGCTGATATGCTGCATCTAGTTTTCGCATAACTTGGCCAAACATCTCCACTTTGGTCTTGTCTGTCCAACGGACATTATTCCAGAAGTCTTGTGGCTTGTTCAGATGCAACTTAACTTTGCAAACCTAAGCTGGGGTGCCATGTTCTTTTTTAGAGAGAACCCTTCCAAACATGCCATACTTGTCCAGTCTTTTTCTAATTGTACTGCCATGAACTTAAACATTCAACATGAGGCCTGTAGTGGCTGAGGTGTAATTCTTGGGTGTTTTGTGATTTCTCTGAGTATTGCAGTCTGAGCTTGGGGTGAATTTTCTGGGATGTCCACTCCTGGGAAATTCCATCAAATTGTTTGGAAATGGCTATTGCTTCTCTAAGATCATTGCTGATGTCTTTCCTCCTTGGCATTGTGTTAACACACACCTAATGGCTGCAGACCAGCAAACTACCAAAACTTCTGCTTTTAAAGAGTTGGTCACGTTTGCTGATGATCAATTAATCAAATGCATTTGATTAGCTGCGCCCGACTGCTCCTTCTCCTCTTAATTCCTATAGAAGCAATAAGGGTGTACTTAGTTTGTCACCCATGGCTTTTCTCTTTTGGCCTAGTTTTTGTTAAATAAACAATGACACAGTGTAATATGTTATGTGTTGTTGTTCATCTGAGGTTGTATTTACCTAATTTTAAAACCTGTCTAGGACCTGTCCAAGGACCTACAGTACATACTATGTACTGTATGTGTTGTGTGTGTATGTATGTGCATTAAATAACAAAAAAAATGTCTATACAACATACACTGTCCCTTTTACTTTTTTTAAAATTAAAATATTGTCATGCCCATGCTATTTTTTAAAGGGTCATATAATGGTACATGTACTTTTACAAGTTGATCTTACTGAAATGTGTGTTGGCAGTGCATGTACTGCCATCATATAATAATAAAAATCCATCCAGTGTTTTTGTTTTAATCTCCTTTTGTTTTCCCCTGCCTCAAATTGAGCCGTTCGTTTTTGTGACGTCAATAAAACGGACGCCCCTCCCACGATTGTTGATTGACAGCAGCGTTTCAACACAGACCCGCCCTCGTTCGTGAGCGAGCTGTCAATCATAGTCCGCACGGACCGATGTCGTGCCGAAAAGTATGCTGGAGCACTGTCTATGAGCAGAATGGAGTCTAAGCGAAGTGGTGTTCTGTTCTTGGGCGCAATAAGAAACACAACAGTCATTTTAATGTTCCTAAATCCGAACCGCTGAAGACGCAGTGGCTGAGTTTGTTTTCGAAGGGAATATTCCCCACGATCAACGTAAATGCTTTTATGTTTGCGCGAATCATTTCACACACAAGACTGCTTTATAAATTGGCAACATGTTGATTCGGTGTGCATTTTGAAATTGTAAAAATAAACCAACAAGATGGTCACCAAAAAGTCCGTCTCTCTCGGTTGCCTACTTAATATCACTCCGTTGCTGTAGACTGTGCTAATAAATACATTGAACAATGTATAACTAGTGCAGTGCGATGAAAGAGTAGTTTGATTTCTAACATTATTCTCTCAACAGACATTTACATCGCGTTATAATTAATTTACTTTTGGTGAACTGTGGAGTGGGTAAAACTGTTTTTAATGGCAGGCTAGCATATACCGTTGACTCGTGCTAGCCTAGCACCGGCGAACTATGCAACTGAAGGACTGGATGAAAATTTTTGAAAACTGTCTCCACTGATAAATAACACCCAGGCAAACTTGGAAATGAGGTCCGATGTCCAAAATCCCGAACCACCCCTTTAATTGAATGAGTTTATATTGTTTCCTGCAACATTCTTCATATTTCTGTCACTCAAATCCAGAATCTCCACTTTGGTGATCTACTGACTCATTTGATCCTCCACCTATTCCATGTTTTATTTCCACCACCCATAAATTTCTGTGTTTTTCAAACCTTTTGTATTTGTTTATGTATGTTCTTGTATCTGCTTTTTGTACTGTATGATGTGTTATATGGACCTTTGTTTGCAATAAAGCTAGTATTATTGTGTAGCCACATGTCTATCCAAGAGATTGTTATTCTCCTGCCAGGCTGTTTTTCTAAATAAGAATTCATTCTTAAAGGAAAGGTCTAGTCTATGAATGTATTTCTTATGCTGAACACAAAAGAAGATACTGTGAAGAATGTCTGTAACCAAACATTGGCCCCATTGACTTCCATGCCCCCCCCCCCCATATATTGAATTCAATGGGGCCCATCAACTGTTTGTATACCCATAAGGGTTAAATAATGATTTTTAAAAAAGAGTCTTCGCATGCTCCCACCATAGACCCATTGTGTATCAAATGTAAAAGTTATACAGACCTGTAAAAGGGATTGTTCAGCCTAAAATTAAAACTCTGTTCCATAAAATAAATAATATGGCAGTAAATGTCTACTGTTAACTGTTTGGTTACCAGCACTCTAGAAAATGTCATCTTTTGTGCTCAACATATGAAAGAAATTCATACGGGTTTGGAACAACTTGAGGGTGAGTAAATAATGACAGAATTTTTCTTTTTGGATAAACTCTACCTGTAAGTGAAAGTGTTAAAGGGGGGGTGAAACACTCAGTTTCACTCAATCTCATGTTAATCTTGAGTACCGATAGAGTAGTATTGTATCCTTCATATCTCCAAAAAGTCTTTAGTTTAATTATATTTATAAAAGAAAGATAGGCTGTACCGAGTCTTTCCGGAAAAACCCTAGCGGATGGAGGCGTGCCGTGTGGGCGGGAACGCGCTAAGCTTTTGCGTGTGTTGTAAACAGAAAGACTCGTGGTTTATGAGGACATGATTTATTTTTACAATAAACAAACTGACACCTACAGTGGCCAGCTAAACAACTGTATTTAAACACACAAACACACACCATACATCGCATGCTCCATCGATACATTAACTGTACGTGATCATGTTGTTTACTTGCTGTGCTTAGCTTACACGCCGATAGTTAACAACACCACATTTGATGCAGTTTTACTCACCGCCTGCGGTTCCAGCGCACGACCGTGAACCTTTATCGTTGGGACTGCTCCATCTTTAAGTATTAGGCGATCTGCAAATCCGGCGTCGAACTGGGCCTTGTTTATAAAACTATTACCGTCGAAATGAAGGGAACAAACAAGAACACTTGCACAACTCCGTTGCTGCTCTGGAAAAACAAAATCCATCCACAGGTCCCTTAACGCTGGGTTCTTTGGAAATGTGTGCAGTGTTGTCTTGCCCTGGCAACCAAAAACACAATTTTTTGGTGCCATTTTTTTGATTGCAGCGCAGCCGAGCCCAGCGCGCTCTGACGGGCATAGGCGTACTCTTGCATGCACTAGGCTACAGCGGCGCGCGCCCTTCCGGGAGAATTGCCCTTAAGACCCGTATAAGGAAATTCCGACCACTCTGACGTCACATAGGCCCGTATTCGAAAAAAACTTTCCGAAACTTGTGACAAACCGGAAGGAGTATTTTTGGAACAGAAATACTCCATCAAACTTACAACTTCATTTTTTAAACTTTGTCCATGTTTAGCATGGGAATCCAACTCTTTAACAGTGTAAAAAACTCACTATGCATGAAACAGCATTTCACCCCCCCTTTAAGGTAACTTCTGAAGGCATGTTTATTCTTCACAGTTGGCGTACCGCTTGTTTAGTGATTAGCATACATTTAAGTCTGTTCCCAACTCAGAACTATCATTAGTTTTCATGAGAATTGAAATATTCTGCACGAGTCATATGGACCACTTTCATTGTATTATGGTGCTTATGTATTATTAGTAGAAAGCCACGGTCATTATTTGTGTATTCATTATAAAATATTACTCATTCGTCTGAAAATAAAGAGTGACAATAATTGCCATTACCTGCAGATCTTTCACAACACCCCAAGCAGATCTCTCTCTTTGCACGTACATGCCAAGCTTACTTCTCAAAATTGGGGATTTCCAATTGATTTATTTTGTTCTGAAATGAAGCAAATTGCAATTAGTACAAACAAACTCTTACCTTAAAAAATATATGGTGTCCCATACTTGGAATTTTTGCTCTGCATTTCAAACTCTCCGTGAGTTTAAGGTTTAAGTATGTGTATTTCTGCAACTTACATAACTTAAAACAGAAATTATTACCATGTTGCCCTTGTTTTTGTGTATAATACATAGAAACACTTTTAAATGTTGCAGTTAAATAAAGCCATGAGGAAAATAAATAATACATATATCTGGGCGAGGAGGAAATGGCTGTGTCAGGAAAGTTGAAAATCCTGTTATTATTGTCAGTCTGTCAGTTTCATGGGTTACTCACAGATGTTTGTGGCTAATAATTTGACCCATTGCTCAACACCTCACAGTATTAAGAGTATATAAGCCTCCATCAGACGCTTCCAATCAGAAGAGAAGCTCAAGATCGTAACAAGCAACTCACAACATGAGGAGGATTCACCGCCAGCTGGGGTTTCTTGCAAGCCTGGTGCTTGTTATTCACGCAGGACCGATTGCAAAGCCCGTTTCTGATTATGGAATTGCAAAGGTTTGGGGTTCATATGTGTATATATTGTATATGTATAAATTTGTTTTGTCTTTGATCATAGGCCTAATTCTTCCAATGATTCCGTTTTTGTATTCTTTAGAATTACCTGACGAACTTCTACAAACTGGAATATAATCTTCCTAATCTTTCAGGCAGAGAGACAGATTTACTGTCTGAGAAATTGAAAGAGATGCAGAGGTTTTTTAGGCTTAAGGTCACTGGAACGCTGGACAAAGAAACACTGGAGGTGATGAAGAAGCCCCGCTGTGGAGTTCCAGATGTTGCTGGGTATTCCACGTTTGAAGGCAATCCCAAATGGTCGACCAACAAGCTCACATACAGGTGTGTATAAGTTCTCTTGGTGTCTCAGAAAAAAGAGAAACAGAAACCGACTGTGGTCCTTTTCCTCAGGATTGAGAACTACACCCCTGACATGTCAGTAGCAGAGGTGGATGATTCCATCAAAAGAGCCCTGCAAGTGTGGGCCGACGTCACTCCTCTGAGATTCACCCGTCTCTACAGCGGCACAGCTGACATCATGATCTCCTTTGCCACAAGAAGTATGTTTTCTTTATCCATTTATGTATGTTTAGATTTCTTTTATTAACCATGTGCTTCTCATTTTGATGAATTCTTTTAAACTTGGTGATATTTTATGAATAACTTGAGGATTCTAACTTACGGTTGGAATAATAAGATATGAAACTTTGTTAATTAAAAATTAATGAACAATGCTCAGTAAAATAATTATGGCAGCAAGTTGTCATGAACTGCTCCGAAACTTTAGGTTTAAGATCCAAACGCAGCTTTATTGAGGGTAATCCATAAAACAGGCTTAAGGTCAAAACCACAGGCAAACAGGTAAATCCAGGGAAACAAGACAGAGAAATCCAGGGAAACAAGACACAGGGAAATCCAGAGAAACAAGAGACAGGGATCCAGGATAATGCTCAGAAATGCAATGTGTCACTAACCAAGACTTCTCAAAGTGTGAGATACATAGAGTTTATATAGGCTGGGCTTAACAGGATGAACAACAGGAACATGAGCAACAGCTAAAAACTATCAGGCATGATGAGTCCAGACAAGTAGCAAAGACAGAAGGAGGGCCCTCTGGTGGAAATTAAGGGCACCTGTGAAACATTTTTTGGTTTAACTTAAAAAAGTAAGTTACCTGGTTGCATTACATTTTTTAGTTCATTGAAATAAAAAAATGGAGTTAATACAATGTAGGAGATTGGTTTATTCAACAGAAACACAAAATATTATGTTATCTGAACCACGTTAAATAGCTAATCAAATTAATATTACTTATTGATAATTATTAATAAGTTGATTTGACAAAAGAAAAAAAGTTGTGATAAATCATGAAAATATTTTAGAACTAGGGCTGTGAATCTTTGGGCAGTTCAATTCAGTTTCTGATTAAATTCAAGAGAGAATTTTACAAATTCAGAACAGTTCAATTCGATTATATCAGTTCAGTTTATATATATATATATATATATATATATATATATATATATATATATATATATATATATTATATATAGGATTTTGTACTTATTTGCCATAATGTATAAACTAGACAAACAATGTTGGACTGTTTGTTGCAGCAAAAGTAACAATTTCAAAACTAAAATAACCTGATTGCCTTTTATTTTGCCATGTATGCAAATATAGAAAACCTAAATCATGCTTTGTGCTCACCATTGATACTAACAAAATAACAGTTTTATTTTAGACTAAATAATGGTGAAGTTTCCATTTGATTAAGGTATTTTCATTTTTATTTCGGAAATCTGGAAAATGTTAAAAATGAAAAAAACGTGATTGATTATTGGCCAACATAAACTATTCAAGATTTAAAAGTCATAAGAAAATGAATGAATCGTTATATGCAA
Organism: Chrosomus eos; assembly: GCA_036326025.1. Taxonomy (NCBI): domain Eukaryota; kingdom Metazoa; phylum Chordata; class Actinopteri; order Cypriniformes; family Leuciscidae; genus Chrosomus; species Chrosomus eos. Next base: position 23,297,800 of record CM070841.1, read on the forward strand.
ACTGAATGTCTTTCAAAATAAAGCCCAGGTTCCTTTTATTTATAAAATCGAATTATATCAAAAATTAAATTTAAAGCCAAACTCTTTCCTACAGATCATGGTGATGGTAGTGATTTTGATGGACCAGGCCGCATTTTGGCTCATGCTTTCGCTCCCTCATCTGGAATTGGTGGAGATGCACATTTCGATGATGATGAGGTTTTCACTTTCCGTTTACAACGTGCTAAACGTAATTTATTATTTTTTTAGTTTTGTGCATTAAGTTTTGCTAAAACCTTTGATTTAAAGTAAACCTCTAAAGTGGCAATTAAGTGTTTTAACTTGTACCTAATCTGTTCTGCTTCATTTCTCTGTAGGCTTTGTCCTGTTCTTGGTGGCTGCCCATGAATTTGGTCACTCTTTGGGTCTTGATCATTCCGACGTTCCCGGCGCTCTGATGTTTCCTGTATACAGCTACAGTGATCCGGGTCGTTTTTCTCTGTCCTCTGATGACATCAGAGGGATTCGGTCGCTCTATGGTAATATGATCTTCAAGAGTGCATCTATAATGTTTTTGTCAAACATATTCAGTCATTTGTTTACCATGTTATATTTCCTTCAGGCTCAAACAGAGACGGAAGCCCCATCCAACCTGATCCAAAATTTCCAACGGCTCCTAATGCTTGTGACCCTAACCTGATCTTTGATGCTGTTACAACTTTTAGGGGAGAAACAATGTTCTTCAAGGACAGGTAGCCTAATACGTAATAACAAATAAAATCCTGCTTATACAGTGCCCTCCACTAATATTTGCTCCCTTGGTAAATATGAGCAAAGGCGGCTGTGAAAATATATCTGCATTGTTTATCCTTTTTATCTTTATTTAAAAAATTCATAAAATTCGAACCTTTCACTGAAGTTAAACAATTGATTGTGGGGGGAAACTCACATTATGAAATCAATCTGGGGCACTGTACAGTATATATGTACATACAATACTTAAATGATTGACTTCATGTGTCTCTGTGCAGCTTTGTCTGGCGTAGTTCTCCCAGTGGAAGTGTGTCGCAACATTCAATCAGTAAATTGTGGCCCAACGCCCCGTATAATATAGATGCTGCTTATGAGGATCCAGTGGAAAATATACTTTTCCTATTCAAAGGTATTTTCTCAATCAATCTAGGAATGCTGAAACCACAGTTACACTTACAATCTCTGTAAAATCATGTCTAATGAAGGCCTTGAAAATGGCCGAAATATCACACGGTTTTAATCAATTAAGTTGGATTTCTTCAAGAGTGAGTGTTGCACTTTTCCAATTTACAATCTCTGTAAAATCCTCAAAAAACAAACGAGACAAATTATGGCCTGTCTTTATTTATAGGTAAACAAGTATGGGCTTTTAAAAGCAACATTGTTGAGCCGGGCTATCCCAAGCCTCTCAGCAGCTTTGGTCTGCCACCATCTGTGACAAAAGTTAGCGCTGCCGTCCACAACAAAAACTCTGGAAAAACACTGCTCTTCTTTGACATATATTACTATAGGTGGGTCAAGTGCCGTATCATAAACAAAAGCCCTTAAAATTTGCTCCGAAAAGACATAGGAATGTATAATTTCCCTTTTTTTGGTAGCTATAATGAGATGATGAAGAAGATGGATAAAGGAAATCCCAAACGACTGTCAGATGGATTTCCAGCAGTGACTGGAGAGGTTACAGCAGCCCACCTCATCAACGGTAGGTGTTTATAACTTCCTTTTCTGCAGATCTGTAACAATACAAAAGACTCACTGACTTCTTTTCTTCCAGATAACATTTATCTGTTCAGTGGGACAAAGGTGTATGAGTTCAACAACAGCGGGAAGCTCCTCCGTGTGCTGAAGAACAGTAACTTCCTGTCCTGTTAGTCAAGTTTCCCCGAAACAAGAAATTAATGGAGTGTAACAGTACGTAGGCCTACTTAAATGCATTTGCATAGGAAACCGTTCAAATGAATGAATTGTTCATTGTATTTCTGCAATCTGCTGATCAAAATTGTCATTGGACTTCTATTTTACTCTTGTTAATCTTTTAAAAGGTGCATTTATATAATAATGTTTAAGGTTATTGATTATTTTCAAATAAACTACAGTGACTAATTCAATTGAAAAGCATGTGAGCATGTTCATTTTGGAAGCAAGATTTTTTATTTTATTTACATTTAACATTAATTCAGAGCCTTTCAAACTTAGATAATAGAGTAAAACCAATATATTATAATTTGAATGATTAAACTTGGTAAAAACTGACAGATCAAACCATCTACACACCCAACAATAAATACACAATTTAAAAAAGGCTAGATCAGCAAATCACAGCATTTTTTTGCGATTGATAAAGAGTCTGAGCTTCTGAGAAATGGATGACTACATTTCTTGTCACTAACATGTGTTTGTAAAATACAGTAAATGTGCCCAGTAGTTAGGTAGAAATGTAAAACTACATTCAAAGCCTTAAAAAAAAAAAAAATTGCTTCTAGACTTTAAACATATGACTCTCTCTCTCTCTCTCTCTCTCTCTCTCTCTCTCTCTCTCTCTCTCTCTGTGTGTGTGTGTGTGTGTGTGTGTGTGTGTGTGTGTGTGTGTTGTGTGTGTGTGTGTGTGTGTGTGTGTGTGTGTGTGTGTGTGTGTGTGTGGTGTGTGTGTGTGTGTGTGTGTGTGTGTGTGTGTGTGTGTGTGTGAAATGCCAGGAATTTACAGGATTAAAGAATATTATTTTACAATAAATTATTGTAGTCAGAAATGTATAGTGAATTAATGCATGCTGGGTCATTTTCTTACAAATTACTGTTCATCAACAGCAAAATGATGCTGACATCACAGTATTGTACTGCTCATGTTTTACTGTGAATTCATATTATACAGTTGTCTTTAACCATGCCTTTAACCTGTAAGAAATGATATTGCTTAGTACTGTAATTGTTGTTTTGTTTTGTACTGTAATTGTTTTTCAGTAACCATAATGATGATTAGTGTTCCAATAGTTTGGGATCTTGGACCTTCATAATCAAATTTCTGTTCTAGCCAAGTCAGAAGTGTGACAAATGAAAACACTTGCTAAAACGATGACAAGCTAGAATAGAAAATAAGCCAATTGGCTGATTTTAAGTCAATACTATTATAAACGTTATTTCGGCATTAAGATTTACCAATATCGTGCTACAAATACATATTTGTTTGTAGATGAATATTTCACAATAGTAAAGCAGCTGCTGAGATTTATCATTGTTGGTGTGACATCATCTTGCAACACTAGATTTTTTCCCCCAATACTTCAATACTTATACAAAACACACAAACAAACACCAACCAAAACCAACAAGAATCAAGAAACTCCACAGCATAATCTGTTCTTGCCGCACTGCATGCTGGGTAGCTTCATAGTATATATGCACTATAGAAATACAGTATGATATTGTAGATTTTACAAGACATTTCTATGTGGTCAGATACAAGAAAAGTCCTACTGTGGAATTACTGTGAAATTCATACAATTATTAACCTGGAATACTGTAATTTCAAATAAAAAAATTTAACAGTGTAAATATATTTAAATATACTGCGCGAGTATTGACCACTTTCATGATAGTTTGGTTCCTTTATCTTCAATAAAACCTCAAGCACACCTCAAACAAAGATGCATATATAGACATACTGTACATGCAGCCTTGCTTAATAAACTGGGGATTTCCCTTTGACTTAATTTCTTCTAAAACTGTACAAATTACATTTAGACCAACACTTTAACCACACCCTAATGCTAAAAAAACAATCTGTTTTAGTTTTTAGTTTTTTTTGGATGTGTGTTTGCTTTTCAATCCTCCATAAGCACTAACACACAAACACAGTGGAGCTATTATTAGCCTGAAGCTATTATTGGATGTCTGATGTCACAGCAGTGAATCAAAACCACAGAGGAGGATGAATGAGGAACTTTGCTCTTGGACCATGTCTGACATGTCCTTGTATGTCTATAGATTTATTGCTGCTGTCATTCTGATTAAGGAACAAATGTTTCATTATTTAAGTGGAATGAGAATAAATAAATGTTTCACTTCTGCATTTGAGTTTTTAATAAGTTGAGTTTGCAAATAACATCAGACTTACCAATAAAAATGATAGTGGGTGTGAGATTTTACTTTTTTATTATATATATATATATATATATATATATATATATAGCTACAACGCATTCTCACCCCAAGGCGTCATCTAACTGACAATTTTGACCATGCTTCAATATTCGACGCTAAAGGTACCCTTTAGCGTCAGTTAGTTGACGCGATCCCAGGGCGTCATCTAACTGACGCTAAGGGTAACGCGTCAGTTAGATGACGCGGGTAGGTTTAGGTCTGGGTAGAAGGGCGTCATCTAACTGACGCTAAGGGTAACGCGTCAGTTAGATGACGCCCTGGGATCGCGTCAACTAGATGACGCCTTGGGGTGAGAATGGGCTGATATATATATATATATATATATATATATATATATATATATATATATATATATATATAATATATATTCAAAAGAACAGCAAATAGGTGTACCTAATAAAATGGCCTGGGAGTATATATATATGTATGACCAGTATTCCCTCCGTGAACCATTACATTTTATAACATTTAATTTATTCTAATTTTTTATGACATAAAAAAGTGTCTGTGAAACTAAAACTAAATAATAGAATAATAACATAATGCTTAACATCATCACAATATTTTTTAACAGGCAATGAAATTCTTCTAGGAAATCTTTCAGTTTATTACTTTAAATTTAAGCAAAAATGTTTACAGTATTGCCCTTGTGTTATAATAAAGAGGCGGTGTTAAAAAAAAAGCTCATTTAATGAGTTACTCACACAGAAGTTTGTGGCTAATAATTCCCCTGTTGCTCAACACCTCACAGTTTTAAGAGTATATAAGCCTCCATCAGACGCTTCCAATCAGAAGAAAAGCTCAAGATCGTAACAAGCAACTCACATCATGAGGAGGATTCACTGCCAGCTGGGGTTTCTTGCAAGCCTGGTGCTTGTTATTCACGCAGGAACGATTACAGAGCCGGCTGACAAAGATGAAACCACTGCAGAGGTATGACTTTTTTATAGTCCTCATTTTGTTGGTCATTACTCTTAATTCCTCCTATAATTCCATGGTTTTTTTTTCCTCTTTAGCATTACCTACAGAGGTTTTACAATCTAACAGATGTAAAAACAGTCCTCCAACGAAGGGCCAGTCCACTGACTGAGAAGATGAAAGAGATGCAAAAGTTTTTTGGAATCGAGGTCACTGGAACGCTGGACAAAGAAACACTGGAGGTGATGAAGAAGCCCCGCTGTGGAGTTCCAGATGTTGCTGCGTATTCCACGTTTGGAGGCCGTCCCAAATGGAGGACCAACAAGCTCACATACAGGTGTGTATACGTTCTCTTGATGTCACAGAAAAAAGAGAAACAGAAACCGACTGTGGTCCTTTTCCTCAGGATTGAGAACTACACCCCTGACATGTCAGTAGCAGAGGTGGATGATTCCATCAAAAGAGCCCTGCAAGTGTGGGCCGACGTCACTCCTCTGAGATTCACCCGTATCTACAGCGGCACAGCTGACATCATGATCTCCTTTGGAAAAAAAAGTAAGTTTTACTCCTTGTTAATTTTATGTCCATCTATCTATCCTCAGTGTAAGTAATTTTAATTGACGATATTTAGTGCAGGCCAATTAGTCGTAAGCTTGCTTGGTGAACAACTTTGGAGAATTTGATGTTTCCCCATTTAAAGAGATAAGAGATATACTTGTCTGACTGAAAACATAGCAGCCAAGAGAAATGGCTTGCCTTAAAGGTACTTTGAGTGTGTGTAGAGGCTGCTCACTGCAAAGCCAATGGGTGGAACTTGACGTCCAACCCCTCTCTGGATGTACCCTAATGGGTGGAGTTTGAAAGTCAAGCCACACCCTAACTCTACCTATAACCCTATCCCTAAACCTAAATTAGGTCAAGTTCCACCTATTACATCGAAAGAGGGGGAGCTAGATGTCAGTTAGCTCTGCATTGAGCACCACTTGGAAGCGGGAGCAATAACTGCAACGCATTCTCACCCCAAGGCGTCATCTAACTGACAATTTTGACCATGCTTCAATATTCGACGCTAAAGGTACCCTTTAGCGTCAGTTAGTTGACGCGATCCCAGGGCGTCATCTAACTGACACTAAGGGTAACGCGTCAGTTAGATGACGCGGGTAGGTTTAGGTCTGGGTAGAAGGGCGTCATCTAACTGACGCTAAGGGTAACGCGTCAGTTAGATGACGCCCTGGGATCGCGTCAACTAACTGACGCTAAAGGGTACCTTTAGCGTTGAATATTGAAGCATGGTCAAACTGATTCCCAAGGCGTCAGTTAGATGACGCCTTGGGGTGAGAATGGGCTGATAACACTTAAATACGGGTACGCCGCGAGCATGTGAAGTGTGACAAGCCACTAACCAATGGCGCCATTAAATTGCACTTGTAAAATCATTTATTGAACATATGTCTGTTTTAAATGTACACCAAATTGAAGAATCCCAATTCACTTCAATTTTGCATTTCAAATGGTTAAATAGCTAAACATTCATGATTTAACAGCCATATTTGAAGATAGATGCATCAGCAGGATTATTAATGACATCAATATTTCTTTGAAGTATGTCGTTCTTTGATTTATAAGCTTTTTTTTTTATAAAAAATGTGGTTTATTAAAAAAGAAGATCTAATTCTTTATTAAATATTAAATGTAAAACATCTTTCCTACAGATCATGGCGATTCTTACCCATTTGATGGACCAGGCCGCATTTTGGCTCATGCTTTCGCTCCCTCATCTGGAATTGGCGGAGATGCACATTTCGATGATGATGAGGTTTTCAGCTTCCGCTCATCAAGAGGTAAGTTTTGCTTGTTTTTAGTTTTTTTTTTTCTTTGATTTTAGTGATTGAAAAACTGCAATGACTTTATTACTGTAGATTGTTACCTTGGCACCCCTTATTTGTTTAAATGTGTTTTTAACTTCTTCTTAACCTAATCTGTTCTGCTTCATTTCTCTGTAGGCTTTGTCCTGTTCTTGGTGGCTGCCCATGAATTCGGTCACTCTTTGGGTCTTTCTCATTCCGACGTTTCTGGCGCTCTGATGTTTCCCACATACAGCTACAGGGATCCGGGTCGTTTCTCTCTGTCCTCTGATGACATCAGAGGGATTCAGTCGCTCTATGGTAATATGATCTTCAAGAGTGCATCTATAATGTTTTTGTCAAACATATTCAGTCATTTGTTTACCATGTTATATTTCCTTCAGGCCCCCCCATCCAACCGGATCCAAAATTACCAACGGCTCCTAATGCTTGTGACCCCAACCTGATCTTTGATGCTGTTACAACTTTTAGGGGAGAAACAATGTTCTTTAAGGACAGGTAATGCACAAAAACAAATAAAAAAATTTGGATTTTTATATAGACATGACATTATATAGAATTAGATGAAATGACTTCATGTGTCTTCCTACAGCTTTTTCTGGCGTAGTTCTCGAAGCAGAGATGTGGCGCAACTGATCAAGAGTTTCTGGCCCAACTCTCCGGACAATATAGATGCTGCCTACGAAAGTCCAGTGCAAGGAAAAGTGATGTTTTTCAAAGGTATTTTCTCAAACAATCTGGGAATGCTTAAACCAAAATCACACTTACAATCTTTGTATCCATGCTCAGAAAAACTCTTATAGCTGGTCTTTGTTTACAGGTAGACAAGTCTGGGCTTTTAATGGAAACAACGTTGTGCCGAGCTATCCCAAGCTTCTCAGCCACTTTGGTCTGCCATTATTCGTAAGAAAAGTTAATGCTGCTGTCCACGACAAAAACTCAGGAAAAACACTTCTCTTCGTTGACAAGATGTACTACAGGTTGGTCAATTGCCAAAGCATAAACAAAAACCCTTGGATTTTGCTCTAAAAAAAAAAAAAAAACGGTTGGTTTCCTACATTTCTCTTTTATGGGGTAGCTATGATGAGAAAGCGAAGAAGATGGACACAGGGTATCCCAAACAACTGGCAGATGGATTTCCAGGGATGACCGGAGAGGTTACAGCAGCCCACCTGTCCAAAAGTAGGTGTTTTTAACCAATTTTCTACAAGCATTAAAGTACAATGATTAGACCTCATAAAGATAATGATTTTTTCTTCCAGGTTACATGTATCTCTATAGCGGGACAAAGATGTATATGTTCAGATCCAACAGTAAGAGGCTTCTCCATGTGCTGAAGAGCAATCACTTCCTGTCCTGTTTGTCAGGATTTAGTAAAAATTGAATGCAGCAGGTTAAAAAAAAGTTGCTTCTTTATTTTTTTAAGTACAATCAACTTGGATATTTAAGTCATTTCAACTTAAATCACATTAAACTGGCTTAAAATGTTAGTTGAATCTTTTTACTTAATTTGATGAGTTAAAGCAATGTAAAAACATATGTTGTCATAACTTATTGATACATTTTTTTTAGGTTGTAAAAAGAAATCCATGTGCATAATCCATTGTTCATTGAATCTGTTGTTCAAATTTATTATTGAACTCTAATATAGCTGTTAACTTATTTTAAAAGAATGTATATTTACAGAATCTGTTTAATGTTATTTTCAAATAAACTAAAGTGCCTAATTCAACTCAAGAAGAGTATGTGAACATGTTGAGTTTGGAAGCAAGAATTATTTTTGAATTTAATGTTAAAGAGACTCAGAGCTGACTTACTGAGCAGACTCAGATTGGAAATCCATATCAGTGATCAGCTTTGTAAATTTGGAATATCTGGAATATCAAACCATCTTAACTCTCAATAATAAATAAAACTCTAAAGCTTTATAAAAGGTCAGACTTTTTGCCAAAGCATGTTGATGCTTGTTGAAGTTTGAAGAGTATGAGGGATAGATTAGTCTTGTCATCACTATGTGTTTGTAGTAATAAAAACAAGTCGAATTTCTGTTAAAGGATTGCTGGGACATATATGGACAAACTTCCTGTGGTTAAATTTTAGGGCATGAGTGGGTGTTTTGGATTCCTCTGTTAAACAGCCTCAGGTTGTGTTTCTGCATTTGCGTCTTTCATTCATGTCAGGATTTAGGACACTATGCACTGGATGTGCCCTGAAGGGAATTCCAGTGGTTATGTAAGCCTCAACTTAATCAAAGCCAAGAAAAAAGAAAAAAAGAACATTGCTTCTGTCCTGTCATTGTCTATAGACTATAAACATTTAATGCTTATTAAATAAAATGTTTACAGGCCACAAGCTCTGCCCACTTTACCTGAAAAGAAATTTGTCTGAAAGTCTGGAGTGCATGATCTAAAAATAATTATTGGTATATACCTTGCATATTTACGGAAGCGTTTTGCATTCACTTGAGGAAAAAAAATCAACTTTTTTTTTTTTTTTTTAATCGGAGTCAATTATCTCAGAATTACTAGATAATTTTTTCATGGAAAAAAAGTTTTTGCTCTGTTTTTCTGAATTAATGAGTTAATTATCTCAGAATTACTAGATAATTTTTCATGGAAAAAAGTTTTTGCTCTGTTTTTCTGAATTAATGACTTAATTATCTCAAAATTACGAGTAACTCATTAATTCAGAAAAACAGAGTGAAACATTTTTTTTCAAGAAAAATTCTCGTAATTCTGAGATAATTAACTCGTTAATTCAGAAAAACAGAACAAAAACTTTTTTTCATGAAAAATGATCTCGTTATTCTGAGATAATTAACTCGTTAATTCAGAAAAACAGAGCAAAAACTTTCTTTTCATGAAAAATTATCTTGTAATGAGATAATTAACTCGTTCATTCAGAAAAACAGTCGATTTTTTTTCCTCAAGTGAATGCAATATACGCTTCCGTACTAATTACACATTATATGAACTGTATTCAAATTGAAATATTATAGCTGGACCTTGAAGTTAACCTGAAGTTAACAAAAGTAATAAGAAAGAAGAAAAAAACATATAGCCTATAATAACATGTTTAACAAAAAGCAGCCCAACTTTATCAGCATTCACTTACCTGCATTCACTATACACACACACACACACACACACACACACACACACACACACACACACACACACACACACACACACACACACACACACACACACACACACACACACACACACACACACACACACACACACACACACACACACACACACTATGTATTCATTCACTTGATCATACGTAAAGGCTGAGATGTTTCTTGGCTGACATTCTACATTACATTACATACCTAATTTAATATTTTAACGCCAATTAAAATGCATATAAAAGGGCATTACTTCTTTGGAAAATCCAAAATTCCATTTATTTGTCTCTGAACCTTCTGAGAGCCTCTCAAGCCATTTCCCACCCGCACCTCCACCGATGCACAACTCGTATGTAAAGAGACCTTATGCTACGGACAGGCGCTAAATAAATAAAACTTCTTCTTCTTCTTCTTCTTCTTCTTCTTCTTCTTCTTCTTCTTCTTCTTCTTCTTCTTCTTCTTCTTCTTCTTCTTCGTCTTCTTCTTCTTCTTCTTCAAATGTTGGTTTGATCATTCTGAAATGCCTGAACCAAAGTCTGTCATCACAATGATATATATATGTAAGGGTTAATGCCCGACGAGGTGTCCGTTGTAAGGTTTTAATGGACGACGGCGAGGTGTAAACCGGCCGACGCGCAGCGGAGGACGGTTGCCTCCGCCGAAGTCCATTAAAACCTTACAACGGACACCTCGAAGGGCATTAACCCGCTTATACCATGGTCACTTGCCAAATAAAACATTTTTAAAACATTAGTTTATATTTTAATTAGGCTAAATCTCTAGTTTTTACAAATAATAACTTGCCTGACGGTTTATTTAGCAACCGAGATATTCATAGTCCGCTCAGCTTGTAGAACCAGGTTCAAAAATGCATTTTTAGTTCATGAAACACAAAGGCATAGTTATTTTTTTTTTATTACACATAAAACACTATGTGTTACACTTGTCTACACTAACCACAACCTCCGAAGCACCGCTGTAACGTTAGGTCGACTCTCCGATGCTGGACTGGAGAGCCGTCAAATAATGTCTGTGACAGGCCATCGATGCGAGAGCAGTCTGCGGGCTTACTGGGCTCCGTCAGTCCGTGAGAGCAGTGTGAGAGACTGAAGATGAAATAACGAAGTCGCTCATTGTTGTATTAGTCCCAGAACAGCCGATTGCATCATCGCACAACCCAGGACCCTGAACGAGCGCGCGCCCTGTGTGGACTGCCTGTTGCTATGGTTACTCACAGCTGTTGTAGGCAGCGCATTTATTTATTAATTTCGAATGGTAAACAGGCAGTTTCACCAGAACTTCTTTACTAGGTGTCCTCTATCACTTTTTAACGGACACCCTGCAGCCAATCAGAATCGAGTATTCACCCAGACCATGGTATAAATATAACTACCACCCAGTCCCAGAACTGTCTCACACGATTGCATTCCTAAACATCATGCAAGATGACAGCGTTTATTGCATTTCATCTGATGCAATCATTTATGATGTAGAAAGACAACTTGCATTTTTATTAGATATTTTTACATTTTTTCCAGAAAGTGACTATTTTGTTCTCTTGAACATGTGATAGAAACGCTGCTTTATTCGCGTTTTTTTATTGAGCAACTTTGAATGGAAACTGCTGTAGTAGGCTTTACTGAATACCCTGCAGATTTCTTTGCAAATGTTTTTACAGACTTTTTTTATGAATTAATGCGTTTTCTCAATTGCTAAGACACATTCCATGATATTTTTTTAATTTTAATGTAGAAATGTAGACAATGTAGAAAGTGTAATATACACAAAAAAATAGGTTTAAGTTGAGTTAACTAATTACATTTTAACAATTAACTTTTTGACAAACTGTCAAAGGAACATGAAAAGCCAGCGCATCCAAAAATGTCTCAAATCCAGGTGCTAGGGATATCAAGGCAGTGAATACAAAACCCTCAATCTTCCTAAAGCGGCCCATTCAGTTGAGTCATAGGTGACGTCATCGTCAATACAAACTTTTGTCTGACATGTTCAGACAGGATCTTGAAACTCTAAGAGTTTCCCACCCACCCCCGCTAATACCACTGCTGATTGGAAATGATAAAACACAGGACAAGCCCCTTTTTAGACGATCTAGACTTATAAAAGACAGAAACAGAGACTCTGGAGGACACTTTTCTTTCCCTGCAGAGGAAGAGGACTGCAGTATGGGGCACTTGACAGCTCTTGTTGTGACACTTGTGGTGTATTTGGCTCTTTGTGATGGCGCACCTACGACTGCATCACCAGAAGACCATCAAATAGCAGAGGTCAGTATCCATATGCCTTATATGTACTCTTATCTAATCTATACATTAATTTTTTTTAAACATTATTATTAAAATTATTATTAAAATTATTAAACAATCCTTCCTTTTTCTCCTCAAGGCTTATCTGTCACAGTTCTACAGGGACAATAATGCAACTAAATCCCGCAGCAGAACGATGTTCCTCCCAGATCTAGAAAGTGAACTGAAGGTCATGCAGGAGTTTTTTGGACTGGAGGTCACGGGCAAGCTGGACTCAAACACTCTTGAGACGATGAAGCTGCCACGCTGTGGAGTCACTGATGTGGCCAAATTCAGCCACTTCCAGGGGAGACCCAGTTGGAAGCAGAGCGTTGTAACATACAGGTTGGTTTAGCATGTACCTGTGCCTTCCTGTAGCTCCATCAGTAGAGCAACATCGAGGTCATGGGTTCGATTCCCAGGGAAAGCAAAAAGTGATCAAATGTGTACTTTTGGATAACATAATCTGCCAAATGTGAAATGTTTAGCTCCTTAAAGGTGCTCTAAGCGATGTCAACACGTTTTTTAGGCCAAAACATTTTTTGTCACATACAGCAAACATCTCCTCACTATCCGCTAGCTGCCTGTCCCCTGAACACACTGTAAAAATACGCGGTCTCTGCACACACCCCAGGCTCCACAAACAGCAACAAAAACAAACTGGGCTAACCCGCACCACGAAACATAACAAACTGTTCCAGCCAATAACGACAAGAAGAATTTGGGGGTGGGGTTTGGGGTGTTAGTGTGTGGATGAGGAGGAGGGAGGGTCTAGCTAGCGTCCGTTTTGTTTGACAATACTTTAAACGTCAACAAGAAGTGACGTCACCCGACATCGCTTGGAGCACCTTTAATTAACTAACAAATAAGACAAGTTTGTTCCTAGAAATTCAACCAATCAGATTAGACCTTGCCAGATATAGAAATGCTTTCCAGTTTTCTGTGCAAATCACATGAGACTGTCAATGAAGGGACTTTGGGAGCCAAAAGTAGTTTTAGTTGAAAAAAAGAAAGAAAAAAGTTTGTAGTTCTTATCTATTGTGACGTATATCTGAGTGAAACTGCTTATCGAACAAGAAAAAATGTAGGGTGGGTTGGGATGGTTGTGGTTTGCTATTGGTCGATCTCATATCACTGACATGTAGCCCCGCCCTCACACCACTAAGTATGTCATCAGAGAAGAGACTAGGGGCCCTATTTTAACGTTCTAAGCACATGGTCTAAAGCGCACGGCTCAAGTGCATTTAGGGCGTGTCCGAATCCACTTTTGCTAGTTTGACGACGGGAAAATGGTTGGCTCACCCGGCGCATGGTCTAATAGGGTTGTCCCTATTAGGATCCCTATGCAATCCCTTTTTTAATAGGGCCCTAGATGTCACTGCAACAAGGAGAGGAAGTTATTTTGATTAGAGTGTGAGTGTGCATGGAAATGATAATGTGCATGGATAGATCATTTATAATAAACACTGCAATATTCCATACAAATATGAATTGTCAATTGGTGTCATGGTGACTTTTAAGGATACTAAACATGATTTGCTTCTTTCTCTCTTAGAATTACTGAATATACATCCCAGTTGAGCCAAAGAGATGTGGATGCCATTATTGCCAAAGCTTTCCAGCTCTACAGTGATGTTATTCCACTCGATTTCAAACAGATCTACAGTGGCACAGCTGATATTATGATTCTCTTCAAAGCTGGATGTAGGTTCTAAACACATCCCTAATTTCCAAATATATCTATATCTATATTATATCTATATATATATATCTATATATCTATATCTATATCTATATATATATTTTTTTTTTTTATATATATATTTTTTTCTTCTCTGCCTTTTAGATCATGGAGATTTTTACCCATTTGATGGGCCTAATGGGGTTCTGGCTCATGCCAACTCACCTGGTCCAGAGCAGGGAGGAGACACACACTTTGATGATGATGAGACGTGGACCCTAAGTTCACGAGGTGAATGCACAAATCACATAGAATCACATGCTTATGTGTATGTAAATTATTACAAGTTTATACTTAAAAAATAATTAATTGTTTTAGGTATAAACCTGCTTTTGGTGGCTGCTCATGAATTCGGACATGCACTGGGACTAGATCACTCCAAAGACCCTTCAGCTCTCATGTATCCAACTTACCGATACGTCAACACGAATGGCTATACACTTCCCCGTGATGACCGACTTGGGGTCCAGGCCCTGTATGGTAAATGTTTTTATATATATATATATAAGAGAGAGAGAGAGAGAACTGTACTGTAATAGCAATACATTAAATACAATGATTATTATGGATAAAACAATCAATAAATATGTATTTTCCACCCATTTTCTATAATGTTTCAGGTGTTCGAACGTCAATAGATAGACCTGAACCAAAACCAGAACCAAAACCAGAACCAAAACCCAATCCTGAACCAAGCCCACCAGAACCGTGCAAGCGTGACTTAGTATTCGATGCAGCAACCAGCATTCGTGGAGAACTGTACTTCTTTAAAAATGGGTAAGAAAATAATTAAAATCTATATTGTTTAATATTATATATATGTATAATAATCTCAATATATGGGATATATGCTGAAGATTTTTTTTTTTTAAATCACAAAATTATAAACCTAACGTGGTTTTGGCAATGTCATTGGTGCAAGTTCATGTAAAAATGTTAACTAAAAAAGAGTATATTTTAAAAACAATGTCATATGTCCATCAGGTATTACTGGAAAAAGGGCTACTACAGTGGACTTTCAATGAAGGAAATAAAATCTACCTGGCCATCCATTGACTCTGTTGATGCTGCTTATGAGTTCACTGGCAGAGACATTAGCTTCCTTTTCAATGGTAAAGTCTCATTCATAGTCTTTAAGTGGTGTATGAAAAGGCTTCAGTAAATAGTTGTGCATGTGGTCTTTCACATTCAGGTCAGCAGTACTGGGCAGTAAAAGGCAGCACTACTTTGCCTGGATATCCCAAACCCATAGCCAAATTTGGATTTCCCTCAATGTGAAAAAGATTGATGCAGCTGTACACGTGAAATCAACCGAACGCACTTTGTTCTTTGTTGGAAGCAAATACTGGAGGTGAGAAAACAATATAATATTGTGTTTATTATAATAGTTTTTTTTATTTTTTTAAATAACATCAAAACTAACATAATTTTAACAATGGTGTAGCTTCAATGAAAGAACAGCTCAGATGGACAGAGGCTTTCCTAAAACTATTCAGCGTAATTTTCCTGGCATTGGCTCACATGTGGACGCTGCTTTTGAAAATTATGGTAAGCTTAAACACAAAAAACATTAACAATTCAATCATTCATTTTTTAAAGCTGTTCCCTTTTGTATTTTTCCCGAAATTTTTTTTTTTCTCTTTTTTAGGTTATCTGTACTTCTCAGACGGTCCAAGGCAAACAGAGTATGATTTCTCCTCAAAACGAGTGAATCGTGTTCTGTTGAACTACGGATGGCTGAACTGCTACTAAACATTTCACTGAAAATGTAGACATTTCCTGTCTCAGTATAATGGACCTATATTTTCTATTTTGTACAGACAATGCCATGATGTATGAATGTATGAATTTTTTTTGTTACAAATAAATGTATTATTCACAAAAACTTGCATCTCAGTTCTAACTCATCTTCTAATATAATAAATACATTTTTTTTCTTGCATTTTTTCCTGCAAACTGAACAAGCCATTTATGCAAATCAATAGAACTTATTAACCTGTTTAAAAATACATTAAAACTTAAAAAAAAAAAACTTTTATAATGAATACATTTCAGTTTCTGAATTTAAGACACTGCCTGTAAAGTAAAAATGTCTAGATGGTGTAACTGTAAGATTTTTTTCCTGCCAAATCAAAGTTGGAGAATGTGTCAAAATCACATTTTTAAAAACCTTTTATGAAAAGGCATTTTTTGTTAAATGTTCAACTTTAGCTATTCCACGAAAATGGTATAAAAGTCTTTCAAAAAAGTATGAAACCAACATGGAGACAACTATTCGATTTCTTAGAACCTTGTACAAGTTGTTTTTTAAAGAATAGATTATAGACCTTTGGTTCTTACTTTTCTAAGGTTTTTTCGACAACTATAGACATACTACTACCACAAACTACACTACCCATAATGCTTCGGGCCGTCGCCATGTGATGCAGAAACACCTCTTACTGTGATTGGCTGCTCACTGCAAACGTTCACTCCATTCGGAGTTTGAAGGTGAAATTTGCTCTTCTGTGTATGCAGTTTTCCATCGCAACTATGGCATCCAGTGCTCTTTACAGCACACGCACACACCTGTGCAGACATCTGGTGAGTTTGAACTAAATAAATAGTTATTGATAGCCGAACTTTTGAGACTCACGGCACATGCAGCAGTTTGACTGCAGGCCTGTTTCATTGTTTACCTTTTACAATATTCATTGCGCTTCACTTCATAAACTGTAGGTCGTCTTTGTTGATATAAATGCTATGACCAGATATTATGTCACCGCCGGACACCCATTTTATGAATATGTCTTAGCAGGCACATAAATACCTAAGCAGGACCTACAGCACACGACCATCTCTAAATGTGAGTAAAACGTTGTGCGATTGTATCACTTCATGGAGCCAGAACTGTGTCTGACAGGTGTGCATTCAGTGAATATGATCTTCTTTTCTAATTTTTCTCTGGATAGGAAGTTGTCATCGTCAGTGCTGTCAGGACCCCAATGGGGTCTTTCAAAGGAAGCCTTTCCACAGTACCTGCCACCAAACTCGGCTCCGTTGCTATTAAAGGAGCCATTGAGAAAGCAGGTAGGGATCTGGAGCCAATTGCATGATAAACATAGCCATTATGTTAAATGTAGAGTAGGCAATTTGTTTTTTAAACACTTTTTGTTCAACTAGTTGGAAACTCTTCACATTCTGTTAGCAATCAATAATAGAAGTGGTCTAAATATCATAACCTGTACATATATCTTCTGTGTGAGCCGCAGGACCAATAATGTTCGTCCAGTCATTGCATTCGGACCGCATACGCAATGATACGATGTCCTACCTGCCTTTCAACATATGTATTTCCATACCTCCGCACAACACCTCATCAACACTTTGTAGATGCAGTCACTGAGTTATGTAAACAAACAGCAGACGTCTTTTACACTTCCTCCTAAACCAAAGCAACGAGCTTATGCCGTGTTCAACCATAATTATGAGATGGCAACCCATGGACGTTATACTCGGGGTGTTCATGGTCTCAGACTTGTGTTTCTATCAGTCTTACTTTTCAAATTTCTATACCAAATTAGACCAATCTACAATTTTATGTAACTGACTTAAAAAAAAATCTGAACAGTCTTAAATATAATTTGATGACTAACTTGTAAGACTAGTCTTTGCAGTGGATACAACCGGCCCCTGAAAATCTTAGCAGATATACACATTTTATTTTATATTATTTTATATATTTTTTAAGAATATTATAATTTTTTGATAGAATTAAATATAATTTTATGAGATTATATATTATTACAAGTTGTATCATTATAAAAACATTTTTAATGTTTGGGTTCAGAGCAAATAGCAAGGATGCATTAAATTGATCAAAAATGCCCGTAAAGACATGTAAAATGCTATAAAAGATTTCTATTTCAAAGAAATTTTGTTCTTTTGAACTTTCTATTGATCAAAGAATCCTGAAAAAATGTATTCATTTTCACAAAAATATTAAGCAGCACAGATTTCTGAAGGATCAAGTGGCACTGAAAACTGGATAATTATTATGCTGAATATTCGGCTTTGCATCACAGGAATAAATTACATTTTAAAATACACAAAAATAGAAAACGGATATTTGAAATTCTAATAATATTTCACAATATTACTGTTGTACTATATTTTTGATCAAATAAATGCAGCCTAAGTAAACGCATAAGAATTCTTTCGATATCATACTGACCATACTTTTCAAACTTTTGACCAGTAAGGCATATATAATCATGTAAAATATAATCTAAAAAAAGAGTAACACGTCTTTAAATCTAAAGGTGTGCTATTTGCCTATATAATAAATGGCACTTAGTTTTATTTTTTATTTAATGCAATTATATTCATGAAATAAGTGTCATTAAATCTACATTTTTAATCTTATTTGTTCTAGCTGCTTGTATGATAAAATTCCCTGATGTTTGGAAGTTTGTATGTCATCTACAGGAATCCCTTTGGAGGAGGTGAAGGAAGTTTACATGGGCAATGTGTTGCAAGCAGGAGAAGGACAAGCACCAACCAGACAAGCTGTTCTGGGTGCAGGTGAGGGATTTACAATACATATTTTATTTCTTTCATTTTTTTGTGCTTTGCATGGGATGAATTTACAAATCAAAGAGTTTTAGTGCTAGTGTTGGTTCTGCTAGGATTGTGTAATGTTTGTTTTCCTCATGCAGGTCTCCCTCTGTCCACTGAGGCGACTACCATCAATAAAGTGTGTGCCTCTGGGATGAAGTCCATCATGCTGGCCGCTCAAAGTCTCATGTGTGGCCATCAGGTAGTGTGGAAGGCCAGAGATTCAGAAAGTGCTGTGTGTGTGAAAGAGTGAGCCTTTAGCGTGCTAATAAAGCTAAATTAGTGAATCTACATGATGTCTCCCAGGATGTGATGGTTGCGGGTGGAATGGAAAGCATGTCTCAGGTTCCTTATGTCATGGCCAGAGAAGCGCCCGCTTATGGTGGAGTAAAGTTGGAGGATCTGATTGTTAAGGACGGTTTGACGGACGTCTACAACAAATTCCACATGGCACGTACATTTTTTATAAACCAGTAAGACCGATTGCATTGTATTTGCATGATAGCTTAGCCCAATAATAAGTACTGAGTGAATAAAGGAAGTGAATGCAGTTGTGTGGAAACATTGGACATATAACACTGGAGAAGCCATGATTGTGTGACGCCACCATATTTCCCCATTTTTAGGGAAACTGTGCTGAAAACACAGCCAAGAACAGCAGCATCTCCAGGGAGGAGCAGGACGCATTTGCCATCAACTCCTACAGCCGCAGCAAAGCAGCGTGGGAGTCTGGGATCCTGGCCAAGGAAGTAGTTCCTGTGAGCATCCCTCAGAGAGGTTGGTTTTACCACTGTAGCTGTTCAATTCCTTATTATTTGCACAATATTGCCTAATATGAGCTAAAATACGTAGGGGTGTGATGATATAATTATCTCATGAGACAAGACGTTACACAATATTGGGTTCACAAGAATGAGACGAGATATTTTAACAACATTTTTAAGAAATCTTCAATGACGAAATATTTGACTGGTCTTTTATTCGACTGAATTTCACAAAATGTAAAACAATGCAGGTGCTTTTTGAAATGTTTGAACTAATCTAGTGCTGTCGCTAATTATTATTTTGGTAATTGCGTATTCAGTCGATTAATTTGATGATTAATCGAGTAATCTGACAATTTTTGTGGTAATAAAAATAGACCTAAGTGAACAATAGCTTCTAAAATGACTTCAAATACATATAAAATAACATTGAGGGAATAATAATTGGTTCATGGTTTTATTGAACAACTGTTAAAATACATGATGTAATATACACAATATAAACAACAAGAAAATAATGTACAAGAGGCCTCAGAAGGCCTGGCTGTTGTTGTTACACTTTACAGCATGATCAAATCCTTGTTTAACCCTCTGAGGTCTGAGCTGTTTTCGGGCTCTTTCTGTGTTTTGGTATGCCCTGACATTTGTGCTTATTTCAGCTACTTAAAACATACCATTTGCCAACATATAAATTTGCTGTATTCAGCACAAACTCTGCTACAATAATATGTGAGCAAAATTGATGTACTTGTTTGCATTTTATAGAAAAAAAATAATATGCGTGGTTAGTACGTTTTGGAAAAAAAAATGTCACTGCAATAAGGCCATTTAACACATAATGAATAGTTGTCCACAATACTTTTGAGTTACTATTCTTGTAGGCTAGAATTTTTACTTCAAAATGAAGTGAAAATCATTCTGACCACTCTTTCAGAAACATCAATATAACGATTTGAATTTCTTACATCAGTTTTTGGGTCAGCAGTGCTGTATGCGTGGGAGTGTTAATGCCCATGAATATTAATGTGATTTACACCTGGGAAGACTAAAGACACTCCCCCAATGGCTAATGGGCCATCAAGGTGCTTTGAGGCAGCCTGAACAAAGAATGATTCACTGGTGAACAAAAAGTTAAAAAGAACAGCATTTATTCAAAATAGAATTTACGTTCTTTCCTAAGAATGTAAAGACTTAAAGTCATTACTATCACTTAACACATCCTTTCAAAAAAACAAACATAAAAATACCAAACTTGTTTTTTTTATAAAAAAAATATTTTTATTCAAAGAATACTAAAAAAAAACTACCGCAGGTTTAAAAAACTGTTTGAATAGACTCATGGGCGAATGCGAGTCTACAGAGCTCAGTTGCGGTCCAGTTTCCCGTGCAGGAAGAAATCGCAGTGTCTGTGGAACCATGTCAACATCGGTCTCTGTTTTCCATGACAGCGTGGACTGCATGTTGCTCGTCTGCTTGTTTGCCTTGGCTCTCTTCGGAACTGGTGCTTGGACATTGTCACATCTGTTATAAAAAAAGAAGAAAGAAAAAGTGTGAGCATGCTGATAAGACAATCAAAGAAACTGTATTATTATCATTATCAATCACTAATTACCATGGATTTAAAAAAGACATATTTGTAATTTCACACAAGAATGGGAACTTTTACATTATGACGATGTAAACACAATTAGGCTACATTTCATCTGTAAAATATTACGTCTATGCACTTACTCAGTATTATTCTCGATCGCACTGAGAACTGAACGACACCTGCGTGTCCCTCTGCGAGGTGCTGGAGAAGGAGAACGTGATGCAGCCAATTTCCTAAAAAACAAAACAAAATAACTGTTAGCATACATTATGTATACAACAGAGTTATTGAATATTCTGTACTGAATATGCATCTGTTACTGAATATTCTATATAGGTATTATTGTTTTTTTTGTATTATGTTTTGTTATTGAGTGTTAAAGCTGCCGTGACAATATAATTTCCTGCAAAGGATCAATAAAGTATCAACAACAACAACAACATCTGTTGATGGCCCATATAGAATGCATGCTGATAACACAATCAAAGAAACTGTATTATTATTACGCTTATCAATCACTAATTACCATGGATTAATTTCACACAATAATAGGAACTTTTACATTATGACGATGTAAACGATATTACGTCTATGCACTTACTCAGTATTATTCTCGATCGCACTGAGAACTGAACGAGACCTGCGTGTCCCTCTGCGAGGTGCTGGAGAAGGAGAGCATGATGCCACATTCCTAAAAACAAAACAAAATAACTGTTAGCATACATTATGTATACAACAGAGTATCTGTTGATGGCCCATATAGAACGCACGCATTTATTATGTACACTCAATGAACGGATCGTTCGCGATCGACACATCGCTACATTTCAAACATTTACACCTGTATTCACAGTGCATAAGGCAGTAAGCATGATAATTAGTGTCATAGGCTAACTAAAACTGAACATTTGCGAGTATCTATGGCCCATATAGACAGCACGCATTTAGGGATAGGCTACACAATGAACGGATTGTTCGCGAACGAACGACACATCACTAACTTACATTTCAAACATTACACCTGTATTCACAAACAAGTATTTACGCATGATGAAGTGTCATAGGCTAAACAAAACTGAACATTTATATATAACATATTGTATTTAGACAGAATCTATGACGTTTTTACCAGAGTCTGAAATATCACATATAACCTAGCAGTTATTCCCCAAAAAATGCATTACACATAGGCTAAGGCAGTAGGCTATTTTAGCATGATAAGTCATGGGCTAACCAAAACTGAACATTTATATATAAAATATATTGTATTTAGACAGTATCACGTATTTTACCGGAGTCTGAAATATATTTATCTCAATCACATAACCTAGAAGTTATTCTCGAACAAAATGCACTACACATAAGGCAGTAGGCTATTTAGCATGATAATCAGTGTCATAAACTAATCAAAACTGAGTGAAAAATATGTATGCTATATACAAATATGTTCAGAGAATATCACATTTAAAAAGTTTACACGAGCATACAATGTTAGGGATATTGTGAGGTATTTCCTATGTCAAAAGCTAGCCAAAACTAGGCAAAATATAAAATTCATTTGAGCTCTATATGATAAGAAAACGAATTATAACACTAAAAAACTTACTCCGAACTTCTATCCTCGGTTGGATCAATTCGTTCTTGAAAATGCAGCCTTTTCGTCGTCCGAATTGCAATCTTCCTCTGAAGAAAATGTGAATTCGTCATCACTGTCCAGAATCATCTGAAGGGCCTCTCTGCTGCCATCCTCCAAACGCGATGAACTAACAGTGAATGATCTGATGAAGAAGCTTCATGTTTTTGTGGCTTAATCGCGGGGCGTGCCGCGTGTGCGATGCATAGATCACCTATTTTACCATGTGAAAAGCGCTGGGGGCGTGGCGATCTGAGCTGATTAATGATAATGAGGGGAGAACGAAACAACTGTAACTCTCCTTGGTTTCAAACGGATTACATAAACTGGAAATATAATTTTTTTTAGTAGCTTACTTCATTTAAAAGAAGAGAATCGCAGCTTCATAAAGAGACATCTCTCGTATCTCTGTGACAAGTATTAACAGAGTTACAGTTATTTTTTCGGACGCGTTTCAGAATGGACTTCACTGACGGAGAGAAGGTAAAACGCGCATCATGTTTATTATTCTTTATTTGACGAAAAGCACAACACTTTGTTTTTATTGTGAGTACCCTAAAAAAAATAGAAACTAAACAGGATCTAATGATGTACAACACTTAAATGTAAGATAAAAATCAACAGAGTAATTTGAGTCTCTTTTGCACTGATAAGGAAAAAAGTGAGCTCATCACGCCCCCGTGACGGCCGACCTCAGAGGGTTAATATTGGCCAAATAACTCGCACATTTTAAAACATATTGATGTATTCTCCTGTTTTGGCATAGGTTTTTAAATGATTTAAGTTATAAATCTGGTGAAATGGCACACATATGGCGCTTTTCCACTGCATGGTACGGTACGGTTCGGTTCGGTACGGCACGCTTCGGCGCTTTTCCACTGCATGGTACGGTACGGTTCGGTTCGGTACGGCTCACTTGTGGTGCTTTTCCACTGCATGGTACGGTACGGTACGGCTCGCTTCGGCGCGCTTTAGATGGTACCTGATCTGTTGAGGTTCCAAGCGTACCGTACCGGTACTAAAATGTGACGTGAAACACTGCAGATCACTGATTGGTCACAGACAGAATCGTCACTACCAGCGTCATTGGATTTGCGACACTAAACCCGCTATACAGAGTCATATAACCAGTAGACAACAGCCAACGCGGTAGCACCTGTGTTTTACTTTCTTGAAAAAAAAAAAGAGATCAAAACTTTAAAAAAGAAATGGCTGAATCGAGGTTGAGGTGCAGACGTTCCTCTCGTTGGTTGCGAAGGAGCGGGGGCAAAACGGAATGAAAAGGTGTTCCAGTTGCTCAGCTCTTAGCCGCACACGGCTATCACCGGACCTACAAACAGTGTAACGATCAGTCCCACCCACTATGAAGGGGTACTAACTGCAGTGGAAAAGCAACCGCGCTAAAGCCAACCGAACCGTGCCGTACCGAGCAGAGTCGTACCACGCAGTGGAAAAGCGAAGCGAGCCGAACCGTTCCGCGCCGAGTCGAACCGTAACGAGCCGAACCGAGCCATACCTGCAGTGGAAAAGCGCCATTAGTGTTCCCAGATGAATGTTATACGTAACCTAAACTCACAGCATATGCAGAGAGCATTAAGCACGTTATTGAAGGTTTTGCCATAAACTCAACTCCGTCCTGCTAATATTGCGAGATGGCTTTTCAGAGAAATATCGTCAAGTTTTAAAATCATGAGATCTCGTGGCACGAGTTCTCGTCATACCCCTAAAAATATGCTTGCACACACACACACACACAAAAAAATAATAATATATATATATAAATATATATGTATGTTGCATATATTAAATGCACCATTATTGTGATTTAAAATTTTCTCTCTCACTGCTCAGGAAAACCAGACATTGTTGTGAAGGAAGATGAAGAATATAAGAAGGTTGACTTCAGCAAAGTCCCCAAACTGAAAACTGTGTTCCAGAAAGAGAACGGTACAAGATCATCACTTCATTAGCCTTTGTGAAAAAGTCTGCATAATTCTACTAACATGCACTTTTAGTGTTCTTCAAATCTTAAAAGTATATTGAAAAAAAAACTGTACTTGCAGAAAATATTCCTGAAATAAAAGGCCACTTAAGTGAATATTGTTAAATTGTTGAATTAAGTTATTCTGTAAAGTACATGTTCAATCATTGTTTTAATAATCTCTTGTCGTGCATGTCATTTTTAATCGTATGCTTTGAGCACAATAAAGAATTGTTTTCAGTTCAAAAGATGAGCAGACCTTTGTTTTTGCAGGCACAGTGACGGCAGCCAACGCTAGTACACTGAATGATGGAGCGGCTGCTCTCGTGCTCATGACAGCAGATGCAGCAAAGAGGCTCAACGTCACACCGCTGGCAAAGATAGTTGGTGAGGCAATACACACCTGTTTAAATCATTTTATGGTGTATTCTGATCATTTCAACAGATACTCCAATGATTGGAATGACAAGTTACGTAGGAATGTTTTTTTTTTTACCCAAAAATTTTGTTCATGTTTTTAGTCCCATTGTATTTATCAGTTTTTTTTTTAGCTGTTAGCCGATGCTCTATGTCTGAAACATCCACCTGAATTTTTTCTTGAAGAACGACACCATGCTAAAGGCACTTTAATTATTTAATATAGATAATTTAAATAAAGTTAAGCTAGTCAAACTACCCTTTTGATGAATGTTTGCAATTTTCTTTTAAATATCTGCATGATCGAACACAACATTTACAAGCATAAAGACAAAAAAAAAAACCTAAATATTCCTAGAGAGTTAAAATACATTAAATTTAGAAATAATCTAAAGCATAATATCTTATAAATGTTTCAACATAGAAGCAAGTAAATTTGAAGTGTT
This sequence comes from Chrosomus eos, assembly GCA_036326025.1. NCBI lineage: Eukaryota > Metazoa > Chordata > Actinopteri > Cypriniformes > Leuciscidae > Chrosomus > Chrosomus eos. The sequence goes on from CM070841.1 coordinate 23,323,358, forward strand.
CTATAAAAAAATCAAATACATTTTGGTATTTTCTTTGAAAATATACATTTATGAATGTAAAATGTGCAAGGAATAGTAATACATTTATTATAAACTTAATATGATAAGGGTCTAAGACACATTTTTGGCTAACAAAAAAGTTTGGGGGTAGTTACAAATAATTAAAGCAACCTGAAGGGCAGTAATGTTTCTTTTTAGCGTTTTTAATAGGCTACATCACTGCTTGGGAAAAAAAGGCTTTTTACTGGGAAAACTAGTGTTTCTGTCATGCTACTGAAAAATATAGTTGAGTGGGTTGCATTTCTACTAATAGTGAGTTACTCATATATGGCCAATTTGTCGGATAATGCATGTTTGCTGGCTTTCCCGACACATCTGGTCCAATTTTATGTTAATTTGCAGCTTTTGCTGATGCTGCTGTCGCCCCCATCGACTTCCCTATCGCTCCAGCCTTTGCCGTCCCTAAGGTGAGCTAATATTTTGTCTTAATTGCAAAGCTGACATGTTTTTGAAGTCATTCAGAGTAATAACATCTATGAAGTGCAGATCCTGAAGGCGGCCGGTTTGAAGAAAGAAGACATTGCCATGTGGGAGATCAATGAAGCCTTCAGTGTTGTGGTGCTGGCCAACATCAAGATGTTAGACATCGACCCCAACAAAGTCAATATCCATGGAGGAGCAGTTTCCCTCGGACATCCAATTGGGTAAGCAACATCCTTCTCATGCATCACTGTTCACTACATTGACATACTGGAATTAGATTTGCGTGATAATTAATGTGACGGTTTTGCGATTTCTAGAATGTCAGGGGCGAGAATCGTAGGACACATGGTGCACAATCTGAAATCGGGACAGTACGGACTGGCTGGAATCTGCAATGGAGGAGGCGGCGCTTCCTCCATTCTGATCCAGAAATATTAGGACTTGAGATTGCACTTAATATCATATCAAAATTTGGACGTTTGACCAGATTCTTCTTGCCTACATCCTTAATGTGACTGTGCTCTCTTGTTCTCCATTCAGAAAAGGTCATTCATTGTTTGTTTTAATTAAAATAAGAGGGAAACGTACCAATGCTCTCAAAATACTGACTTCCCAAATGGTAATATTTATTCTGTGCAGTCAATGTTGTAATGAAAGTGTTTATAATTGTTAAAATCTGTAACTGCAATAAAATAGACTATTGACTGTTTTTGTGGATGATTGTGTGATGATTATACTCATAATAAGACATAATGCAGTTCCCCTGAATAAACACCAGATGGAGAACGTGCTTTGAGCTCTGATGAACCCTGTTCAGTTTTCACAGACTCTGATGCATTTCGGCAATAATTAACATTGTAAACTATAGAAGTTTACATTTGATGACTTTTGTTTCTGAGAACCCTGGAAATGTGAAAAGGGTCCATACTAGCAGTGACCTGAAACTAATTTATGCCACAAGTTGTAAATTAAACAAACAGTTTTTAATGTATGATTATTGAAAGCTGCAGATACCATAGGCATGAGTGGTAATATGGACAATGCATAAGTGATGGTTTTGACTTAAATTTTCACTTTCCACAATATTTAAAAAAAATTACCCCTGCCCCATCCATCTAAAAAAAATCATTCACGTTAAAAATAATAAAGATGATGATGATCTCCCACACATTTTATTTTTATTATATTATGATTGCTTAGCATCTTTCAATCCCATTTTTAATAATATTTTGCCTGTCTTTATTAAGTGCAATTGTTTTATGCCATAATGCAATGAAATTGTGTGGGCATCATTTTTGGACAGGCTGTCGTACAAATAAATTAAACATGCAAAAACAAGGTAGAATCAACTAAATATTAATAACTGATTATGCTGGAGTCAATGTATGCTGTTTCCTGAGAGCTTTTTGTTTTTCTATGCATTTTTTGCGTAGTAAAGTACCTGAACCTTAAGTTTACTGTTTTGTTCTTCCCTCATATTTAAAAAATATAAAACTTGAAGGCACAAACCCCCAAACCAATTCCCTCCACACCTCACTTTTGGCCACTACGGTATGTTTATTCACATACTTTATTTATTCATTTTTATGTGTTGTTAGATATTTTGTTAAATGTCTTGGCAAATGGTCTCTCGATTAGAATACAAAATGAGATGAAAACTAAGATTGATCACATTAAACAAACTATGCCCCAAAATTAAAATAATGATTTACTCCCCCTCATGTCTTTCCTTGTGACTTTTTCCGCAGAACACAAAAAAAGATTACTTTCATTTCATGGACCAAAACAAAGCACAAGACATTTCTTCTTATATTCCACAAAAGAAAGTCAGTCACAAGTTTGGAATGACATGATGTTGAGTAAATGATGGCAGAATTTAGATTTTTGGCAGGAGTAAAGTTAACTTTACAGAACCCTGTGAAGTTCTGACATTTTTTGTGAAATCTATAAAGTTTTTGATTCAATGCCTAATTGGCATATTTTAAATGTGGCCTATTCACCTGTAGTACCCCGTCTGTGTCTTTAAATGGACCGGAAGCATTTTTACGCGAGTCATGTTCCTCATGTTGCATTTTAACCCAATCAGATAATGATTCAAGAAGAGCTTTGAAAATGTTTAATTTCTTGCTGTTACTGGAAAATGAAAACGTGCATGCTGTGCACCGTATACATATACTGCAGAAATAGAGTAGTGTGGTAGTATGTTGTTCTGAAGAGACATTTTTCAGTTATGTTACCTTTTTATGTGTTAACTTTGTCCCAGCTGTTCTCTGGGCTGAAACCAGGAATCCTGTGTTCTTTGAGCAGGTTCTTTTCTGGGCCCCTATAAATTATCCACCAGCAGCAAAAAGCTCCACCTTCCGGAAAAAATTCTGGCTCCACCTTCAGACGCCACACTTGTCACGTCACATAACTGTATGTTAGTTTTCTCTAAGTACAAAGAGACTGTTTATCAGCTTCTAATTATCTATTGCTTATATTTGTCATTGAAAAGTCATTGTGCTTCAGTCTAAAGGATAGAGGATCGAGTCAAATATTAACAGAATGTTTTGTGATGTCAAAGTATTGGCCCATTGACTGAGTTACTGGATAACGGCAGGGACGCTATTGACCCTGTGTGATAGCTGAGTTTGGGACATTGCACTTTTTATCGTAGCCGACAGATTATCTTTACAGCTTGTTTTTTAATGTAGTGATTTCTCAATGTTTGAATCCTCTATCTGGAAATTGAACAGGAAGTTAATTTTATGATGCTCGTGATTTTTTGATACTTACAGTTAGCTGCCGTTATTAATGTTTATTCCCTAAAACCTAAAACTAGCAGGTACAACTATCCCAACATTTAAATTTTATTGACAAGTTACAACTTTACAATGCTATAGAGAAAGTCAAACATGATCTAAAATTAGATGAATAGAGAGGAAAACATTATCTTGCACCAACATAAATTAGAAAGCTTTATCACCCATTCTAGATTTGATCATATTTTATTGTAATTATTGTGGTACAATTTATAATATGTAATTTTATTAAAAATATAGGCTATTTATCGATTTATATTACAACTGTGGCATGTTTCAGCTATAGAGTTTCTAAATGTGAAGGTTCATAACAAATGCTATAGATCAATAAAAAAAGGGGGAAAAGTCAACAGGCCGAATGAGGAGCCATCAATGGTCTTACTATAGCCTTATTGTTACAAATACTACAGCTAAACAATTACAAAAATGGTACAGTTTTGTAAGTGCAAGTACAAATTAGAATCAAGAGCTTTAAAGTATGGATGATCTTGAATTATTGATCAAACAATACGTTTTCCGCATGTGTGAAATGTGTTCTGTTTTAATGATATTAGGGAAACAATTTCAATATAAGAAAATGTTGAGTAAAGTTAGTTTGGATTCCTGGCGCTTGGAAGTAGAAAATTCTGTCAAACCGATAAGCTTCCAGATGCTGAAATAATAGAAAATACATCATATCTCCTATATGTAAACAAGTCATTGTTAACTAGGCTATTAGCATGAATGAATTAGGATGGCTGAATTTACATGTTTAAGAAACATGTTGAAAATGTGCACTTGCAAGCTTAGAAAACAATCTTTTTAAATCACTTATATTGCTATTGTACTTCATGTTCAAAGCTGTGAACATGAAAGTGAGCCAGAAGGAAGCGGCTTCATACGGAAGAATGTTTTACATATATTTTGCCTTTTTTTTTTGTCTTACCTCATTTGGTTGGTAAACATCATCTAGATGTTCTGTATTGATAAGACGTGTTTACTTGTTTAGTAGTAAGACTTTGGAATGCTCTTACAGTAGTTATAAACTTTATAGTTTAGGTCAGCAGGGGATATTGTGTATTTGCATACACCTGACTATTAAGAGTTTCAGCTGGTTAACCAAGCAAAGGTGTGGCATTGGCTGCTCATTACACACAACACACACACAGCAGACGCAGAGTCCGCTAAAGCTCAAACACTATAGGAGAACCTTCTGTCAGGTAAGTTTTACTATATATAATTCTAATTTATAATATGTATCAGTCAGAGAGAATCTGTTGGACTCATTTCATACAGATATATAGCCTTTTCTGAGACTAATAATGTTTGTTTTGCTGTATGTTCAGTCAGCAGATTTTAGTTTGAGTTGAAGTTCGAGAGCTTTTTGGATTGAGTTGAACAGTCCAAACAAAGCCAAAGGTTGAAGATGAAGAATAAGGATCCGGTAATGACATAATCCATTTATCTCTCTCTCTTAATATCTATCTGAACATGTTTATCCTCTTCTTTCAGTCACCAATGTCATTTGTTTGTTGTGGATTTCATAAAGCAGGAGTTTTTGTCAGATACTGTCAGTCAACACATGATATATATTTGTAAAGCATTAACTTTCCTGACCAAAGACGAACCTAATGAATGATTCATCGTGATGGTCCTTTAATCTTTTTTAAAAAGGAAAGGAAGTTCGATTTAAATGCATGAAAAACACGGTAAAGATAACATTGAAATGCATTAGCAACACAATTGTTGATGGCCTGATGTAAGTGTCTGGCCATGTGAGTTTGTGTTTGGTCTATGCCAGCAATGTGTTTTCATATGTGTTCAAATCATTTTTTTTGGGAAGTATTTTCTGAATAGACCACAGGGAACAAATTATTGTGCCTGAGTGAAATTGAAATGAAATCAAAATAGACTTGAACACATTCAGTACTGGAATTGGACTGTGTAAGTGAACAATGTTAATTGCTAAATATTTCAAATAATAATACTAGTGTTTTTTTTGTGGTGAGAACTATAAATGTCATTAAATTGTTTTCATGGTATTTGATATTCAGCAATTTATTAACACTGAATTTTATATTAACATTGCATGTTATATAGTTCCTGCCACCATTTTTCTTTCTTTATTATAATTATATTATTATTAAATGATAATAGTTGTTTTCATTGTGGTAATTTATACTCTGCAATTAACATTGATTAAAAAAAAAAACATTCTGGTGGAAACTATGGTATATAATATATTCAGTGTCAAGTATCCTGTACTGGACATGTGGACTAAATGAAATCTGAAATGAAAATCTTTATTTTTACCAGTGTTGTAAGATAAAAGCAAGTAGGCCAAAGCTTATTTCATGTCTACTGCTTGTATAATGTTGAACAAACATATTTATCAGATGAATTATTTGTATTCCTATTAAGGCATGTTAAATACCTCAGTCTTTTTAGTATCATTGAAAGTAAGTAGTGAGTAATGTTTTAAAAATGATAATTCATTTCCTGGAACAGTGTCATTGTTATTGTTAGTATACTGTAATTAATTAACATGGGCACTGTTGTCTAAAATAGTCTTTTCGTACCTTCCTTATGCTTGTTAAATATCCTTTTCACACATCACAATATGGAAGCAAAATGGTTTTCGAATGCTTTTTGAACCTGAGAAACTGACAAAGCTCTAATTTCTTTCAGATCTATGACAATCGTTCTCAGGTGAACCATGGTTTCCAACATGAGGAGCAGCGGCCCGCTCCATATGCACCTTCTTCTGGAATAAACCCAGCTTTACCTCAGTACCCTGGTCCCCAAAACCCACAGTTTCTATACCAGAACCCCTCTCCGCCATATCCTTCAGAGAGATACTCGCCTGCTCAGAACCTGCACCAGTATGCTCCTCAAACAGCACCTGTTAGTACCTACCACACGACCACACCTGGACTCCACAGTGGCGCTAAACTAGTTCACAGAGGTATTTAACGTTTTTTTTATAACTATTAGCAAAGATGATGAGATTATCAGTCCACGTGCACTACCAGGGTGATACAGCATGAGACAGGGTGATCTGTCACGTCACAAGAGCGCCAAAACCAGGCTCAGCTCCAAATAAGATACTAGATTTTGAGGGATCATGCTTTTCAGCCACTTGGTATCACAGACAGCCCCACCTTTTCTGGAAGTTCCGGGAGTCGCACGTATAATGATAACAGCTCCCTGACACCCACAAAGCGCCAAAACACACTTGTAGCCAATCAGCAGTAAGGGGTGTATACACTCATTAGGGGGGAGGTGCCTATGTTGCTTAGAGTGTTCGTGAATTTAGGGACAGAGTTATCAAGATAGGGGTGTGATCATTTGGGTAGGGGGGTGTTTGGTTTTTGGTGATTTCCAATATTAACAGCATTTCTCAAAAATCACTTACTGCACCTTTAAGATGTGTTTTCAGTGATTTGATCACAGGTAATCAGCCAAGACTCGTTACCATTTACACCTGGTACTAATGTGTCTCAAAAACACAAACGAACCAGTGTTATCCGGCTTGCGCGAATAAATATGATATATTACTCTGTTTTTTGGATGGGGAGTGTCTGGTATAAGAAATCCACTTGTTCATGAAAAATGATCTAAACAAAACTTACTAGTAAAAAAATTATATTTATGTTCTGCGAAGCAAAAATGCTTTTGGTTTTTGTTCTTTTAACTGTTTTAATCAGTGCCGCCACCAACAGATATAAAATAACATAAGCTAATTATTCATACATTTATAATGTTAACAATAGAGCTGTGGAATTAGTTTTGAAGCATTATAGAAAAATGCATCCATGAATTTGTGACAGTTTTGTAAAATGATCAGGAAGCTAAACAAAAGCATAAAGCAAGTAATTTATTCTTCTAAAATGGTATAGCAATGTTACTAATAATCCCTTTCAAAACCTGCCCCTTTTGTTATAAACTCTGAAATTACACAATTAATACCACATTTGTTATTAGGAAAAAAATATTAAAACCGATATAAAAAATGCATCTAGTTAACTTAACAGAACACCTCTGACCCACCAGGAAAATCACTTGGTCTGGCCAAAACGTTATTTATCGTTTAAATTTTGTTATAAAATTTCCAGAATTTGAAAGCTGAGACTTTGTTTCTTATCAAAAGTAATAAAGCTCAAAGTTTAATGTGATTTATTAGATGTGAGGCGCGCTACAAATAATGTTGAATTTAGAATTTAATAGTGAATTTTTGTTCATGCATCACCTGAAAACAGCACAGACTAAAAAGTTTGATTCATGGGATTTAATAATCGATAGTGGTGTATCAAAATGAGAATCAAGAAATCAATATTTTTTAAACTAGCCCTAATATTTAATGGATTTTAAAGCCGTTTCAGGTATTTATTATTTACCGGTAATGCTTTTTTTTTTTGTTTCGTTTCTTATGAACTTTGATTCTCTGACAGCTTCCAGGAGAAATAAATGGCCATGGATCATTGGCACAGTCGCCACCCTACTGGCCATTGCTGGGGTCATAGTTGGGGTGCTTTGGTATTATGGTAAGGAACTCTCTCATTGGCTTTCATACAATACATCCACCTGTTGTTTCTTGTTCTGATGTCCTCTGTCTGCACCGACAGGTGTGTTTGAGTGTTTGCAAGGCCAGCACTGTACAGCAGATAACAAATGCGTCAGCCATTCGCAGTTGTGTGATGGTAAGCTGGACTGTCCATCAGGAGGAGATGAAGCTCATTGTTGTAAGAATTCCTTACATATGTTAAACCGTGACTTTCCTGATCTCAATCGATGATGCCCTCTTTAGGAAACCCAGTTTACAGCTATACTTCTTTCTTTGTTGTTGTTTTTTTGCAGTTCGTCTGTATGGATCTAATTTCCTCCTTCAGGTGTACTCAAACGTGAACCACAAATGGGAGTATGTGTGTTCAGATGGATGGAATAACAACCTCGGAATTGAAGCATGTGAGGCGATCGGATACAAGAGGTAATGATTGTGTGACTTCATCTCAGTGGAAGTACTACAATTAAAAGAGTGTGACATTTTCCCCAAAGAAATTAACATATTTATTAAGCAAGGACACATTGAAATGATTAAAGGTTACAGTAAAGAAACTTGTCATGTTACAAAAGTTTTTTATTTCAAATAAATGCTGTTCATTTGCACATTTATGGAAGGTTTCCATAAAAATATTAAGCAGCACAACTGTTTTCAACATTGATGATAATAATAATAAATGTTTCTTGAGCAGCAAATCTGCACATTAGAATGATTTCTGAAGGATCATGTGTCTGAAGATTAATGATGCTGAAAATTCAGCTGTGTCATCACGGGAGTAAAAAGAGGAAAACAGTTTTTTTTAAATTGTAATATTAATTCACAATATTACGTTTTGACTGTTTTTTGATCAAATAAAATGCAGTTTTGGTGAGCAGAAGAGATTCCTTTCAAAAACATTTAACAATCTTACTGACTCCAAACTTCTTAACCGTAGTGTATCCATACAGAGACATGTTTAATATATTTACAAAATGCATTTTGAATGAATTGTAATATGTGCTGCTGTGTTTGTGGTTTATCTTCAGGGACACGTATGCGGGTTATAGGAGATTTACTCTAGAGAATTACTGGACTACATGCTGGTGAAGACCGATTCTCTGAATATGTCCACACAAAGTTTTCTCAGCAAAAGGTGTGTCAGATTTCAGCTTGCACAGAATTTTGGGTAACTCTTTACAAACAGGTTTCATTTGTTAACATAGGCTAGCTACATTAGTTAACATGAACTAACAATGAACAGTACTTCAACAGCATTTATTATTTTTTCAAAATTTGTATCTGTTAACATAAGTTAATGCTGTGAACTAACATGAACATCAAAAAAATTGTAACTAACATTATCAAAGGTAAATACATTTTAAATCATTGTTATTAATGCATTAACTAATGTTAATAAATGGGACTATTGTAAAGTGTTACTGAAGTTTTATACAGACTATTTATACATTTCTTCACATTGTTTAGATTTTACACTTTTGGTTATTTTATTACGGTTTACATTAATTTACATTCTTTTATGTTTCTCTTATTATAATTCAGTTCAGACTGTCCATCAAACAAAGCCGTGGCACTCAAATGTGTTGGTAAGATAATAGTTTTCCATCGCTTTATTTATTTTTTGAGTTTTTTTTTTTTTTGTAATGAAATATTTAGGGTTTTTATTAGTTTATTTCTCTGCATGCTATTTAATCAAATTAAAATAAAATAAAATTCCTTGTAGGGAGCTTCAATGTAGATAGATATTTTTGATGTAGTGTAGCTACAAACTACTTTGGTTGGTTAGGTTAGTTTGACTGTGGCTAAATTACTTTCATTCAATAATTCATCTCAGTCATTATTGTTATTGTTAACTTTAACTAAAACCTAAACTAAAATGATTTAAAAAAGTTAAATTAAACTGAACAAATAAGTATTAAATGAATAAAATATAGTAATAGAAAGAAATATAGTAATAAATATTAGATATAATAACAATATAAGAAAAACTTAGAGTAGTTCACTTTAAAAAAAACTTTTGCTGATAATTTACTCACCCCCATGCCATCCAAGATGTCCATGTCTTTCTTTCTTCAGTCGAAAAGTAATTAAGGTTTTTGATGAAAACATTCCACTCAATTCGAACTCATTTATCAAAATAAACAAATCTTTTTTCGTGTCATTTGGTTCATTCAAGGGAACCAAATGAGCGAGTTGACTCGGGAAAAGATTCGTTCAGTTTGATGAACGAGTTCGAACAGGAGAGTCACGAACGCGCATCACAGAGCAAGGTGACCATTTGAGCTTATAAAACTTAGACTTTGATATTTATTTTTTAAATGAGCGATCGTTTAGCTTGATAAGACCCTTATTCATCGTCTGAAATCGTTTAAAGACCTTCGAACAGTTTGCAGTTTGCACTGAAACTGTCTTTTGGACCTTGAACCGTTTGGTTCCCATTGAAGTCCATTATATGGAGAAAAATCCTGGAATGTTTTCATCAAAAACCTTAATTTCTTTTTGACTGAAGAAAGAATGACATGGACATCTTGGATGACATGGGGGTGAGTAAATTATCAGCAAAAGTTTTTTAAAAAAGTGAACTACTCCTTTAATTGAAATTTAGAAATACATTGGGAGCTCACTGAAATAAATAAGTACAAAAACTGAAATAAAATGACAAAAGCACATAAAACATTACTATTAAAAATGACAAAAGCACATAAAAACATTACTATATCTAAAATTTAAATGAAAAAAGAGAGTATAAAAGTAAAAGCTAATTTAAAATATTACAAAAATATTATAAGACTTTATAAATTGTATTAAAATAACACTGATCCTATTGTCATTGTCTTTAACGCACTCTCATGTGAGAATTTCCATTTTTGGGTGAACTACACAAGTATAGTTTGTAGCTAGGAAAATAAAATCTTCACATGCTGTTTTCTGTATTCTATTGTAGATTGTGGACGGAGCAGCGGGAGCCGAATCGTGGGGGGGATCACGGTGCAGTCGAAGGGGGTGTGGCCATGGCAGGTCAGCCTGCAAGCTTTCGGAAGGCATTTGTGTGGCGGGTCCGTCATTACCCCGTACTGGATCGTCACTGCAGCTCACTGTGTTCAGGAGTAAGTGCTTTCATTTAATCCATCTCCTTCAACAAGCTATGATGAACTCTAATAAATGACAAACTTGTGTAGGTTTTCAAATGCAAGGGATTGGACCGTGTTTGCTGGATATCTGACTCGTAGCGAGATGCGGTTTGCCATTGGCAATTCTGTAGGCCGAATTGTCAAGCACAACTTTGATCCGAGAACCAACGAAAACGACATTGCACTGATGAAGCTAAACCAACCACTTACAATTACAAGTAAGACTGAATTTTCATGTTTATTTCCCAGCCAATAAGAACATTTCATTATAATTTAGTAATACTGACAATAAATTAAATAAAAGCATTTTTTTCATGCAGTGTTATTTTAGTATTATTTATGTACTAGCTATTATAGTGTTTATTACTATTTTGAAGTTTACTATTTTCAGTTTTCATATGAATTTTAGTTTATATTTTTATTAAATATTTTTCCATTTTTTTCCATTTTAGTTTGTTATTTTAGTACTTCATCGTAAGCTTATTTTATGTCAGTTGCTCACCAAGTCAATATTTTCAAAATTAATTTTTTCCCCAATTTTTCAATTCTTTTTCCATAAAAAAGTCATATTTTATTTAATTTCAGCTTTTCATTTCTTTTTATATACTTTTAGTTTTAGTTTACCATAACATCACTTGCAAGCTTGCTCTGATAGTTTTTTCATTAAATGTGGCACATTTATTAATAAATTAAAAATGTTAATTTATGTGAATGTTAATATTTAACATTGCATTTAACAATGCATAACAAAAAATATTTTTTTAATATAATTTTTTAATAAATAAAAAATGTGCCATTTTGGTGAACTAAAAATAAAGTATTAAATACTCATTAAAGTTAATTTAATTGAACTAATTTGTTTGTTTACCCTATTCAAACCATTACGATTTATGATGACCTGTTCTTCACACAAATGACTTCAGAAGACAGACGTTGTATGGACCACTTTTGCAAAGCTTTTTCCGACCATTTCCGTTGTGTGGAAATAAAGAGCAGCTTGAACATTCTACAAAATATCTCTTTTTGTGTTTCCAGAAGAAAGGTTTGGATGATGACAATTTTTCATTTTGTTTTATATGTATCTTGTTTCAGCAAACGTCAGGCCAGTGTGTTTGCCCAATAAAGGCATGTACTTCTCTGCTCCGCGGGAAAGTTACGTCACAGGATGGGGGGCACTGTATAGTGGAGGTTTGAAACTTTTCTTGAAAAGATCCAAATGCATGTGCAGTGAATAAAATCGTCATGTCAGCGCTCTAAAATCTCAGAAATTGAAACGCTTGACAAGCTAATTCTTTGTTTTCTTAAAGGAGCTCCCTCAGAATCCCTACAAGAAGCCAAAATTAAGCTAATCGACAGAACGACATGTAACAGCCGACCGGTGTATAACGGACAAATCACAGACACCATGATCTGCGCTGGCAAGCTGGAGGGTGGCGTGGACTCCTGTCAGGTCAGAAACACACTTAGATGCTGCTCGATCATTCAGAAGAGTAAATTAGAGTACGGTAAATGTAATATACGTGCTACAATTAAATAAGTGCTGTTCCACACAGGGGGACAGTGGGGGTCCTCTGGTCACAAAGGAGAATTCTCTATGGTGGCTGGTTGGGGACACTAGCTGGGGTGATGGATGTGCTTTCAGAAACAAGCCCGGAGTCTACGGAAATGTGACCTACTTCCTTGACTGGATATATAAACAAATGCGGGTAAGAAGTCAAATAAAAATCCAAACTGTTTCACAGAAAATGTATTATTATTATTATTATTAAAACACCTCTTTGCATTCTTTTTCAGAAATATTAGCTTTTATATTTATACATAAAGAAGTTTTGAGAAGAGCCACTGATCCAAACCACTGAATCGTAGGAACTGTAACTGTGTCCATGAGACTTTTTTTTGTATTGTTTTTGCTTATTTTACTTCTTGTTTTCATGTTTCAATGTTTTCCGATAAATTTAAAAGAACCATTTATTTATTTTCACTAGTGCCAATGAAGTGAATTCCACAGTATATGCACTTTTCTTAACAATTTTTAATGTATGTTTTATAAAGAACACAATTGTACAAATGACTTCATAAAAATCTACACTTGATGATTGTGTCCTGCGTCACTGGAACATTTCTGTCATCTGGGTTTCTTTGATATTGCAACAGTTCATATTTACATTATTGCAGTAGACTATTTGACAATGTCACAGGGTGTGACCGCAATATTACCACTCCCATCAGCACTGTGGAGAGACTGTATTGCAAAATAATACTTTTATTATAAAGCTTTACGGATAGTTGTGCTTGTTTTTAACTACATCAATATTTTTAGGTTAAAATTTATATAAATGTATAAAGGAAAGTATATATCCTACGTCCTCTGGATACCATACTTACATTTTTTTCACCATTTTTAATCACTTGTTTTGCCTTCACATTAAAGTAATTTTTATGAATATACATTTTTCAAGCTGTCTCGAAATTACAACCCATATTTAAAATTACTTAAAATACTGAGTCAATTATGCTACACATTTGTGTTTTATGTTTTTTAATTTATATGTGGAATTTGACATTTTTTTATTATATTTAAATAAGCTTTTATATATGAAGTATGAACTTTGATATTATCATATGTATTCCTCAAAATATAATAATATCCTGCCATATATAAATTAGCACCCACAAAAAAAAGTTCATAAATTAAAAATGTTAAATATAAAAATCAAATCTAAACATGTATATAGTAATATAATATATTCCTCAAATATATATATATATACAAAATAACAAAATGTATATGACTTTGTGTATTTTTATACTTTGAGGAATACATATAATATCAAAGTTCATATATAAAATCTTATTAAAATATTTTATTTATTATAATTTAATTAAATTTATATGTGAACTTTGATATTATCATTTATAGCCTATTCTTTATAATATATATCAAAATAAAATATCAAATATGATTTCAAAGTTATATAATTAAATTATAATATATTAGGATCTTATATATAAACTTTAAAACTATAATATGTATTCCTCAAAATATAAAAATCCAAGTTCATACAATTGATAAAACATAATAAACTCATGTTTATGTTTCTCAAATCTTTTAAAAATATAATAATTGTCAAAGTTCAAATGTGTAGCATGAAATATGTGATGCAGTATTTAAGTTTGTATATGGGTAGTTGACAAGAAACATGAATATTACTATATCTTTATGATTTTTGAACTTAAATAATATTAATATATTTTGAGGACAATATATACTACTGTTTATATTATTATACTATTTATTGTCTGTGACAGTAAACAAATGTATTATTTGAATAATTCCAGATAACTCTGAGAACCTAATGGATGTATAAATATCTTGTATGGCTTTACGAAGCATTCAGTTTCTCAATCCGCTGACCAAACCACAGGAGTAAAAGTCCTGTGACCCATTTTCCTCAGTTTTTCTTCGCGCCTAAAAAAAATGAATTCACACCAACCCACAGAGCCCTCACGGTTCCTGGCTCTCAGTTAATCACCATTATGAAGTGTTATAGCATATTCAGCAGCAGTATTTAAACCTCTCCTTTGCCTTTTAGCAGGACCTTTAATCAGCGCTCATTGAATTCGCGACTCTAATCGGCAGATGCTCAGTGGAGGAGATCAGCGTCTGCTACCTGTTTGTACCAATTAGCAGATGCGTGACACTCGGCTGACGGCTCTTCAGAGGGTTAACAGATGTGGCAATTACGGCCTCATTTGAATGAATGCTCAAGGGGTTCAACATAAGGGCTGTGCAATTACACGGCAGCCTGGGAACCCATTTCATCTTCAGCTTTATTCTCGGTCTCTGTAAGAGGGAAGTGTTGGCAGGGAACCCACGGTGTGTTGACAAACAAACCTGCTTCCTGTGAATATTTTTTTTTTTTCACTGGGTAAAATATGCTGAGAGGTCCATAAACCCAAAAATGTCAGGCTGATTTAGTCCACACTGGCCTGACTCGAGCTGCACGAGATCTTAGTTACTAGAATGATTGAATGAATGAGATTTTTAAAGGATAAATTATTGCCCAGGAAATGGGTTTATTCAGATTAGTTCTGTCAGGAAAAAATAACATTTTGTTTTTGTGTAAAAGAGGTTTTGAAAACAGAAACTAATCCAAACTAACACGGATCTTGACAGCTCAAAATGGATTTTATTTTATTTGTCTTCTGCAAGTAAACAAGTTAGTGAGTAAATAAATTTGATTAAAATGAATACATTAATGAATAAATATTTTATTCACTGATTTTGACAGACAATTGGATTTTATTTTATCAGTCTACCGTACCATTAATTTGTAAATAAACTAAACATATAAATAAATTAGATTAGAATAAATACATAAATGATTAAAAGTGTGATTAAGGTATTACTTAATATTGTAAATAGATTAAATTAAATTTAAATAAATATAATAAATAAAAATAAAAATTTGATTAAAATTAAATAAATGGTAGGCTAAAGATAGATGCCTTTTAAATGTTAACATCCAGGTTTCTCACATGAGGATGATCATATTTGGGTATTAAATGATTGAAAACCCCTGGCCTATACATTTAAAGGCTAAAAATGGAAATTATATTCTCACTTTCAAATTTTGTGTCTAAAATGAATGTCTAAAATGGTCGGACAGCAGGTCAGTGTTCATTTTGGCAGCCATTTTTGATTTAGTCTTTAGTCACATTTCAGTCATTTTGTCTTTCATAGTTTTAGTTGACAAAGTCATTGCATTTTTTTAAATTTTAGTCATTTAAACTTTTAGTCATTACTTTTAGTCAAACTGCAGTTACCGACATTAATTTTGGTAGCCATTTATGTCTTTAGTTTAGACAAAAAATGCCATTATAATTTTTCTCTCTATGCCAATTCAATTAAGCTTGAGAAATGTAAATGAAGGCAACAGGCTGTATTGACATTGCACTCAGCAGTAGCACTTTTGCAATTCTACATTATCCCTTTTCCTTAGTTCAGTCGTTCTCCAATTTTTTAGAGTGTCATACACCCTCTTCCACTTAGACTGCAGTCCACACCTTTTCCATTAAGGGACAATATTTGTCACTTTTAATAGATTTTTCCAGTTCATGTTTTACCTTTGTAAATGCCTTTATAAAATAAATAATGCTTTAAATAATACAATGCTCAATAAATATGCAATGATGGTAAAAACGAAGTGATACTTTTAAATATTAAATTAAAATCGCCAGTAGGTGGCGGTAAGTCACTAGCTATGTTTCCATCCACACGTTTTTATCCGCATTAAGTGATATCGAATGAAAAAGTGCCTCATGGAAACAGTACAATTTGATTGAATTTCATGAATATCAACTCAAATGAAATACGTTCGGTCTCATTAGATTTTATCTTGATCGATATACGGCTTATGCGATAAACGTGGATGGAAACGTTATTATGGCGCCATCCATTTTGCCTAGCAAAACTTTGTTTGCAAATGTTGGCTTGAATGTTGTGCAATATTGTGAGAAAAAGAATGGAAACACCTTAACATATCTCAAATCAATTCGATATACCAATTTGATCGCAAAACAGCATGTGACGTCATTACGCACATGTTTTTATCCGCTTTAAAGCTGTTTGATGAAAAACACTTTCACCAGCTTTATTCGCATGAGGTTTTTTACCGAGCTTCAGATAATTCGATTGACAAGTGGATGGAAACATGGCTACTGTCTTTATGAGTGAGTTATCGAATTTATCAGTAACGAAGCAAGTTGCTGTATTTATGAACGCATCATTGAATATCACGATTCGTTCAAAGCCACGGATTCGTTCACAAATGTAGTAGGCCTACATCACTTATTGTTACCCTTTTGTTTGTTGAACTGTTGTATAAAATCAATGTCACATTTGAAACCGTGTGGATATTCAGGAAACATTGCATTGCTCGTATGCAGCGGGGATTGTGACGTGTTTCTGACTACACTCTCTACTGGGCAAACAGTTTCCTGTTCCGTATTAGATCTGACGTGCGAAACTTAACAACGACAAACATTTCTAGTTATTCTTATCTTGGCAGCTTAACTATGGAGAAAAATGTTTTCCGATATCAAAAGCTAATGCGACCTAAATCGGAACATTGTAAAAATGTCTAGGGAGAAATAGAAGCTTAGATGACAAATACCTCTCAAGAGCTAAACTGTTAACAAGAGGAAAATATAACTAATAAAAGCATACAGTGTATTCTAGATGAGAGGCACATACACTCACCTAAAGGATTATTAGGAACACCATACTAATACTGTGTTTGACCCCCTTCCGCCTTCAGAACTGCCTTAATTCTACGTGGCATTGATTCAACAAGGTGCTGAAAGCATTCTTTAGAAATGTTGGCCCATATTGATAGGATAGCATCTTGCAGTTGATGGAGATTTGTGGGATGCACATCCAGGGCACGAAGCTCCTGTTCCACCACATCCCAAAGATGCTCTATTGGGTTGAGATCTGGTGACTGTGGGGACCATTTTAGTACAGTCATTGTCATGTTCAAGAAACCAATTTGAAATGATTCGAGCTTTGTGACATGGTGCATTATCCTGCTGGAAGTAGCCATCAGAGGATGGGTACATGGTGGCCATAAAGGGATGGACATGGTCAGAAACAATGCTCAGGTAGGCCGTGGCATTTAAACGATGCCCAATTGGCACTAAGAGGCCTAAAGTGTGCCAAGAAAACATCCCCCACACCATTACACCACCACCACCAGCCTGCACAGTGGTAACAAGGCATGATGGATCCATGTTTTCATTCTGTTTACGCCAAATTCTGACTCTACCATCTCAATGTCTCAACAGAAATCGAGACTCATCAGACCAGGCAACATTTTTCCAGTCTTCAACTGTCCAATTTTGGTGAGCTCTTGCAAATTGTAGCCTCTTTTTCCTATTTGTAGTGGAGATGAGTGGTACCCGGTGGGGTCTTCTGCTGTTGTAGCCCGTTCGCCTCAAGGTTGTGCGTGTTGTGGCTTCACAAATGCATTGCTGCATACCTCGGTTGTAACGAGTGGTTATTTCAGTCAAAGTTGCTCTTCTATCAGCTTGAATCAGTCGGCCCATTCTCCTCTGACCTCTAGCATCAACAAGGCATTTTCGCCCACAGGACTGCCGCATACTAGATGTTTTTCCCTTTTCACACCATTCTTTGTAAACCCTAGAAATGGTTGTGTGTGAAAATCCCAGTAACTGAGCAGATTGTGAAATACTCAGACCGGCACGTCTGGCACCAACAACCATGCCACGCTCAAAATTGCTTAAATCACCTTTCTTTCCCATTATGACATTCAGTTTGGAGTTCAGGAGATTGTCTTGACCAGGACCACACCCCTAAATGCATTGAAGCAACTGCCATGTGATTGGTTGATTAGATAATTGCATTAATGAGATATTGAACAGGTGTTCCTAATAATCCTTTAGGTGAGTGTATGTTAAAATGTAGGCCAACCCATTCCCGTCCATAAACCGTAGACAGAGACTAAGCCATATACATTTAGATAATGTTACTTATCAGCTGATATGGGCAACTTCAGCAGGCCTAACCATTACCCTAACATTGACCCCATCACCCTACTCTCAATTCGTGTGGCTTTTTATTTTTCCTCATGGATCTATGAGACTGCCCTCCTGCTGACCTCTCCTGTCACCTTGTCTTTCATTGACACTGTTAGGGAGAAAGATGAATATACATTTTGAAACTGTTTTATTTAGTAAAAAATGTCAACATTTTTAATAAAATAAATAAATAATTATATATATATAGCCTATATATTACTCAAAAATGAGATGCCTCTCAAATAAATGAGGCCTACGATTAATTAGATGCAAAAAGAATTACAAAAAAACAAGATAATTTGGTCAAGTTTTAATTTAATTTAACATTTCAATCTTTCGTCTTTTTTCTATCGTTAAATGATGTGGGTGTCTTTCATCATCTTGTCTCGCCGCCTGCAGTTGAAATCATCTCCGATACGGCTCCGAAACGACCCAAAGTCATTCATTTCCTATGAAGATTCGCAGACCGCATGTGAATGGGTCCGAATTCGAACGGGTTCGAACTAGTGCGGTGCGAAGAAAATCGTGTCAGTTGGTAATTCGGATGCGTTCAAAAAATTTAACTCTTGCGAAAGGCTACGGACGGTTCCTATGCGACAATTCCAGGGGAAGTTAAGCGTTACTGATTAAAAAAACCTGAATTCTTAACTTTTAATAAAAATAAATAATGATTTTATAACGATAAGTTGTCATGTAATTTTTTTTCATGATTTTCTAATGGGGCAGTTTATACAATTAAAATGTAGGCAATAATTTAAATGGCTAATAATTTAATATTGTGGCCGTTTTCCCTCACCTCACTCATTCACATACAGCCTGAAAATTTCATGATGGCAAATCGTCACTGACACTGACAGAATCATCAACCTTTCTAATCTCTCCGCCATTTTTGTTCTACTCACTTCTGACGCTTTTCAACAGTGTAGTACGACGTCCGCTGGGGTCGTCAACAAACATTTTTCGCCATAGTTTTCGTTAACGAAATTAACACTGCAGCAGGTTTGATATCAATTTCAGATAGAAGTTACCAGTGAACCAATATATGATTGACTGACGTGAAACATAGTTATGTTATTTTCCCAAGCATAGTCTTCAAAAGACTTGAAGTGAAGTTTTAGTAGGCTACTTTGTTTTAAGTCGCTTTTGTGTCACTGTCAAAGCTTGGCATCCTCAGTACCCATTAAATTACAAAAGGAGCAGCCATAATATTCCAACATACTTTTGTGTTAAAGGAAAGATAGATGGGGTTTATATGGAACGACATTGCATGAGTGACAGGATTGTAATATTTGACTAAACTATGCCTTTAAGGAGTTGCCCAGGTGTGAGCAGCAGGACACAGATTCTCCAGAGAGGACAGATGCTGAGGTCTACTGTTCGCTCTCACATGAGGTTTAGTGTCCTCAGATCAAACAGAGTGTGTCATTTAGTCTGAGGGCCTGATCAAATACACTTGTTTCTGCAGCCAATGAGGGGGGAGAGCTTGTTACTGGGCAGTTATGGGTTTAGAGTCTCTCTCTCTCTCCTCCTCTCCTCTCTCTCTCTCTCTCTCTCTCTCTCTCTCTCTCTCTCTCTCTCCTCTCTCTCTCTCTCTCTCTCTCTCTCTTCTTGAGGTCGATGTCATACATCAGCGTTCATAGATTCCCTGCGCTGCTGTGTGCGATTCTCCTGAACATCAGCAGTCTGTGCTGCTTTTAAGATCAGCTAATAGCATCAACTATCAGCTCACCTCAGCAACACGAGCAATATTAGGCTTATTAGAGGAACACTAACTGCTGACTTCAGATTATTTCTGTATATAGGGAATGTCAAAGGATATATTCATATTTGTATTGTTTTCTAGTCTTTTCTTTTTTACTCTGCACCATCGTCTTTGCCTTAACGTCTGTTGCATCCTAAGTAGGCTACTTGTTTTGAAAACGCCTTCAGCTAGAATCTAACTTTTTAATAATAACTACTGTTTATATCAAATAATAATAACTACTGTTTATATCAAAAATTAATATGCTTTTCATTTAAACCTTTAGATATTTACATACGGATAATTTTTAGATACTAAAACGGAAGAATAGCGAATAGTCTATCGTGCGCTAGTGTGTAGTTCTCCTGACAAACAGAAGGGGGCGTCACTGTCAGGATATTTACAAACCACTGACAATAAACTACCTCAGAACGTAGTTGTGGGGTTTCCCTTCGGGCCTTCGTTTTCACTTACAGGCCTTCTTTAAAAACATTAAACATTTGAACGCTTCACACGATTAAATAAGAAAAATCAAGCTAATTAAGAAATCTTTATTAATTATAACCAATATTGGTTACTTCTATAGAATAGCTTATATTTCTACCATTCGTTACACATGTGCCATTTCTTGTAGTAGCCTAATCCTATTTCTGACTATTTTTTTTTTATTTAACGAACCATCAAGAAATATTTTCTGTACCTTTTGAATACATGTAAGTACAACTACTGATTTAGCTTTCAAACTTGTTTTCCAGAACCATATTTGTGATAAATGTAGGCCTATGTCATTTTCAGTATAGTATAATTATGGTAGCACTTCATTTCACTTTACTTCAATTATTTTACAGTCCATTTACCCATAATATGAACTTCTTATAGTAACTAAACTAACCCAACCTAACCTAAACCCATGTAGTTACTGTACCTTATAGGCTTTTACCAGTACTTTAAGTGCACATACTGTAAAATAAAGTGCAGGCAGTATTATATATGTAAATGGATGAAACAACACACATTGGAACCTAATATAAAATAGCAGTGGTTGATTTTTACTTCTCCTGTGTATGCAATATAAATAGAAGTATGTTTTGTATAATCCATCTATGTGAGTGTCTCAAGACAGAATATTCTTTGCGATTCTCTTCAGCTTGTTCTGTGTTGGTCAGTCTTTCTGTTGACAGTTTTGTATTTAGGTCACACAGGAGCCCTTGGGCAGCAGTAAAGCATGTCCTCTACAGGAGTGATTGACACCTTCTCTGATGGCGAATGAAGTCTCCAGCTTCTCTGGGCTCCAGCCACAATAATAACACGGTCGGTCCTCTCATCTCATATTTTTAATTTAATGTTTTATGTGATGCATTGTAATTGAGGCAAATCAATTGAGACAGTTGTAGAATAACACAATTAGTGTTTCATAATTTATTTGTTTTTTCTAGGATGCAATCATCTTTTATTTTCCATTAATGAAACAACACCTCATTTTATGGCCTACTGAACCGAACAGCATGGATTTAGCATGAATTAAATTGAGAGGTAAATAAATAAAAACAAGAATATCTTACATTGCATATTTTACACTGAGCTATAGCTGGCTTGTGTAACCGCCACGTAAATGACCTTTAAATCTAGAGCTGACTTCACCAGAATTCTTCATCATCTGCCTTTCAATTTACACTATCCATATCAACTATAATCCCAAAATAGATTAAACATGGTGTCATTAAGCCAATTATACCCCGTTTTAGAAGTTTTGGCATACATATTAGGGTCATCATGCACTATATTCAGCTACAAACACCTGAAAGTCTTTTTGGACTATAGAACAATAGACTTTCTGTTGCGAAATGTAATTTCCTGTCTTTAGAGAGACTATGGATTTGAATTGCCTTTTATTGTTGATCTGAAATCCGTCTGTGCTGCTTTAAGATGAAAGGGAAGAAGAATCACGTTTCAGATCAGAGTAAAAGCTGTGGCGTTGCATGTCAATTTCACTCTCCCAGTGTTTCTGTGTGAAAGAAAAATCGTACAAGAGCTTTTCAATTGTGTCTCTTCGACAGCAATGAGATTAAATGGAGAGAATGTGAGACTTTTGTCTTTTACTTTTCTGTTAGTACACAGTCTCTTAACTGTTCCTCATGAGAAATATATATATATAAATGCTTCCTTCCTTCCATATAATTTCCTATGTGTCTCTCCTCTAGAGTTCTAGAAAATGTTTCATTAATGTCTCACACTGTACACAGATTTCGCAAAATACAACAGTCTGCAATCAGAAATCGCTATAATATGGATTCAAACTCTTTCAAGAACAAATTAGTTGTGCAATTGCTTCACATCATTTGTCTTATTTATTTTATTTTATGGATCTAGAGGTCTCTTATCTTTATTTTATATTTTACATGGTATTATTTTATTTATTTATGTAATAATAATAAATCAGAAATTGTAATATGAATTCAAACACTTTCAAGAACAAGTTGTGCAACTGCTTTGCATTATTTGTCTCAGTAAAATATACCAAAATAAAATAATATAAATATTCTTAATTTGTATTATTTTATATGATGTTACATTAATTATATTATATGAATTATATGATGTTATATTATATTGTTATGTTAATTATATTATATTATTAATAATAATAAATCAGAAATTGGCATATGAAAAGAACAAATTAGTTGTGCAACTGTTTCACATTATTTGTCTTTTATTTGATTATATTTTAATATTTTTAATTTAAATTATATTATATTAATTATATTATAAATCCGAAATTGCCAGATAAATTAAAACACTTTCAAGAAAAAGTTAGTTGTGAAACTGCATAAATTGTCTCATTTATTTTTTTTTACTGATTTTTCTAAACATTTGACATTTTTCAATAGAATTTTTTTCTAATTGAGTTCAAATTGGAGCTTGTATGCAATCCAGCTGAAAAATCCCTAATTGTGCAGCACATTATAATGTTCATGAGGATAATTGGAGCATTATTTCTTCTGCTCAAGTTCACAGCTGAGACCGTCTCCACTAAGCGGCATCTGCACATCGCAAACACAGCGCTGTACATTCATCTGTCTGTCATGTTGACAGGTCTTCAGCTGCAGCGATGTTAACGTCCCGTGGCTGTTCTCCAGTCATGAGTCCAGATGGAGGCTGTGTTGGTACCTGCCCTCCCATTTCCATCGCCAGCTCACTCCCACCGTACACCTCCTCACCATCTGTGCCAACCTGCCGTCTCTCCGTCAGACAGTTGCAGGTTCCTCCATGCATGGCAGGCCTACAGCTGTGCAGACAGCCAGCCCAACATCTGTGTGTCCTGTGGGAAAGATGGGGGAGGGATGTCCCGCTGATCTACTCAGCTGCTGCTGGCCTTAAACACAGCCACGGGCCATCAGTTCTGCGGACAAGACGGGTTTCCGCTATGTAAGTATAAAATTGAAAGGCCCTCTCTGTTCAGTATCTGGTAATGAACTTGTCCCAACCTTGCAAAATTTTACAATTTTGAAGAATTTGTAGTTATTGCGTATATTAATATTATTACAGTTTAAAACTGTTTTCTATTTTTTGTGTTTAATTATTTTAATATATTTATAAATGATTACTCCAGTCTTCAATGTCCTTTAGAAATCATTATAATATGCAGATTTAGTGCTCAAAAAACATTTATTATTATTATTATCAAGGTTGATAATAGTCTCTATCTATCGTTCTATATATCGTTCCATCGTTCTATCTATCGTTCTATCTAATCTTTCTATCCCGTCCGTCTGTCCGTCCATCCGTCCGGTGGAATAGAACTATTTTTTGGAAAATTGGTTTTATTTTTTGTATGGTTTTATAGTAAAGTAAAAAACATAAAAATTAAGATTTAAATTGTAACTTTTTCAACATGCTTTGACCTGGACAGAGAAATTCATGTTTATTTGTCAGCAGAAGTCTGCTCCAGGAATTTCCAGCCCGATCTCATGAAAGTGCAATACCACGAATGTTATTTCTCGTGGCATTTATACGCCAAAATCAGTTTTGACGTATATATGATACGCAGTTTTCGCGTGCATATGATACGCACTTTATGGCGTGTAATACGCACGCACCCCCACCCCCCCTCCCCCTAATCCTACCCAAGGGATTTTCAGTGCGTAGCATATGCACGCCAAAACTGATTTTGGCGTATAAATGCCACGAGAAATAACATTCGTGGTATTGATACGCACTTTCATGAGACTGCGTTGGGAATTTCATGAAAACTACAGATTATATTTCCACATTTTTTTTATCTACGCCAAGCGGAAACATTCTAATCTGAAAAATTGAGCCATACACGGAAATGCGAAAAACTGCAATACATCGTAAATCTGCTAGGGGCAGGTCCCAAAAGGGAGCAAATGTCCATAGACCCCCATAAATGTCTGTTTTCACAGCATAAATTCATGCTTTTACAGGTTGGTCCCATGGACTTTTATTGTATTTTTCGATGGGTTCCGAGTGCCTGACAACTGTGAGGGGGTGAATTTTTTTCTAACTCGTTAGTTTAGATCGTATTTAGATATAAAATGTATGACAAATAAGGGCGTGGTTAACTTTGATTGACAGCTGATAACGGGCGGCGCAGAGTGGAATTCCTGAAATTTGACGTCTCGGCCGTGATCTGACACAACACATCATAACACCTCTGTATCCTTTCTGAAAAGATTTTCCAAGATGGCGCGCCGCCCATACCCCCCATAAACGGCCTCAAAACCGTTCTTCAGAAAGTCTATGGGTGACGTCACAGACGCTTTGTCCATATTTTTTACAGTCTATGATCTACGCCCACAGACAAGTCGGATCAACAGAGGGTTATTAACAGAACAGTTATCGTAAGAGTAGGTTTATCACTAAAAAAATGTTATTGTACTACTGTTTATCTACTCTTTAAACTGCATGTAAAACAATACAAGTAAAAGTTTATAACTAAAAGTTTGCTAAGAAGTATTTCCTACTAAAGCAAAGCTATATTTGACTATTGTAAGCCTATCTGTAGCAGACTGGCGGGAGTGGCCTTGGACGGCAGCATGCCCAGTGCATTATGGGTGTTGAATTTGCAAAAGGGAAGACAATTGTTTTCTCTAGTCAGGTAGCACCGATTAAAAAAAATAAAATAAAAAGAATTGAAAGGCCATTTTGCCAGGGGTGAAGAACCCCTTTAATAATAACAACAACAGTAGCAGATAATATAATATAATGTATGAGCAGAATTATTTAGGAAAATCGTATGTATTATATTTGTGTTCAAATTAGAGGTAAAGAAATGCTCCAATAATATTCAGTATTGAATATGTATATACAAATATAATCAGTCAATAATGATGTGCACACAGGGATTCTGCCTCTGGTGATACACAGCTGGAGAAAATGAAACAAAATCGAGAAATAAATAAATAAAAGAACTTCATACATTTTTATGACCACGCATATAAGGTCAGCCATGTGCTTTGGTTACTAAGCAACAGTGCAAGCCTGTGTGAGGGTTTTGTCAGAAGTTGACTCAGATGTGTTGTACGGCTGTGCGAGTAACAATCAGGCTTTGATTACTGTGCAGTGTCAAGCCCGACAGCAGCTGTCTATGAGCTCAGTCCTCTGTGTCTCCTGCTCAAAAATGCAGCAGAACCTCACAAATTATTAAGGAATAGTGGACATCACAACAGAATTCTGTCTTTCTGGTCATTTCTTTTTTTCTGAACCAGTCTAATTAATGGAATTTCCACCATATTACGTTTTGTAGTTAATAGCATATAGGCTATACTTGCATAATTACATGCAACTAATTATAGTAAGTACATGTTGTTAATTAATATTACTCAGTTCTAATGTATAGTTACACTATAATAAGTAGACTTTAAAATAAAGTGTCCAAAATTGCTTTGTTGAGTTTAATTTCATAGTTGGTGTTTTATGTATCCGAAATACAAACATTTAATAGTTCTTCATACATTTTGAATAAGTCGGATGCAAGATACAATATGATTTTTTTTTAAAAGAAGTAGTAGTAATCGTTCCCTTGTCATTTCCTCATCATATGTCTCAGATTTTCAAGTTTCAAAAGGTCAAAAATATTTTAGGAGCAAATCTAATTTTCTCAAATAACTATTGTAATGATTTGCACTCTTTGTAAAGATTTTAATAGTTGTAAATAAAAAAAAATATATGGAAATTGATCACAAAAAATATTTACAGTAGATAGGTAGTCAAATGCAAGGGTAAAACAATTATATCTTTAAATTAAAGATCTGAATAGCAAAAATAAACGATGCAGGCCTGATCTTCAAGACCATTTATTTACCAGTAAATATGTTAAATAAAAATAAGAAAATCAATCATATGAAAATAAAAATCAACCCCCAACATAATAGTGCCCTTATGAATTCACAACGTAAAAATATTTATTTATATTTTTTACATTTCTATTTGCTAATGTTTAGCATTTGAAACAGTGGAGTCTGTTTGTAGCTGCAATGACATATCAAAGGTACTACTATAATGCCTCTTTCATTCAATGGCTCCTTTCATCTCTCTCTCTCTCTCTCTCTCTCTCTCTCTCTTTTCTCTCTCTCTCTCTCTCTCTCTCTCTCTCTCTCTCTCTCTCCCCCTACAGTGCCCTGTTTTATTGCATTGCGCCTGAAGAGTCCTGCTGGGCGTGGATCGGTGTGGACAGCCAATAGCAGGCCGGCGGGCGGGTGGCGGTCAGTGGCCAATGAGGCAGGGTGGGGTGTCATAATCAGATTTAAAGAAAGGGTCAGCAGTTCTTTATTCATACACAGAAAACACACTCAAAATAATCATAATCGGGCAAAACGACAGATCTTAGTTGGTTTCTTTCACCCTTTCCTTTGAACCGAGATCAAAGAAGATGATTTGACAGATGAAAGTGGTTTTATTCAGCTCTGCACTGGATGTCCTGCTTGAGAGGATGAGATCTGAATGAAGACGCTGCTGCATTGAGCCTTTAGACTCTGAGGATTCAATATATATGATCAATACATGGATTCCCAACAGCGGGTCATTAAGACTGTTCAGCCCAATCAAGCGCTTATTCTCCTGTGCGGGAGAGATCCGCTGTTTCATTTAACTTCCAGTGATTCATGGAGTTACCTTATTAGGCAGGACCTCTCCTGTAAAACGAGCTCATTCACATGAGCGCCCGACTGCTGGTATTAATGAAGTCAAACACACGTACCATCTTAAGCATTTTAGACGAGAGAGTGAAAGAGAAATCATTTTGTACGTTACATATTTTTCGTTTGATCATATTCTGGTGTCTGAAAGCTGGTGACACAGATAATATTAGTTAATGCCAGCACATAACATACAAAGTACAGACTGTAGCCACCATTTACAGTCATCTGAGCATGATTTCTCTTTATTCAGAAGATACTGTAAGTAATCATTTTAAAATTCAATCTCTGTGACACTGAAATATTCCCTAAAAAGTGTAACTGAGAATCCTGAAATGTTTATTACTTTATTCTAAAATATTCCTTTATTTTATTTGTAATTACTTTTTATAACCTTCTAATAAAAGGCTTTTTATTAGATTTAATTTATACAGAACTATAGAATATTATTGATAATATATAGTAAATATTCCACCACATTGGGGGAAAGTGTAACTGAGAATCATGAAAAAAATTCTGTTTTATTCTATCAAATTAAAATCTTATTTAAATTAACTTTAATTAATTTCAATTAATTTTAATTTCAATTTAATTTATATAAAACCTTAGAATATTATTGATAATATATAGTAAAATATAGAATATTACTGCATGATTTCTGCCATTTCTGATAGTCAGGAAATATTAAAACATTAAGAGATCCACATTGACTTAAAATGTATTGCATTTAATAATAATTTACAATGTCAGTATATTTTTTAGAGAAAGAATATGTAACTAACAACTAAATTAAACAGGGATTAAAGTTCTCCATCGCTATGACGGATTTCCGGTAATTGCAGTGAGTCTGGTAAAAGCGTTAGATTGAAAACATTGCAATTTCATAAAAGTGTGTAGGCTAAATAACATAAATGCAGTTCAAAATGGCCTTTCTTTAAATGCAAATGTTCTTTTTTGAGTATTTCATTTGTGAAGGTAAAGCATGTACTCACTATACTCCTAATTACAAGAAGAAAAAACTGCTCTTAAACTGGGTGTGTGACTGGCTGTGGAATGGGGTTTGGAAAAAATTTCAGTCAAAAGATTTGTTTTTGCTTTAACCCCTGATTAAATAACAGTGTTTTCTAATCGTATCTCTGTAATATCTTTTTAGCAAAATTTAATTTCTTATAGATTTTTATATATTTTTAAATCTCTCGATTTTCCAATTATAAGATTTTTTTACTTCAGTGGTTGGATTGGATTCTAACTCCTTTTGTACTTTCTTTCTCTATTGTCACAGATAACAACCACTCCACATGCAGAGGAACATCCGGACATCCGGTAGGATTCTGTCATTTATTGTAAGCCACATTCTAGATGAAATAAAGCAGCATGTGAGAAGAGTCCGGGGAGAGCTGCAGGCATGTGTGCTTTTGTAAGGGATTCTCCAGCCCAACAGCTGAAACAGCTGCAAGAGCGGCAGCTCCGGTGCTGATGCTCCGGCACGGAAATGCTTGTTAGGGCAGAATATAGGCAGAGCTCCAGGGACCATCCAGACACAGTGACTATTCATAACTGTAATGGGTATCAACCACGTCAACAACAAAAAAAGGCAAGTGAAAGAGAGCGAGAGATGTGCTGAAAATACAAATTTATGGGAAACACTTAAAGTGTAAATTGCAGGTAAAAATTTTCACGAAGATAATGCAATGTGCTTACTAAATATAAAGATAAGAACCGCCCACCATTCTTTTTTTTTATATTTTTTATACCAAATGCTGAATATAATGAAAAGTTGGTTCGTTTTACAGTGCTTTTAACCACGCCCCCTCCTCCCACTAGGCTGGGCGTGATGTCATAACAGGGACTCCAAGCTTTTACGGTCTATGCTACAAGCCTAGAGTTACGTTATATTGGAGTCCTAGCTAGCGAAAATGGTTAACTATTGTGCTTGTGCGGGATGTACGAATACATCAAAAACGGGGGAGAGGCTCCACAAGTTCCCCAAGGACAAACGGCTGATTCGTGCCTGTAAGTGTTAGCATAACTTACCCGAGGTAGAGCTTAGATCGGCCCAAAACATCAAGCAAGACCCTAACGTTACCCGAGCCCGCTGTGTCCGAGTCCGGCCCGACACATAAACTGTAATTATGAGCCCAAGCCCGGTTTAAACCCGGCTATTTTTGAATACGTGTGTCGTTATAACTGACGTGCTCAACTACTTTCTTATATTACTTTCTCCCGACCGCAACATTCATGTTTTGTTCCGCTCCCGCCCGCAAAAATACTTTTTTTCTGTACCTCCAAATACTTTCAAGTTAGCCTACGTGTTAGCCCACCATACACATCAGCATACGTGCTCCTGATCAATTGTTTGTTATTAAAGCATTAACACACAAACCACTGTTATAACATAAAAGCAAGCGGGCTACTGCGTGCATGGTTTGGCATGACTGCGCGCAAAGTGCGATCCCATAATAATTCCTAAAGTGACATCAGTTCATCGCGATCTCACACATCTCTGTTATTACCAATGAAGCTTCCATAATATATAACGTTACACTATGTTTGTTATAATTAGAGGATTTGTTGCATACAGAATTCAGTACTGAACAAAAAGTCTGTTTTGAGCGGTGAGGGGAATCTATCGTAAATGCTTCTGATTGGCTATTATTGCGTTCAAGAAATCAACACATATGTCTGTGATTGGCTACATCGCTCCTCGCTGCTGACATGTTAGAAATAGAAACTCTGCCTGTAAACCGTTTCTATTTTGTTTTAGATGTTCTTATTGATTTTCTGCAACAGATGAATAAAAATGTATTAGTTTTTACGTTTTATTCAGATATTTCTAGTTTGCGGGAGTCCCGCAAATCGTTTTATTTTCCCTCAAACAGCACACACAGAGTGAGTGCATTACTGCCCGCAGCTCCCTGTTATGACATCATCACCCAGTTACGGTAAAAAAAACACGCTACCTTTGAAGAAACCCCAATAAATGCTATTTTAACGCATTTTAAGACAGAAAATTTTAAATATATCCATATTGTGCACTTTAATGTACACATTAATCGGTTGTGGTGGTTAACCTGCAATTTACACTTTAAGCCCCTTTCACACAGAGATTCCGGAAAATACACGGATAATGTGACCCGGCATTTGTCCCGGGATTTTTTGATTTCGGTTCATTCACACTGCCAGTGATTTGCCGGGATCTGTGAGTGCGTTCACACACAACCCGTTAATGTCCCGGAAAGCCGCGTGACGTCAAGATGAGACGTGTAACGTACGCGTTGAAAACATGTGCACGCGCGCACCTTTCCACAGAGCTGGCGAACGATCGCAGCTTCAGCGCGGATAGTCAGGAGCTCCTGTCTCTGCTTTATTCCAGTTTGCAGACATTTTTTCGTTCTTTCTTTGTTGATGACGAACACAATCTTTCTTCTAAGAGCAACAGAGTCGCGCGATGGCACATGCGTCATCACTATTACACACCCCTTACGGCATTGGTTCTGGCTTTTGTTCACACAGCGCACGTTCCGGGTCTGAACACGGCAATGTTACTAGGTCCTCAACCCGGGATCGATCCCGGCATCAATCCTGGGTCGTGTTTGCGTTCACACAGAAGACGTTCTGGCAATTTGCCGGGTTCAAAGTGCTGTGTGAAAGGGGCTTTATTGTATCAAAACTAAAAAAAAGATGCTGTCCAAAAGCATCATTGTAAACTGTTGTATACAAATAATATCATGTCAAGAGGTTTACCATTGTTGCTCTACTCCAGAACAAGCACAAAGTAAGAATTACTAAACAGCACATTTTTAATGCATAAAACAGTTTACGAAACTAAACGCAGGCAAATATCGTCCCAAATCCCTGAGAATCCTGCAAATGTTTCCTGGACTATTTTCTATTCTATTATTCTATTCTATTCTATTCTATTTATTCTATTCTATTCTATTCTATTCTATTCTATTCTATTCTACACATGCAAACATCGTCCCAAATGCCTAAGAATCCTGAAAATGTTTCCTGGACTATTTTCTACTTTATTCTAAACGCATGCAAATATCGTCCCAAATCCCTGAGAAGAATCCTGCAAACATTTCCTGGACTATTTTCTATTCTATTCTATTCTATTCTATTCTATTCTATTCTATTCTATTCTAAACGCATGCAAATATCGTCCCAAATTCCTGAGAATCCTGAAAATGTTTCCTGGACTATATTCTATTCTATTCTATTCTATTCTATTCTATTCTATTCTATTCTATTCTAAACGCATGCAAATATCGTCCCAAATCCCTGAGAATCCTGATAATGTTTCATGGACTCCTATTCTATTCTATTCTATTCTATTCTATTCTATTCTATTCTATTCTATTCTATTCTAAACGCATGCAAATATCGTCCCAAATCCCTGAGAATCCTGCAAACATTTCCTGGACTATTTTCTATTCTATTCTATTCTATTCTATTCTATTCTAAACGCATGCAAATATCGTCCCAAATTCCTGAGAATCCTGAAAATGTTTCCTGGACTATATTCTATTCTATTCTATTCTATTCTATTCTATTCTATTCTATTCTAAACGCATGCAAATATCGTCCCAAATCCCTGAGAATCCTGATAATGTTTCATGGACTCCTATTTCTATTCTATTCTATTCTATTCTATTCTATTCTATTCTATTCTATTCTATTCTATTCTAAACGCATGCAAACACCATCCCAAATCCCAGAGAATCCTGCAAATGTTTCCTGGACTATTTTCTACTTTATTCTAAACGCATGCTAACATCGTCCCAAATCCCTAAAAATCCTGCAAACATTTCCTGGACTATTTTCTATTCTATTCTATTCTATTCTATTCTATTCTAAACGCATGCAAATATCATCCCAAATCCCTGAGAATCCTGCAAACATTTCCTGAACTATTTTCTATTCTATTCTATTCTATTCTATTCTATTCTAAACGCATGCAAATATCATCCCAAATCCCTGAGAATCCTGCAAACATTTCCTGGACTATTTTCTATTCTATTCTATTCTATTCTATTCTATTCTATTCTAAACGCATGCTAATATCGTCCCGAATCCCTGAGAATCCTGCAAACATTTCCTGGACTATTTTCTATTCTATTCTAAACGCATGCAAATATCGTCCCAAATCCCTGAGAATCCTGAAAATGTTTCCTGGACTATATTCTATTCTATCTATTCTATTCTATTCTAAACGCATGCAAACACCATCCCAAATCCCAGAGAATCCTGCAAATGTTTCCTGGACTATTTTCTACTTTATTCTAAACGCATGCAAACATCGGCCCAAATCCCTAAAAATCCTGCAAACATTTCCTGGACTATTTTCTATTCTATTCTATTCTATTCTATTCTATTCTATTCTAAACACATGCAAATATCGTCCCAAATCACTGAGAATCCTGCTAATGTTTCCTGGACTATTTTCAATTCAATTCGATTCTATTATATTTTAAACACATGTAAACATCGCCCCAAATCCCTAAAAATCCTGCAAACATTTCCTGGACTATTTTCATTCTATTCTATTCTATTCTATTCTATTCTATTCTATTCTATTCTATTCTAAACGCATGCAAATATCATCCCAAATCCCTGAGAATCCTGCAAACATTTCCTGGACTATTTTCTATTCTATTCTATCTATTCTATTCTATTCTATTCTATTCTATTCTAAACGCATGCAAATATCTTCCCAAATCCCTGAGAATCCTGCAAACATTTCCTGGACTATTTTCTATTCTATTCTATTCTATTCTAAACGCATGCAAATATCGTCCCAAATCCCTGAGAATCCTGAAAATGTTTCCTGGACTCTATTCTATTCTATTCTATTCTATTCTATTCTATTCTATTCTATTCTATTATTCTATTCTAAACACATGCAAACACCATCCCAAATCCCAGAGAATCCTGAAAATGTTTTCTGGACTATTTTCTACTTTATTCTAAACGCATGCTAACATCGTCCCAAATCCCTAAAAATCCTGCAAACATTTCCTGGACTATTTTCTATTCTATTCTATTCTATTCTATTCTATTCTATTCTATTCTAAACGCATGCAAATATCGTCCCAAATCACTGAGAATCCTGCTAATGTTTCCTGGACTATTTTCAATTCAATTCGATTCTATTATATTTTAAACACATGTAAACATCGCCCCAAATCCCTAAAAATCCTGCAAACATTTCCTGGACTATTTTCTATTCTATTCTATTCTATTCTATTCTATTCTTATTCTATTCTAAACGCATGCAAATATCATCCCAAATCCCTGAGAATCCTGCAAACATTTCCTGGACTATTTTCTATTCTATTCTATTCTATTCTATTCTATTCTAAACGCATGCAAATATCGTCCCAAATCCCTGAGAATCCTGCAAACATTTCCTGGACTATTTTCTATTCTATTCTATTCTATTCTATTCTATTCTATTCTATTCTATTCTATTCTAAACGCATGCAAATATCGTCCCAAATCCCTGAGAATCCTGAAAATGTTTCCTGGTCTATCTATTCTATTCTATCTATTCTATTCTATTCTATTCTATTCTATTCTATTCTATTCTATTCATTCTATTCTAAACGCATGCAAACACCATCCCAAATCCCAGAGAATCCTGCAAATGTTTCCTTGACTATTTTCTACTTTATTCTAAACGCATGCAAACATCGTCCCAAATCCCTAAAAATCCTGCAAACATTTCCTGGACTATTTTCTATTCTATTCTATTCTATTCTATTCTATTCTATTCTATTCTAAACACATGCAAATATCGTCCCAAATCCCTGAGAATCCTGCAAACATTTCCTGGACTATTTTCTATTCTATATTCTATTCTATTCTATTCTATTCTATTCTATTCTATTCTATTCTAAACGCATGCAAATATCGTCCCAAATCACTGAGAATCCTGCTAATGTTTCCTGGACTATTTTCAATTCAATTCGATTCTATTATATTTTAAGCATGTAAACATCGTCGCAAATCCCATGAGAATCCTGAAATGTTTCCTGGACTATTTTCTACTTTATTCTATAAAAGATTTATTTTATTATTATTTTATTTGATTCCAAATGTTATTTATAAAGTACTATATAATGTTTTCAATAATATATAGCAAAGTATTATAGAATATCGATTTATAGATATATATTTATGTGATTTCTGATTGCCAGAAGATATTAAAACATTTAGACACTCAAATTTATTGCATTTAATGATCATTTGCAATCTATAGGAACTAAAGAACACATTTTAATGCATTAACCTGAACATGTTTCCTGGATTATTTTCTGCTTTATTCTATAAACAAATTTATTTTATTTTATTATATTATAATGCATAAAACATTTTACAAAACCTAAAGCACATGCAAACATCATCCCATATCCCTCCTGACCACTGCCTGTCCCGCTCATAATTAGCTGTTCTGTTTTATCCGTTCCCCGAGGTTCTCTCCCATCCTCTAGGCTGGAGTCACTCCGAGAGAGCAAACCGCAGGAGACGTGTCCATGGGCAACGCCTATCCGTGGACACAACCTCCTCGGCGTGGCTGGTGCACATGACTCGCCCCCTGAGAAAGAACAGCGAGAGCCGCCCCGATATTTGCTCTGTGATAGCAGCCAACATGACTCCCGGACCGACTGCGGCTGTCTCGCGTGAGCTGTGCTAACCCAGCGCCAACATTGTTATTGTCTACAAAAGAAACCATTGCATTTTCTCTGTTTCGCATCTCGTGACAAAAGCCTGTCTGGTCTGAGCGGATGCTCTGTGAATCAATGGCTGCTTTAGACAAGCTTACAGTGCACAACATGCATGTGGGAGCAATGTGAAGCAGTGAAGCAACTCATGCATGGAGAGAATGTGTTGCCATTGAAGGTAGAGCACAAGTCTCGTCATTCACGGATAATATAAATAGCTAAATGCTATCAGCATGTCTTAAGAAACAAGATAAGACAAAAATTGGATTGGATTCTAACTCCTTTTGTACTTTCTTTCTCTATTGTCACAGATAACAACCACTCCACATGCAGAGGAACATCCGGACATCCGGTAGGATTCTGTCATTTATTGTAAGCCACATTCTAGATGAAATAAAGCAGCATGTTAGAAGAGTCCGGGGAGAGCTGCAGGCATGTGTGCTTTTGTAAGGGATTCTCCAGCCCAACAGCTGAAACAGCTGCAAGAGCGGCAGCTCCGGTGCTGATGCTCCGGCACGGAAATGCTTGTTAGGGCAGAATATAGGCAGAGCTCCAGGGACCATCCAGACACAGTGACTATTCATAACTGTAATGGGTATCAACCACGTCAACAAAAAAAAGGCAAGTGAAAGAGAGCGAGAGATGTGCTGAAAATACAAATTTATGGGAAACACTTATTGTATCAAAACTAAAAAAAGATGCTGTCCAAAAGCATCATTGTAAACCGTTGTATACAAATAATATCATGTCAAGAGGTTTACCATTGTTGCTCTACTCCAGAACAAGCACAAAGTAAGAATTACTAAACAGCACATTTTTAATGCATAAAACAGTTTACGAAACTAAACGCAGGCAAATATCGTCCCAAATCCCTGAGAATCCTGCAAATGTTTCCTGGACTATTTTCTATTCTATTCTATTCTATTCTATTCTATTGCAAACATCGTCCCAAATGCCTAAGAATCCTGAAAATGTTTCCTGGACTATTTTCTACTTTATTCCAAACGCATGCAAACATCGCCCCAAATCCCTAAAAATCCTGCAAACATTTCCTGGACTATTTTCTATTCTATTCTATTCTATTCTATTCTATTCTATTCTATTCTATTCTATTCTATTCTATTCTATTCTAAACGCATGCAAATATCGTCCCAAATCCCTGAGAATCCTGAAAATGTTTCATGGACTCTATTCTATTCTATTCTATTCTATTCTAAACGCATGCAAACACCATCATAAATCCCAGAGAATCCTGCAAATGTTTCCTGGACTATTTTCTACTTTATTCTAAACGCATGCAAACATCGCCCCAAATCCCTAAAAATCCTGCAAACATTTCCTGGACTATTTTCTATTCTATTCTATTCTATTCTATTCTATTCTATTCTATTCTAAACGCATGCAAATATCATCCCAAATCCCTGAGAATCCTGCAAACATTTCCTGGACTATTTTCTATTCTATTCTATTCTATTCTATTCTATTCTATTCTATTCTATTCTAAACGCATGCAAATATCTTCCCAAATCCCTGAGAATCCTGCAAACATTTCCTGGACTATTTTCTATTCTATTCTATTCTATTCTAAACGCATGCAAATATCGTCCCAAATCCCTGAGAATCCTGAAAATGTTTCCTGGACTATATTCTATTCTATTCTATTCTATTCTATTCTATTCTATTCTAAACGCATGCAAACACCATCCCAAATCCCAGAGAATCCTGCAAATGTTTCCTGGACTATTTTCTACTTTATTCTAAACGCATGCTAACATCGTCCCAAATCCCTAAAAATCCTGCAAACATTTCCTGGACTATTTTCTATTCTATTCTATTCTATTCTATTCTATTCTATTCTATTCTAAACGCATGCAAATATCGTCCCAAATCACTGAGAATCCTGCTAATGTTTCCTGGACTATTTTCAATTCAATTCGATTCTATTATATTTTAAACACATGTAAACATCGTCGCAAATCCCATGAGAATCCTGAAATGTTTCCTGGACTATTTTCTACTTTATTCTATAAAAGATTTATTTTATTATTATTTTATTTGATTCCAAATGTTATTTATAAAGTACTATATAATGTTTTCAATAATATATAACAAAGTATTATAGAATATCGATTTATAGATATATATTTATGTGATTTCTGATTGCCAGAAGATATTAAAACATTTAGACACTCAAATTTATTGCATTTAATGATCATTTGCAATCTATAGGAACTAAAGTACACATTTTAATGCATTAACCTGAACATGTTTCCTGGATTATTTTCTGCTTTATTCTATAAACAAATTTATTTTATTTTATTTTATTATAATGCATAAAACATTTTACAAAACCTAAAGCACATGCAAACATCATCCCATATCCCTCCTGACCATTGCCTGTCCCGCTCATAATTAGCTGTTCTGTTTTATCCGTTCCCCGAGGTTCTCTCCCATCCTCTAGGCTGGAGTCACTCCGAGAGAGCAAACCGCAGGAGACGTGTCCATGGGCAACGCCTATCCGTGGACACAACCTCCTCGGCGTGCCTGGTGCACATGACTCGCCCCCTGAGAAAGAACAGCGAGAGCCGCCCCGATATTTGCTCTGTGATAGCAGCCAACATGACTCCCGGACCGACTGCGGCTGTCTCGCGTGAGCTGTGCAAACCCAGCGCCAACATTGTTATTGTCTACAAAAGAAACCATTGCATTTTCTCTGTTTCGCATCTCGTGACAAAAGCCTGTCTGGTCTGAGCGGATGCTCTGTGAATCAATGGCTGCTTTAGACAAGCTTACAGTGCACAACATGCATGTGGGAGCTCAGCTCTGCTGCAGTGAAGCGACTCATGCATGGAGAGAATGTGTTGCCATTGAAGGTAGAGCACAAGTCTCGTCATTCACGGATAATATAAATAGCTAAATGCTATCAGCATGTCTTAAGAAACAAGATAAGACAAAAATGGCACCAAAAGGGAATCCTGAGGGGGAAAAAAAATCTGTAATTCAGTAAATGGTGCAGAGGTGTGCTGGGCGGTGGGTGGGGGGATAGGAAGATCCGAGGGGAATGAAATGACTTGTGCAGCTCACGTGAAGACAGCGGGCAGCCGTGTAAAAAAAACAAAACACTACCGGACACTGAACGGGAACAATACGGGCGCCTTAAATCACATGGCTGTTTGAGAAGAGATTCTCAGATTCTTGGCTTCATTTGCCACCGGAATTTGTATTTGGTGCCGCCTGTTGAGTTAATCATAACAGCACACTTTCTAGTAAGTTGTGTATGTGGAGGGGATTTGTGTAAATGTATCAGGATAAAGGAGGAGACTGGAGCGGAGGGTTAGTCGTGTTGCGGTGGCTGAGTCTAATGATGTGCTGTGGTTTTGGCAGTGACGAGTGACAGCTCCTGTATTCTGCAGCATGCGAAGATCTGTGCTGAATCTGAAAACCACAGGCAGAGCCTGTACACGCGAGAAAACGAGCAAATTGTCTACAAATCACACTAGATAGAAGATCTGCAGTTAAAGAAATATAGAAATGCTATTGTAGTATTACTATCATTTACTGTAAAGAAGTAAGAGAGCACGTGATAAGACATATGTGAATCTAACAACAATGGTTGATTATGGGTTATTGGTCATTATACAAAAATGATTTTACCATTCAGTATTTTAGAGAGAAGTTTCACTTTCGTCAGTGGACAGGGGTCATCAGGCACTCTGATTGGTTAGCCCCATATGCAGCACATTCCTTCCATAACCATCATTAAAATGTTGTGTAACTGGTGCCACAGTACACCTTCTGCTGGCTCAGGCCAGGCTGGGTAACCTTCGTTGCCCTCACATATCGAACCGGTTTGTGGTTTGTCCCTCCGACCACAGTTGGTAAACTCTCAGCACTGCTGACCGGGAGCAACCCACAAGCCCCGCCATTTCAGAGATACTCTTACCCAGTCGCCTTGCTTTAACAATTTGGCCCTTGTCAAAGTCGCTCAGATCTTTATTCCTGCATTTCTCCTGCAACACATGGATTACGAGAACTGATTGTTTATTTTACGGATCTTATTGTGTGGCCTTGTTAGGGGATTTACTATAGTAATTGTCATTTTCTTTATTTTTAATATAATAAAATGAATTAAGTATTATATACACACACACACGCACACAAATAATAATACTTAAAACAATATTAGTAACAACAGCAGTAGTAATTATTTAGTTAATAATTACAATAATAATACATATCACATTAGTGTATATTATATATTTTTTAAATATAATATATGAACAATTATGTCATATTTAATATATTAAATATCATATATAATACTTAAAAGATTACTCTTTATTTTAGGGTATCCTATATATTTAAGGACAGAGTAAGATATTAATAAACTACATACTATAGTGTTATGGTTAGGATTAGGGTTTGGTTTAGGGTTGGTTGCATGCAATTATGCATATTTATAGTTATTACTATAGTTATACATGTAACGTG
This sequence comes from Chrosomus eos, assembly GCA_036326025.1. Lineage (NCBI taxonomy): Eukaryota > Metazoa > Chordata > Actinopteri > Cypriniformes > Leuciscidae > Chrosomus > Chrosomus eos. Next base: position 23,363,025 of record CM070841.1, read on the forward strand.
TAACAAGGACACTAAAATAAAGTGTTACCTACTTAAAATAATATTATTGTTAATTGTCGTTAATTGTAATTGTAGGTTATAATAATAATAGATATCAAATTCATTTATTTCTTTATTTTTAATAATATGTACAAACATCAAGTTTATTGTGTTATTATTAGACAGAACATGGGCTACTCAAATCTAATTAAAGGTTAATGTTTTTCATGAGTCGGGCCAACGCCTCACTGCGCAGGAGGCAAATGCTCTGATTTGTCAAGGTCAATTAATGGAGCCAGCTTAAGGGATGAAAAAAAAAAAAAACGTGCACGCCCTCAGGGGTCCTGAATCCTAACATAAACCGCATTAAATGACATGAATTCCTGTCCGCCAATTAAGATCATTTGGAAGTTGTCATACACAACTGTGATGTCACTGTTACCTTTATACCATGCTGTTTATTTTTTACTTTTATACATGTATGGTGTGCAATTTCTAACGGGTCAAATAAACTGCATTCATCTCAACATTTACAACGTTAGTCACTGTGAACATGAACATTTTTATGAACTGGCATTAAGGTTAATAAATGCTGTAAGAATATATTGCTCATTTTTAGTTTGTGTAAGTTAATGCATTCACTAATGTGAACAAATGAGTCCGTATTGTAAAGTGTTACAAACAATCTTAGGATTTTTTTCAGTGGTGTAACTAAATTAAAGTTAAATAAATTAGTAACATTTTACTTGCACTTGGAATGCGTGTGAAACATTATTCATTATATTTTTATTATTATTTTCATGAATATTAAGTTAAAAAGAGTTGAACAAAACATTGATCACACGACAACAAGATGGCTTCCTTTTAATGAGGCTTTTTTCTTTTTTTACAGTATGGAGACAGTTACACGATAAGACTGTTTTTACTTGTCACACACAATAAAAAAAAAACATTGAAATAACGTTTATCATCATATGGTTTGCATCCTTTGCATCACAATGTATTTAATAACTAAAAAGCTTGAAAATAAAAATGAACCTCACATCATTGACCCTAATTTGTTTCATGTGAGTGATGATACTTAATGATCACATGATTTCTTAGAGTTGCTTATGGTGTGTTTGGAGTCTCTCTTTAAGAGCAGCACCCCTGCACCTTTAAGGCTGCAGAAGAGAGAGAGAGAGAGAGAGAGAGAGAGAGAGAGAGAGAGAGAGAGAGAGGGGGTGTTGTGTTGTGTGATGCTCTGGTGCTGATGCTGAGCTCTGGAGTGATCAGTGCAGCAGGGAAGATGCGCGTGCTTGTGACTGCTGGACGGTGCGAGGTGGTGAAGAGGGATGTTGCTCTGAGTACAGCTAACAGCCATCGTCTCGATCCCTTCACGCGCTGGACTTTCAGAGCTTTTTCTTTTTAGTTTCTTTTTTTTTTCTTTCTTTTCTGTAAACTTTTCCGATATGAGTTGTAATCATTAATAATTCAGTGGATTTACTTTCCCGCTGTTTTATTCCTCGCACGAGACTACACCTGTGCGCAGTGCCCTCTCAGTAAGCGCGCGCTCTGACTCAGCATCGCACCTGCACCCGCCGCTCACCATCTCGCGCGAGCCACAGCTGGATCCCTGCTCGGAGACAATCAGCCTGGAGCGCACGCGAGCGAGAGCTCTGCTTCATATGCACCCTCACTGGAACTACTAATTACAGATATTCATATTCCTGCGCAACGGTTTTTTTTTTTTTTTTTTTTTTTTTTTTGGAGGAGGAAAAGTGTGCAGTGGGCAAAGAACAATCTTAGTTTGGAGATTGAAAGGAGCGGGGCATGTGGATATTGGCCATCATCTTTTTCCAGTGCATTTTGAATGGTGAGTAGTGTGTGTGTGTGTTTTTTTTAATTATTGTGCAGGCTGTAACTTCGTTGAAATTAATTAACATTGCAATGCACTATAAGCACGTTTGAAATACGATGCATCCTGGTCCTGTCGATTTAGTCTCTCGTTAATTCACAACACCATTTATATATTATTTTAAAAGGTTTACAAATGTAATTTTAGTGCTTAAATATCATGCATGCAATTTCCCTCCCTAATAGTTCATCTCAAATTAATTTGAGCAAGTAATTGAGGTGAAACCAGTACAGCAGCAGACTCCTAAATAGGCATTTAAATCGTCTGTTTTATATGATTAGTCACTTTATTACATTCTACAGCTTATAATACTAAACAAACAAGCAAGTATGATTATGCAAATACCCTCAAGTGCATCAAGGATGTCAAAAATATGAATCTTGACATCCTTTTTGGACCAAACCTGATTTGATTCGACAGATTTTTGTTTTTCCTTCCCTTTCTTTATTATGACCTTATTATATTTTACATATAATAGCCTACATATTTTATTTTAAGCGTAGAAAAACAGATTTGCTGCTATACTTTTTAAAAACACAAATTCAGAATTAAAAAAATTTAAGTAATTAAGCAGTTTTTATTCATTTAAAAAGCATCAATAAAACCCTGAAAAGCATATATAAAAAAAGAAAAGGAATAAAAAAAATTGCTGTATTGTGGCATAGTGACACAGCCGCCATGTTTCAAGAAGAAGCACTGAAGCATTGAATGAAAAAATAACTCGCTGTCACTCAATTGGCACTTTACGGAATGCTTTCACTGTGACCTTTTCACCAAACATTTATTCATTTTTTCCACCCAATTCCATGTGGGTGTCCGAATCATATTGACCTCTAAAAAAAAAAAAAACAATTCTACCGCAAATGCTCGACAGGATGCAAGTGTTGATGGCTTTAAAATGGAGAGACAGTGAGTGGGTGCTGGTTGCTGGGCTAAATCAGGATGGGTGTGTTTGTGGTGGAATAGAGAGAGAGTGAGAGGGGGGTTATGAGGGGTGGGGGGAGGAAGCAAGGAGAAAATGGGGCCATTTAAGTGGTTTTAACAGAGTTACACTGTGGAGCGTTAATATCAGACCCAGGCCACTCCACATAGACTGACCGGTGATAGCAAGAACAGGAGATGCATTTTGATAGGACACACACACACACACAAAGCGTACACAGCAGTGTTTTAGCATAAAGGGTGTTGTTGAATGCCATGAGGCCACCTTTTATTGAATCATATAAGTCTAATTTTCAGTCTGTTGAATGATTTTTTCCAAGCTTTATAGTTTTCTGCTGGGCTGCGATGAAGCCGGAAATGGACACAATCGTTTAACCTAAATTAATGATGTATCGATGAAATTGATTATCATTTCAGAGGGATTTTGTTTTTGGCCAATTGAGTGGTGCATGTCTACTGAACTGTGTTTAAATGAGCATTTCTAAAAAGCATTTTAAGTGTTTCTCTTTGAATCAATATGGTCCCATTTGTGCCACTGCTTTCTTGTCGTGTATGTGGGTCTCTGAGGCTCCATTGATCAGCGTTCTGATGCAGTGCCGCTGCTGTCAGTGCAGCTCTCTCTCTCTCTCTCTCTCTCTCTCTCTCTCTCTCTCTCTCTCTCTCTCTCTCTCTCTCTCTCTCTCTCTCTCTCTCTCTCTCTATCCATCTATCTATCCCTCTCTCTCTCTCTCTCTCTCTCTCATCTCGCTCTCTCTGGCCAGTGTAGCATGTTTCTTGCGGGTGTGTGGGGAGAGAGAGAAGCCATACAAAATGAGCCTTTCATGATTTGGTTAAGCTCACAGCCCAGTTCTTCACTGGTCTCTATGGAAACCCCTGAAATGTATGTTGGCGCAGTAGCCTTGGAGCTTCCTGTACAGGTGACCCCGGAAGTGCTTCCGTAATGACTTGCAGAGGAAAATGTTGTGTGCTTTTTTTGCGAAGCCGCTTGGGATGTTTATCTTGAAGGATTAATTAATTCACTGGTCTCTTAAATATCCCTTTTGAGATTTCATATGTTTTCCTTTCTGTTGATCAGTGCAGTTGCAGCTTGTACACTCTTTGAAAAGCAGGTTCATTGGGCTTTTATATAGAACCCTAGGGTTCTTGAATCAATTTTAAAGAAACCTTTATGCCAAAAAGGTTCTATATAAGTGTAACCGCTCCGAGTGGGATTCGAACCATGGGAGCATGGGAGGTGGGTGCTAACAAGGACACTAAAGACAGCAGAAGCTAGCGTCTGTCGCTAGTCCGCCTCTTGAGGCCAGGTGAGTGAGGTTTACCTGCACAGCTCTTTACAAGCTGGCCCTACGTTACACTCACTCCTATCCGGGTCACGGCACCAATGTAACCCCTCTGAGGTTCTATTTGCAACCGCTCCAAGCGGGATTCGAACCATGGGAGCATGGGAGGCGGGCGCTAACAAGGACACTAAAGACAGCAGAAAGCTAGCGTCTGTCGCTAGTCCCCCTCTTGAGGCCAGGTGAGTGAGGTTTACCTGCACAGCTCTTTACAAGCTGGCCCTACGTTACACTCACTCCTATCCGGGTCACGGCACCAACGTAACCCCTCTGAGGTTCTATTTGCAACCGCTCCAAGCGGGATTCGAACTAATATTTCCGGCATGGGAGGCGGACGCGCTAACAAGGATACTTAAGACCGCGGCGCCAGTCGCTAATGCGCCTCTTGAGATCAGAGGAGTGAGGTTTACCTGCACAGCTCTTTACTAGCTGGCCTCCGTTACATAAGAAGAGATATGTCTTAAAGTCCCCTGTAGTCATATTTTTGATCACCAAAATTACATATTTCAAGGTTTTTTTCCTTGAAAAAAGATTTCTTCATGTCTTGAAGTAGCTTGAATTTAACTCTACACCCTCATTTAGTATTCGCAGTTCTATGAATATGCAAATTAGCCCCACCTCCACTCACAGCATCTCAAAGATCCGCTCGGTGACGATCACACGTTGACCTGATTGGTTACAAGGTAGTTTGTGACGTCGGAAACATCAGCGATTTTGAGACTGTCTTTGGTTCACTGTAGTTTTAAGGAGAAAATACTCAGCAATAGTGTTGACTTGTGAATTTGCACATGGTTTGTCTTAAAGCATATTAAAAACACCTCATAGACATATACACAACATTTAAAAGCTTTATTTTCATCACTTTAAATGATTGCATAATACTTTCTTGTTTAACATATTATTAATTTGTGCTATTTTCTTGTAGCTTAAACAGTAGAGCGTTGGTGCTTGCAACACTAAGGTCATGTGTTCGATTCCCAGGAAATGCAAAACTTATACGAATGTAAATGTGTACCTTAAATGCAATGTCAGTTGCTTTGGATAAAAGCTTCTGCCATATGCATAAATGTAAATCTTATTATAAAATATAATAAACATAACATAAAATTGTATTAAATCATAACTAAACTAATTATTTAGAAATAAATTCATAAAATGTTTACATGATGGGAAACTGAATAGTTCTAGATAAAGCACCATAACCATTTGAGGTTCTATATAGAACCTTTCTTCTAAGAGTGTAGATGCACAATTAATACAGTTAATACAATTTTTATAATGTAGTCCTAATAACATTCGCACTGCTCAGCTTTCTAGTATTTAACAACAAATGTTTTAGCATGTAAAATCATGCTGAGTTGTTTTCAATGGCTCTTGTGTTGGTGAAGAGCTCTCGAGAGCGTGTGCATATTAACACACAAATGTAATTGGAACAACATAAGCGTCCTCGCACAGACGGAACCCAAAGTAGGTGCGATGTTGTTTTTGTAAACTGATGCTAGGGGCCAACTCTGACATACACTCAAATGGACACGAGTAAACAGCGCGGCGTAGAGCAAAGTGCCCAATCAGCTGTCGCTTTCCATGAGATGGTTTTTAAGAGAGCTTTTAGCTGAGTCCAGATCAAACAGACAAAAGTGTGTGGGCATATCCATTTGTTTTGCTCAACTGTACGCCTGGGTTTTTAAGACTGCAGCTGCACTGTGATGTGAATTGTGGAGAGAAATCAAGGCCTTGTTTACAGTCCTGAAAGCAACGCAAACTGAGATTGTTCTACAAATCATTTGATATGCTTTAAAATCAACTTGGTTTCAGAACAATGTCGATTCATTTTGTTTCTTGTTCCATAGTCATTGTTCCTGAACGAGTATAGAATGTTAAAGCAAACATAATCTTGTTGTTTTTATATTATTATGGTTATTATATAGGCTATTCTAAAGTGTCTCTGTGTCTAGATCCTTAAAAAATATATTATTATATAAATATATAAAAAATATATTGTGATTAGAACATATATATGTATATATGTGTGTGTATGTTATAATATATATATATATATATATATATATATATATATATATATATAGCTGCGAGCAGCGATACCCCAGGGTGCGGTGCCACCGGCTTGGGCCTTAATCGCTGCTCGCAGCTATATTTTATTAATTGTTTTTACAGATATAACAAATGTCCATTTTTATTAGACATACTTTTTTATTTTTATAAAAAAAAATTAAAGAACCTAATTTACTTTAATTATTATTTATTTTTGCGGTTTTACTCTGTCCTCAAAATATAGTTACTTAAACCCTAACTTGCCAGACGATACACTGAATTTTTTTTTTACTCTGATACAGTTTCACTCTCAAATTGATAGTAATTACACATCTAATTACACATAGATGGCAATAAATGGAGTAGAAAGACTGATATAGTATTTTCTTTTAAAATGTACACCAACTTTCTTTGTTTTATTTGACAAAGAAAGAAAGAAAAGCATAGCAGTTAAAAAGGATTTTTATCAGATGTTTCATACAGATACCGTATTGGTACTTTTTAATATTGTATAAGTAATAAAGTAACTAACTGGGAAGGTTAAAGCTGTGCCAGTAAAGCACAGTGTGTATTAGAAATACACACACACACACCAACACACACCACACACACACACACACACACACACACACACACACACACACACACACACACACACACACACACACACACACACACACACACACACACACAGCTCCACTCAACCAAGTAGCTCTTTCTCCAGCATATCAGTAATTCCAGGAGTCGTTTGGCATAATGACATTTTGATGATCTGCTTGTACTAACTGTTTAGCGAGAAGTAAGGCTGATCAGTGTTCATATTTTCCATCAGCACAGCTTATTGTCAATCAGCAGGAAATATGTCTGACAGACGGGCCTGTGCTGGTGGACGTAATGTGTATTTATTCCCTGCTTTGATGACTTGGCAGAAAAAGCACTTGGTGTTTTACACTGATGAGGACTTTCAGGCTTTTTTTTAGTAAAGAAGCTTGATGACTTTTGCACAAATCACTGGGTTGCTCCATCCACTGTGATCTTAAATGAGACTGAGAGTTTGTCAGTGGTGCTCTTGATCTATTGTTGTGAAAGAAAAGAGATGTAGAAGCTGTTTTTTGGTGAGCCTTAATCTGTTAATAGGTGAAAAGGAGTGGATGTAGATTGATCTATCTCAGATCTTTGTCAGTGAGACTTTGTATATAACTTTCATTAATTGCAAACATTCATATATGTTAATTCTTAAATCATAATTAGGAAAATCATGAATATATATATATGAAAATAGATATGACTTGACTCGGGATTTTCCAAATAATTATTATTTCCAGATTGTAATTTTGGCTAAATGGCTATAATGTACATCTTTTTTTAAAGTGCATGTTAATACCTTAAGGAGACCTTAATATAATGTGATTTCCGTGTGATTTTTGGTCGCTAAATAATATTTTATATTATTCATAAGGAATAATACTGGTTGGTTTTAATTCAGTAACTAAATAAAGCACATTTTAGGTTACCTGAAAAAAAGTATTTGTTTACGGCATATGAAGTTTTTCATCATTTTTCATACATTTATACCTAATTTTTACATGACAAAATGGATGTTAAATATCATAATATTGACCTAATATTGATCATAATACATTTTTTACATCATCTCAAATATTCATATTAACAATCAACCATGGTTTTCCAATTAATGTGAATTCAATCTGAATATTGTAGATGATGTTTCCCCCTCAATATCTGTGGTGTTTATTGCCCTCGTAAAACTGTATTGTGATTAAAAAAATCTTTAAATACAAAAACACCTATTTTGTTTGACAGTAAATAATGAGGGAGAAAACAGGTTAAATCTGGTCCCCTGCATTCCTGAATATGTGGTTACATCCTTGATTTTTGTCCATGAGTTAAAGTCTGTTTGACCAGCACTGAATGTGTCCATGTAGCAAAGCAGACGGGGAAAAAATGGGCAGAATTTCAACACCCAGAAATGTGTAACATTTACAGAGAAATGTCTCATTGAAGCTGCTCTCGCCTCAGGTCTGTTCTGTTTCCACTGCATTCTCTATCGGCCCGTCCCCAGAAGTGATTATGCTAATTGCTGTTTGATCAGATGATTAAATTATAATTCGATTAATCCTGAGCACTAAATGCTCTGAATACATTTCCATCTGCTTGGCTGCGTCAGTGCGCAGGGGCGCGAGCTTTCTGCCACGCCCAGCCAGTGAGGAGAGGAGCTGACCTGAGACTCACACCCAAATATTAGCACAGACACATGTTTAGAAGAGGCCAGAAACTGAGACATCGGGATACTGTAAGCTGCTTAACTAAACCAAACAATACAGAGTTACTGGAAGAATTTAGACTAGTGGTGAACAGATTGATTTTTCAGTGGTTGATATCAATATCTTTAGAGTCTACAGTATTCGCCTTCCATGTGGTCAAATTTGCTGACATTGCATTGGCAGCCATTTTTGGAAGGAGGATTGTGATGCCGTAAATTTTAAATAAAGAGCCAATAGGCGTTATCAGAAATCATGATTACTTTCTAGTCAGTTGCATGTGGTACTGGGGGACGGACATTATAGAGAAAATTCGATTGAACAAAAATCAACGTAGAACAGGATGATCAGTATTTTTGCACTGTTTTCCTTGAAGAGAAAGACTGCGATTCCATCTTACCGATTCACAAATGTCAAAAATCTATTTTCTAAAGTGTTACACCTCTTTAACTTCACAGTAATACTTACATTTTTGAAACGTTAGAGTGTTACTAATCACAATAAGCTGTGAAAAAAGACTCAATGCGGTGCACAGACGGACGCCACCTCTCAGATCCTTGTGATCCCGTTTTCAGTTATCTTTCGTAGCTTATTGCGCTTGCATGGTCAAACACACACACAAATGCACATTGTGTGAAGTTTTCACGTAAGCACAATCTGACCTAAACAAATGAAAACAAGTCAGTATTTTAGATCCGTGCATTCATTCTTAAAGGGACAGCAGCCTCATAAACTGTTGCCGTCTGTTTCATTCATTTTAATTTACTCACTGCTTTTGACTGAATCACTTTTGTATCTTTAATATTTAATAGACTATACAGTGTTTTATTTTTACATTTGATCATTCAAATGTTGATTTATATCTTACTAGCCTACATGTTAAGTAAACATATAGGCTACCTGATCAATTTAATTGATTTAATTAGTATATTTTATTTGCTCTATTGATTGTAAATTGCTGCTTTGTTCCTAATTTTAATAACAAAAATTAAATGAAATTGCTTTATTACAGAAGACTGCCAGTCATGTGTGTAATGATTGCTGTCAGCTTAGATGGCATTTGTTTTATAATATTGGGTTGACTTTGACCAATTCAGTGAATTTTTTTTCTTCAAGACATATTAAACCATCTACCGCAGTCAAATAGGAAAAGTAACACAAAACAGTAAACTAAAATAAAAGATATGCATAGATTGAATTGAAATTTGATTAAAAATCGAGAACCGATTTTTAATCCAATCGTGACCTCAAGAATCGAGTTGTGAGGTAGCAAAATATTCTGAACATTTTTCAGTTTATTTTGAAACAATTTTCACTCAGAAATGACAAGTAGGCTACATTTTTACAAATAATTACAAAGAAACAAGTTACACATTAAATTAATTGTTACATTTTTAAGTAGAAAGGCTGAAAATGTACCTGGCTGATAATGTACCTTTTCTTAAAAAGTATTTTTTACAATACTAGAATATTTGTCAGGTTTTTCAATAAACCAATAATTAGATGTGTTGCTTAAAGAAGTATACATGCATAGTTGTGTGAATCTCACTGAGTTGTTGTATTGCACGTGTCTCTGGGAGCCCAGCGTGAGCAGCCGAGACTGGTTCAGCTCGTCTCGTGTTTCCTCATCCTCCGAGTCAGCGGCGCTTTAGATTCAGACATCAGCGGCGGCGGCTCTCGTAATTGATGTAGATCCACGGAGGCCGTTTGATCTCATTCTCACCACCGGGGAGGCTCTAAACGAACATTTGCTCTGACATTATTCAGATGATATTCAAATCATCTCACTTAAGAGATAAAAAAAAAAAACACGCACACACAGAAACTTGGTTTTTCCTGTGGGACTTGTGCTGCTCCCGCTCTCACCCTGCCTTGGCATCTGGGGGATATCTTCGGCTTTACATATTGGCAGTGAGCGGGGGTCCATTAACCTAGACACGGCTGGGCTGTGCTTAATATTCATGAGAGCAAATTGCAAACTGGTTCAATTGCGGTGCTCCGCTACAGCTCCCTGACGCCAGGCCCGCTGTAGCCCTGGGGCAGGGACAGGAATTCTGACTATCCCGTCTGCTTTTCCGGGCTCCCCCTGCACTCTCTGGCTTTCCGCACGCCGCTGCCTTAATTACCTCGAGCCTGTGACGTCCCGTCAAGGTTCCGCAGCCCGCGGGGAGGAACCACCCCTCCTGTTTGCAGTGCAGACAACAGTGCAGACACAGTGGGCCTGCAGCCAGCAGAGTGACCCATCCACCCACACCAGGGCCAACATTTATCCTCAGAGAGATACGGATTTTATACTTTGTGATGTTTTAAGACATTCCAACATAATGTTATTACTATGTTCTATTTTTTTAAAGGTCAATGCCATGTTACATAAGCAGTTCATCATAAAAATGATCAAATCATTGAAAAATACATTGGATTTTATCAAATGTGCAGATTTAGTACCAGGTTATTCAGGGTATAAATTTGTGAACTTGGCACAATGGTAGTAGCATTTGATTTTGGTCCTTTGCTTATTTTTGAGAATTATATATGTGCTCAATTCATGATTGAAATATTACAATCATCTAAACATATTTGATTTAGTTTTGGAAGGGTCAGGGGCTATTTCACTTATAAAAATGTATAATGGTATTACCATGTTTTTAGACCATTTTTGCATTGATAGATAAGCAATTTATCATGACATTTTTCAAAGCTTCCAAAACAATTAGGCAAATTTATTCCATTATGTACAGTTACAACTTTTTTAAGGGTTTAATGTGTCTGTCCTGATCATTTTTAGCACAATAAGTCCTATCTCAGGCTTGTAAGGGTTAATACCAGAGGCGCCTGTGCGGTTTGCAGGGTAAATATTGATCGCACATCACTTAAATAAATCGCCTGGCTAGTTTTGAAAAGAGTCTCGTGATGGCTGGTTACACACTATCAGTGGTCAAATGTTAATGTGTTTTCAAAAGACAAACCCATATTTCTGCTCATCCTAAATGCAACTGTCATTCTGCTCAAATGCTCCTCATTACAGACGCCCATCAGACCTGTCACACTCATATAGAACTCATTTCTTTGTTTTCTTTACTAACAAAAAAATTATAATCTGAAAATGTTGTTTTTATCTAATGTGATTTAAAAATTAATCTCTTTTTTGCTGAAATGTAATGTACTGAGGTAAATTAATTTTTTTTTTAAACGTACGTCTAGAAGGTCCAACAGATTGATAGTTTCTGGGATACTGATAACTACACTGAACAAAATTATAAACACAACACTTTTGTTTTTGCCCCCATTTTTCATGAGCCGAACACAAAGATCTAAGACTTTTTCTATGTACACAAAAGGCCTATTTCTCTCAAATATTGTTCACAAATCTGTCTAAATCTGTGTTAGTGAGCACTTCTCCTTTGAAGAGATAATCCATCCACCTCACAGGTGTGGCATACGTTACGTTCAGTGTAATATTAACAGCAAAACCAACAAATTTACACGTCTTACGAGCAAAATGAGTATAATTCTCAAAATATATCAGTAGTAGACTCTTTAAAGAATATGTACAAAATATGATAGTTATATCTGTTAATTAAGATGTTTTACATAGTACTTTTTGTAGTAGTCTGAGGAAGACGACATCTTCCAGATGTGCAAGCAAGAAGTAAACTGATCTGGTCATGTGACCTTTCACACTAGTCACATGACATTAATAGATTTTAATCAAGACAATCTATTTTTTCATTTAAAAGTTTCTTGCCCAAAGCCAAAAACAACATTTTAAGAGCTTCCACAAAAAAAAAAAAAAGATGCGGTCACAATTGTGACCGGTGGGATTAAACAGTTAATATAGAATGACTTAATTGGCCTGCATAAAAAATTTAAAGGGTTAGTTCACCCAAAAATGTAAATTCAGTCATTAATTATGTCGTTCCAAACCCATAAGACTTTTGTTCATCTTCGGAACACAAATGAAGATCTTTTTAATGAAATCTGAGATTGACAGCTATGCAACAATCACTTTCAAGGCCCAGGAAGCTAGTAAAGACATGATTAAAGTAATCCAAGTGACTGCAGTGCACCTCAATTTTACGAAGGGTGCTTTGTTTGCACAAAATAAAACACAATTTACCACTTTATTTACAAAATATTAATCTCCAACGCGTTCACGAGTGCAGCACTACGCATGCGTTAGAGCAGACGTTGCGTGAACACATGTTGGAGATTAATATTTTGTATAAAGTGATAAATTGTGTGTGTGTGTGTGTGTGTGTGTGTGTGTGTGTGTGTTTGGCAGTTCCATTGAACTGTCAATGGAAGGACAGAAAACTCTCAGATTTCATTACAAAGATCTTCATTTGTGTTCCGAAGATGAACAAACGGTAGAGTTTGGAGGGGGAGTCCACTGTTAAATGTTACCCAGACCTTCATCCTAATCTCATAGATTGTTAAAGCAAAATGCACGCTTGCCTGACCACCATGCCCTTAGATCAGCTTGACTTTAAAATGGTCTCTGCCCTTGAGCTGTCACATGCTCACCCCATAAATATCACCCTGAGTCAAGCCCAGACAGGACCACAGAGGGACAGCGCATTAGAGCCTCTCTCAGCGGGAATTTACAATGATCGGCTCTGAAAGACAGAAACAAGCAGTGACAAAGAAAGCGCTCTGTCCGTTATTTCAGGCTGATAAGAATCGCTGTTAATCAAACAGCCTGAAGCACTTTCTAAAAAAGCCAGATTAATTATAAATTCATTCAATTCATATTTGAAGAGTCGTGTCTGGCCGTTTCTATCGTTTAGATAATAGAGAGCAGAGCGATTCCGACTGCGTCGCGAGGCATGTGCTGGGTTTTACTATCTGAATTTGAATCAGATTGACAGACGCTGACCATGCAGATTTTTAAGGATGAAGTGTCCATCAGTGCTTGAATCCAGAAGCTTACTGCATGATGGATCAGATGAATCATGTCTGGATAACAGCTGCTGTCGTCTTTATTTTGTGGTTTCTTAAAGTGAAAATCTTTTTGCCATGGCAGCATATTCGTAGATATATAGAAAGGTATTAAATAAATATAGATATATCAAAAATAAGCCTACTAAAATGTAACATTTATTCATAAGAAATATTACGTATAATAAGTCAAATAATGTCAAATGTTCACCTGATTGACTTGAAGTTTGTTTATTTATAATAATAATGTTTTATAAAATTGTATACAGTGGCAGTGCATATAATATCTGTTAAAATGTTGCCGTGTATCACTGTAGATTCTCAGTATTGACATAAAGTCTTTTAATATTTAATGATTTTAAGATCCAAAGTTCTTTTGATCTTACACTGGTGCTTTGCTCTGGGTTATCAATAGACTTTAGTGGGTTTTAATGTTTTGTGTACAAAAAAAGAAGTACACAGTGTTAGATTATAAATGCGTTTAGGCTTGTGTTAAATGCTGAAAAAAAGAGAAAGTTATACGCCTAACGCGATATACATAATAGATATGAAATGATAAGTTTGATAGGTGTCTCTCATTGTTTTTAAAAAAAAAACTTGCTGACTTTTAAAAAGGATGTTGCGACGTTGACGAATTGTACTGTAACTTTATACCTGTTAATCAAGCAAGTAGATTTTTGAAGTCAAATGGTTAAGAAATATGCTTTTTATTGGTTTTTGTTGTTGTTTTTCTGCTGTTTCCACTATTCCATCTATTTCCATTCATCTGTGTTTTCATCAACTATCTAGAGTTTTCAATCAACTAGCTAGAGTATGGGTATAAATATTTTATTTTTATGTGCTTTTAGACAATAGTAGCTTTTTCCATGCCTAAAACTGAGCTCCATTATCTATAAAATACTCCAGGGCACTGAAATGTTGTTTTGTTCCCAGTATGTCCGTCTGTTATATAAGAATAAGTTATATGTGAACAAATCGATTCAAATCCATTAGGGCTTTATTGGCAAAACTGTGTTGCCATATTGCCAAAGCAATGGCCATTAAAAATATAATAAATGAATGTGTTAAAACGTATGAAAATTTATATAGTTTCATTAAAACAAGGTTCTGCACTCATTCTCTAAATGAAATCTTCCTCTTGTAAAAGCCCCAATGGAGAAATTGCTCTCTAAGCTTTTATTTAGCTCAATTTGGCCTATTTCCGGTACAATCTGTGATTTAATTTAGGAGATTTAAAGGGATAGATCACCCAAAAATTAAAATGTTGCCATCATTTACTCACCCTCAAGTTGTTTCAGTTTCTTTCTTCCATTGAACACAAAAAAAGATATTTTGAAGAATGTCGGTAATCAAACACGTTGACGTAGCCACTAACTTCCATGGTTGGAAAAAAAATACTATGGAAGTCAATGGGGATTATCAACTGTCTGGTTACCCACATTCTTCAAAATATCTTCTTTTGTGTTCAGCAGAAGAAAGACACTCATAGAGGTTTGAAACAACTAGAGGGTGAGTAAATGATGACAGAATTCAAATTTGGGTGAACTATACCTTTAAGACTTGGCCAGTAAGCTTTCTGTTTAGAGTATGTTACCCGAAACATCGCGTTCCATGTATTTGAGCTCCTGTTTTTGTCTCTGTAAGCAAGCAAGCACTCTGAATCCTGAATCTAATGGACCATAGTGACTAAAAAGCCAAAACTAACTGTTTTAATATATTTATGAGCTGTTAAAGTAATGCGTCCCTGGAGATGTGTAGACCAGCTGTGACAAACAAGCTGTTAGTTCTTTCAAACAGAGAGAAATAACCTTGGGTTCTGATTAACTCTAAAAATGGTTCAGACTGCATGAAGAGTTCAGACACTAACCGCATGTCCTCTATTGTCTCCTGCAGTTCTCAGTGAAGACCTACATTCCAGCTTGTATTTTGTCAATGCATCTCTGCAAGAGGTAGTGTTCGCCAGCACCACGGGGACTCTGGTTCCCTGTCCTGCAGCAGCGGTGCCGCCTGCTACCCTGCGCTGGTATCTGGCCACCGGCGAGGAGAGCTACAACGTCCCAGGGATCCGCCATGTCCACCCTAAACGGCACTCTCCAGATCTTCCACTTTCCTCCGTCCAGCTTTAGCAAAGTGATCCATGACAACACTTACTATTGCACAGCGGAAAATCCTTCAGGGAAAATTAGAAGCCAAGATGTTCATATTAAGGCCGGTGAGTGTTTTAATATATAGATTGTCGCAAAAGACACAAAAAGATTTGAAGGTATTGTGGATTTTAGTATGTCTATTTGCTTTGAGGCTAATCTATATGCCAGTACTCCTAAATGTTGACAAAAGTCATTCTTTTAGCTGATATACACAATTGAAATGTACAGTCTTTTCTGGGAAAATGGACCAAAAATATTGATGACTCATCCTGTACCACAGACATTTTTGTCCAATCAAATTATATTTAGAATCAGAATGTCCTTGTACCTAACAAGCTTGTAGCAAATCATTGCCCAAAAAACAATACAATTAATTTATGCTTAAAATGTATAGTTTTTGCATGCAGAAGTACATTTCACATATGGAAATAAAGGGATAGTTCACCCAAAAAAAAAAAAAAAACTCACGCTCAAGTTGTTCCAAACCTGTATGAATTTCTTTCTTCTGCTGAAAATAAAAAACAGTTGATGATGACAGAATTTTCATTTTTAACTATCCCTTTAAGTAAACTCTACCTAATTAAGTTAATTAAAATTAACAAAGTAAATAAGTAACTTTAACTTGGCCAGTAAAAAGTTTGTTGAGTAATTTCTACTTAGTTGAAGCAAAAAATCAACCTTATTAATTATTCATGCCCCAGTGCATGATGGGAACACCAGTATCAGAAAAGTTGAGTAGGTTTTACTTAATTTTATTACGTTGATATTTACCTTATTAAAATAATTTTTCTTTTTGGAAACTTTACCAGTATCTTGTTTTTCAGGCCAAATGTGTAATTTCTGCAATGCTACTGATAATAAATGGAATACCAAAAATAATGTCTGTTTTCAAACAGGTTTCCCTCTCCCCATCTGTTATTGGTCAGACAAACAGATATCCTGCCAAATCAGGCCATGTGAGCCAGTGTTGCTATGTTGGGCTGGTTGGATTCTCATACAAAAAGACCAATGTTTTGATAGTACCATGGTGTTAACTTTTACATTTTTGTAAAAGACTAATTGCCTCTTCATATTAATCTAGCAGAAAGAAACATTTCAGCTTTAAGGATTTTTACATGTTTTATCAGTGTGTGTTTTTTTTTAACCAATGACACAAGCTCTTTCTCTGCAGTTTTACGAGAGCCCTATACGGTCCGTGTGGCGGATCACACCGCGATGAGAGGCAGCGTAGCGGTCTTCAAGTGCATTATTCCTTCCTCAGTGGAGAACTACATCACTGTTGTGTCATGGGAGAGAGACACCGTACCACTCGTCTCAGGTAGGACACTGGATACTTGTCTGCATACTTTGAGCTTGAACTTCTAAGGATGCAGTGTTATCTTACTTTAAAGGAATAGTTCACCAGTGTCATCTTATGCTGTTCCAAAGTGGTTTTCCTTTGTGTCCGCTTGTTTCTATATAATGAAAGTGAATGGGGACTCAAATGTCATTGACGTCAATGCTGCCATATTCGATTTGAGAGCTACATTCTCAGAGTTATTGTGGTGCATTCATGAGTATAGTGCATGAGTCATATAAACCTTTTATCATACTTTCATGGTGCTTTTTTGAACCCTGACATATCTAGTTGTCAATCACTTTCAACATACTGACCAGGACATTTTTCAAACATTCACTTCAATAGTTAAACAGATTTGCAACATGAAGATAAGTAAATGACAAATTAAAATTAAAAACATATACAGGCATCTCTAAGTGCAGTTTTGATGTTCCTAAGCAAGTTTCAGCCAATTATAGTCCTGAGCCCTCGTTTTTTTTTTGGGTTTCCCATCAGTTTAACAACCTCAAGCCTGCTCTTGAAAACACACCCACATCTTTAAGTCATTTCTTGTCCTGTTGGTGACAACGTGAGATTTATTAGTCTCTAACTTGGCATGCTGTCACAGTAACGCTCTTATAAAGAGTTCCTCTCTCGGCTCACGGCTGTCTAATCCTGAAGAAGTGGACGGTGGCAGTCGTGTCACCGAGATTCACTGTACTGACCTACTTCCCTTCCCTTTGAAAATCCGTATCAGCTAAATGGAACACTTGTCTACACAACTGTTTCCTTCCCTCAGGGCTGTCGGCTCGTTTTATGGGGCATTTAGCAAATTCAATAAAGAATCAGAAGTCGTTTAGACTGGGGAGCGAGCAGGGGACATTTTCCATAGATGTGTAGCATTTTTCTGTACGGGTAAAAGATACCAATGAGATATATGAATCTTTTATTCATCTTTTGGGAGTAATGTGACAAGTGTTCGCCTGCAGTCTTTAAATTCTTCAAACATCTCACGTCTAATGCTCCATCTCAATTTGTGTGCACATTATATTCCTATATGAACGTCGGAGCCCAAGATGGGTCTGTTTTAACATAGAAAAGAGAAAATGTGCAATGAAGCTGACAGATGTCTGTCATTTAATAGCTGTCACAAAACATTAGCTTGCCGCTTGTCTGTGCGTGTTTTCCGTTCTAAATATTTTATAGGTAAAGCAATATTCCTGCAAACAAACACAGTTAAAACACAGTTCACTGCGTATGGAACACTTTCACCTTTCCACAGAGGCTTATGAGGGCATTTTGGGTGTGTGTGTGTGTGTGTGTGTGTGTGTGTGTGCGTGTGATGTACTGTACGTTTGCTGATGGCCCCTCTAAAATTTTCTAAAACCTATTCTTCTGCGATATGCTATAAATAAATAAGCTTTCTAAGTGACCTCATGTAAGTAAGAATAAAACTATACTTTTTTGTTATAAAATATTAATTTCTATCTGTATTTCTGTCTGGTGCATTTGGACTCCATCAAGTAATAAAAGGTTTTTGTTTTCAACTGTTAGAATTCCAGTCTTTAAATATTGCTTGGTTCCTCTTTCAATATTGGTATGTCTGCCATTTTATTATGTGCAAAGTGAACACTGCAAGTCTGTCCAGTTAGAAAACCATTAGCCCTCCTATTTTTAATAAGTCAGAAGATCTGAGGTCTATACCTCCATAGTATAAAAGCTGTGAGAGGATTTACGGTTGTAACCCCCCATTAAAGGTACAGTATGTAATAATAACAGCTAGTGGTTGAAATTGGTACTGCAGATCAAATTCAAAATATTGGAGAGAGTTGTTTCCCCCGCCAAGTTTTCCTCAGACTCGACGCTCACGTGGGTTGCCAGATTGAGGACACACAACAGGAACGAGCACAATTGACAATGGAAGGCGACGAGCCTTTACTCTGTAGGTTGATGAGTTGATTTTTCCACGTTTTAATATGCCTCTGGTCATAGAGCTTTTTAGATTCGGCCCGACCTAAAAGGCCTTGGCATCTGTGATCTCTGACCCAGTTCGTTTGCTGGCTTTCATGATTGCAATACGCTGTTTTCTGCAAACTGGCAACCTAGAGTGTCGGAATACTATTAATTAAATTGCCAGTGGGTGGGATCACATAGACCAAAACAAAAACAGACATTACGACACGGAACACACATTTCTGATTAGAACAACTGGCTGTGTGTTTATGTGTAAACTTGACATGTTTCCTAAATCTCTGCAAATATATTATGGTATCAAATGCTAGTACAGTCAAAACAATAAATTCAGTACCTTTAGTGCAAAGTATTGGAAATAGTAAGAGTGATCATTGCTTTAGCAGGCACTTCTAACTGGGATTTTATGGCTGAAGTATATTCAGTATTATTTGGTATTGCTCAGATGTTTTAGCGCAGGGGATTGTGGGTAGATCTGGATGCATGTGGCTGTGCTATGCAGTGGTGAGCTACATAAAAAACCGCTACAGGCTCTTTAGAGAATCCTTAGCATTCCGCACACATGCCTCGCACTGAGACCTCTGGCCAGAACAACCACTAAAGAGAGAGAGCACTAGCGAGACAGACCTTTTCTATTCCGGTTTTCCCGTCTTTCTCATTCAACCCTGCTCATATTCCGAAGTGAACAAATGCATTTCAGTGCAGACAAATTGGCGGACATAAGAAAATACATTCTGTCTACTCACTCAGAGAAGCTTACACATATTGATGGAGAATAAATGGCGTAAAGACTGCCAGTTTTGCCATTTCTTTCCGAGTGAGCAAATCCCACCTCAGGCTTGCTGTGCGTCAACCGAAGCTGGTGGCATTCTGGAGATTTTCCTTTCCATGTTTTCACGTTGTGGTGTTGACATTTTGAAAACCATTGAGCAGCAAGCTGACCATTCTCTGAAAAGAAAACCACATTTGGCGCCCATCGTGGGGCAAAGCACACATTTAACCCGTTTAATGGACTGAATCTAACAAGGCCCAGCAGTAACGAATAGATTCATTAGCGCTAATCTGCTTCATAAATACCCATAAATGCTCAATATTTCAAGATCGTTTAGCCGGTGGGGCCGAGAGCAATCAATACATTCCTACATTTTGGCAATTATGAAAAGGAGAACACAAATCTGACCCTGTATAGTTAAAACATTTCCATGCTTGAAAATGAAAGAAAAAGGTTGAGTAGCATTCAAAACAATGTGATAGGAGTGCTTATGTTTTTAACTGGTCCCACTGCGGCTCTTTTCCTCCAAGCTGGGTGAGGCTGAGCTCTCGCATCTGCAGTCGATGTTTCTGTATATGACAGGCAGGATTGGGGGCTCTTGTCCTCAGTTTTCCCTGTGATTGGTTGAAGTATTGTTATCTAGAGAAAAATGGGTCAACCTGCCCACCAAGGACAGCATGTGTAAACAGGCAAACCAGAGAGAAAGTGGCTCTGGGATGGTGCCTCTTCAGCCAAACTGTTTTAAAACCTTTTCTGTACATCAGTGCTCAGTGAGCAGAATTCCCAGAATTCCCAACCCTATCTCAATCCCTGTGCCTTTCCACTCTGACAGAGACAAGAAAAGCTTAGACGGATAAATAAAAGGGATACTCTAAAAAGTAGAAGAAGAAAATCAATATTGGTGTGCATTAATCATTCTGCGGGTACCAGAGAGAATTATGGGTACACAGAGGGAGAGATTCATGTGATCTTTTGCATAGTAAATGTTCTCAAGGCTCACTGGTTTTCTCAGGCTTCAGGTTAGAGTGATTTTAAGGAGTTTGGTATAATTTCTTGATTCTTAAATGTAAATTGTTGTTACTGATTGTTGAAATATTTCTGGTCAGTGAACTAATAAAAATCTTTGTTGTTTCAGAAATGGGGCTTCATAAAAGGCGATCAGCCCCATGATGGTGGTTTTTAAAGTCAATGTAAAAATGGACACTGTTAAAGGGATAGTTCATCCAAAAATGAAAATTCTGTCAGTAATTACTCATCCTCATGTCGTTCCAACCCCGTAAGATCTTCGTTCATCTTCGGAACACAAATTAAGATATTTTTGATTAAATCTGAGAGCTGGATCACTCCTCCATAGGCTTCTAAAGGATTGAAACTTGACAGCCCCGAAAAGTTATTAAAGAAATCGTTAAAATAGTCCAACTGACTACAGTGGCTCAATCTTAAGTTTATCGAGATACGAGAATACTTTTTGAGAGCAAAAAACAAACAAAAATAGTGACTCTATTCAAGTATTCTCTTTGGGCCTTGAGATTTCACGTAGTGTTATTGCGCAACGCTTTTGGTTGAACGTCACACACATCACACACATGACCAGCGTCAGCCAATAGTGAGCCTACGTGTGACATATACCACAGAAGCGCTGCACTGTTACACTACGTCAACAGGAGAAAGACATGGAAGAGAAGAGATGGTTGAATAAAGTCGTTATTTTAGGTTTTTTTTTGCACGCAAAAAGTATTCTCGTCGTTTTATAAACTTAAGATTGAGCACTGTAGTCACTTGGACTCTTTTAACAATTTCTTTAATGACTTTTCGGGGCTGTCAAGTTTCAATCCCAGAAGCCTATGGAGGAGTGATCCAGCTCTCAGATTTAATCACAAATATCTTAATTTGTGTTCCGAAGATGAACGAAGGTCTTACAGGGTTGGAACGACATGAGGGTGAGTAATTACTGACAGAATTTTCATTTTTGGGTGAACTATCCCTTTAACTTTCTTAAAGGTTCAAATTAAGCTAGGAGGCCTTAGTTCAATTATAAATCTTCCTTAGATAAAGACATTGCTGTTGTGCATCTTGAGATAAAACAATGGCACTGACATATTTTAAGATATAACAGTGTAAGTTGCTTTCAGTTAAAACAGCTCAAACATGCATTTTTAGCCTGGGACTAGGTTTAAGCCTTGTCTGTGATACTGGGGGTAAGTGTGTTTTAGCAATGGAAGTTTCCCAAACATTCTTACACGAGGCAATGTTTTATAGCATCACAGAGCAGCACTGTTTACACTCTTTGGTGGAATCAACAATTTTTTTTTTTTTTTTTTTGCCTGTTGTCACCAAGCCCGTTCTATTTTTAAACCTCTCATGACCAGGCTCCATTTTTAAATAAATTTGCAATGGATAAAATCATGTCCCGCCCTATGTAGCCAGTTTATTCTTGGTCTACTGAAAGATATTATACTGAATCCAGTTTATGATTTCAGAATCAATTAAATTGCTCATATCATATGATGTGTTCATTACAGTTCTTCCCACCTAGATGATTAAACCTCAGCCTCAGCCTGGATCATATCCAGCTTAGAAAATGCATCATAAAAATAACATTGGTTTCCCTAAAGACTTAAATTGGAATGTAAAAGTTGTCCCCCAATCTGGCTAATTATGATGATGTTATAATCTTCATTTGACCTTTGACTCCTTGTTCTGTATCCTGCATCTGCAAATCGGTTTCCCCACAGCAACAGCTAATCACTCTTGAGGACCGTGTCCATGAGCCCTTATCGTCGGCGGACAGCTGCTGCAGTGTGTTTGAACGGAGGCGACGTTTGTTCAGCGTTCATTGTGCTCATGACCACAGCCCCCTTACACACTGCTTCCCTGCTATTGTTTACCGAGAGAAAAGGGAAAAAACCTGGCAGGAGCTTTCATGATAATCTTTGAAATGTTCGTGAATAGGAGAAGAGGGTGAAGGGCTCGGTAAAGGAAGAGTAAAACGCTCAAGGTTGTTTGCATTGCAAGACTGCACAATGCTATTTGAAATAAACAAAGCTAGCAGCTAACATCTACAAGGACTTAGTTGTTGTCGATATTGCATATAACTCTGCTGTTCACATTGATGTGTTTACGTACTGATTTATGAAGAAGTTCACTCAACTATTTAATGTCCTATAGAGCTAGATCTGAGTTGTTGTTGTTGTTTTTGTTTTTTACTATGTGTGGACTTGATAACATACCCTAGGATGATTTTATTAGCCTAGTCAATATCAAGGAGGGTTTACTGTCTGCTTTCAGGCAAAAGCACACACAAAAAAAATCATTACAGAATTACAAAAAGCATAAGACAGAACTGTATTTTGCGACGAGGATAAAACTTCCGTAGTCCTCAATAAATAGAAGAGTTGTTGCTAGGGTTCTCCGCTGCTAGTTACGCAGGTAAATGATTGGCTGAAACATTGCATGCCTCTTCTATTTGTAGCCAGTAAAATCTCCTGCGCCTTTTTTTTTAGTAAATTGCCTGGAGAAATTGAACAAAATAACTGAAAGGGGAGAGGGGGGAGTTGCGTTTCATCTAATTGAGAGCTTCATATTATCTGTGCGGAGAAGATAAGCCCTGTTCTCTTAACAGTTATTACTCACTCTGTTTATAAGTATGTTTCATCCTTTCTATTGCACTCTGAGGTTTCAGGCCTGCTATCTCTCTTCCTCCCGCTGTAAAGCTTTGCCGCTAGTGCAGCTGCTCAAACATGCAAACTCCAAAATGGAGGCCAAATCATGTGACCGTGAGCAGCCATTTTCTGTATGACTGCGCAGTCAAGTTTAAGTCAAGACAGCTTTGATCATTTACACTGCTGAACGAATGTTTTTTGTGGAAAAAGGATAGATTTATTGTTTAATATTGACATTCTAACAGACAGACATGCATAAAACAATGATATGTTTGCAATAGATGTATTGCTGTTTCTCCATGTGTTAACAGATGATGTACACCGCACTGCAATTACTTTTCTTTAAATTCTTGATTTAAACATAAAGCTGCCTAATTTTGTGTTTACGAAGAAAAAAATTACCAATGAGGTAAGACCAATGTGTTAAATTATATTCTCTGAAAACAATATTACATTTTAAACAATTTTAAAATTGAACTAAACTTACACACACACATACAAATATATATATATATATATATATATATATATATATATATATATATAGGAGTAGTAATAAAATGTATTTACTGGCAAACAAACATTTGCAATGTGGATTTAGCCAGAGGCACCAGACACCAGTTTCTTTCCACAGAAATGACTCCTGATATGAATATTGTGAACATATGGTGAATTATTTATGAATGACTAACCCCAGATGCCGCACTTGTTAAAATGTGTTAAAATGTATAAATGCATTCTCACCTGGATTTATAATTGATGACGTCTGAGAATTCATTTAAAGCTTTGGCTCAAGTAGTTTTTGAGACGATGTGTGTCTATTGCACAAATTAAACCACCTGTGAGTGCAGTATTATAAAAAATATTCCTATGTAATCAATATCTATCTATCTATCTATCTATCTATCTATCTATCTATCTATCTAGCTATCTAGCTATCTAGCTATCTATCTATCTATCTATCTATCTATCTATCTATCTATCTATCTATCTATCTATCTATCTGTCTATCTGTCTGTCTGTCTATCTGTCTTTTTTGTCTTAGTTGTGACATATAAATTGTGCTGTGACTTTGCACCTGTCGTTCAAGTAAGGGTTTGAGCTAGTCAGCATCTAGACACTGGACAAACACTGGCGAGTGGTGGGCACACACGTCAAACATCTTGTGTTGCTGTTGTCTTTGCTCATTTTGGCCTGGTCTTCTGTGTGGGGTGCATTGAGCAGATGGGTCTCAGCAGATTAGATGGACAGATGAGTGGAAGTAGGGAGGTTGGGGGGAGGGGTGACCTCAACATGCTGACCCTTGAGATGTAAGATTTAGAGAAAAAGAGAAGACATTGCATCAACAAGGTTGTGTACAGAGAATTATGGCCATTAAGTTCCTCTTTTTTGTTTTACATTTTTATTATTACACTGTAAAAAATAATGGTTTAAAAACGGAAGTAAACTGGTTGTGTTTAATTTTTTAGTTAATTGAAATTTTAAAAAATGAGATAATACAAAGAAGGAGATTGGTGTATTCAACAGAAACTCAAAATAGTATGTTATCTGATAATCTGAATCACATTAATTATCTAATTTGATTTGACAAAAGAAAAAAGGTTGTGACAACAAATCGTGAACATTTTGAACATTGCCCCCCAAATTCTCATTGCTGTAATGTGTCTGGAAATTTTATTTAGAGGTTTTTTTTAACATGATCTTATTATGGTGACTCTCCTTGTTATAATATAAATTATGTAACACTTTACAATAAGGTTTTATTTGTTAACATTAGTATGAACTAACATTAACTAACCACGAGCAATACAGTTGTTACTGTATTTGTTAATCTTTGTTAACATTAGTTAATAAAAAATACAGCCGTTAATTGTTTGTTCATGTTACTTTGCAGCCAATTTGAACAAATACAATTTTTGATTTTAATCATGTATTAG
Source organism: Chrosomus eos (assembly GCA_036326025.1). Taxonomy (NCBI): domain Eukaryota; kingdom Metazoa; phylum Chordata; class Actinopteri; order Cypriniformes; family Leuciscidae; genus Chrosomus; species Chrosomus eos. The sequence goes on from CM070841.1 coordinate 23,388,259, forward strand.
TAAATGTTGAAATTAACAAAGATTAATAAATGCTGTAGACATGCTTTTAATTATTAGTCAATGTTAACAAATGTAGTGATTTGTTTTAATGAAACCTTATTGTAAAATATTACCATAAATTCCCTTGGAGTAGTTCATTCTTTGCTCATGTTTTAATTGCATAGGGCCAAGTAATCAAGTTTGTTTCTATGTGTATCATAATAATTATATAATTATCAATTATAATTAATATGTGTTTAAACATTATGTGTTTAAATATTATATATTGTTTCCCTTATATATTATACCATGTTATGTGTAACTATTATATTATACTTTTAAAATAAATATAGTTTATAGTTTTGTGTATTTTTTATATTTTTGCATTACGGCAATGAGAAAATAATGGGAAAAATTTCATTTGAAATCATTGTCTTGGATAACAGAATGCCTCTTTTTCATTTTAAAATCTTTCCAATCTACAACAATTTTTTTTAAAAGAACTTTTTTTATCTTTGCTCTTTCTTTGGACCGTAGATAAAGATGGCACTGTATAAAGTTGATGGTGATGCCGCTTGTCTGATAAGTAGGTTGAAAAATGGACCCCTGGGACGCAATCCAGGGCCACACAGACAGGGGCCTCGCAGAATAATTAAAGCATCCACATCCAGACAGCAGATCTGTTGGTGTGCGGTAATCCGCCTGGCATATGGAGATGAACAGAATTAACGCAGAGGCGAAAACAAATGAATCAAAGCGGCCAGAAGCTTAAGAGCAAATATTTGTTTTTTTGGTGACCTGTCAGGATTCTCCGCTGAGCTGAAGTGGTTTAGACAGACGCTCGCTGACTCAAAACACAAGTGTGCTCCGGGAGAATCTGCTGTGACGTAGAGGAGAATCGTGAATTTGTTGCTGCAATCATTGGATGCTGCATTAAGGTTTTATCTGTGGTGATAGTTGCGTATTTTATATGCACTTCATTGTTGTTGTACATGAGGTTTGTGTTTTAGAATTAAGAAATCGTTTTAAAGAAAGAAAATGAGCATTATGTTACACAGAGCCATGCTGCAAGTGTGTGTTTGACGTGTCTGGGGCTGAATGGTGACCGGAGGTGGGCAGAGACGGATCACTTTTCTCCATGGCAGTAATCAGGCCGTTAATGTCTAATTGGCACCTAATGAGGGACTGCGGTCTGACAGCCTCTGAGATCCGCTCTCATTACCTCTTCAGAGCCCACAACATCTCTGTGTTCATCTGAGAGACGCGCTTCATCTTTAAACTCCTTAAACGATCAGGTCAGTGTGTGATATTAATCAGCCCAATCACTATTATTATTATTATAAATAATCATCATCTCATGACTCAAAGTATATCAGTGAAGTAATTACATCAGTTTTACATGGATTTGAGGATTTCATTTGATATGTTTCGTTCCCATCAAAAGCTCCTTAGGTTTATTTCAAACTTGTCTCAGAGCTAAAGCAAATATAATACGTGTATCATACTATAGGATTATAGAGATCAAGCTCTCTGTGCATCAGCTGTTCGTAAAATAACATGTGTTTCAATGTTCTCAAGCGCCTAATCTGACTTTTTTTTTGTTGTTGATTTTCTACAGGATAAGACATCTGCTTTCAAAAAACCCTCCACTTTAATACCTAAATCTCTCGCAAGGATTAACTGAGCTGAATTTAACCACTGTAGATTTCTGTTTGTGTGAGGAAAATTGATTTAATCTGTATTGAAGGTCTTGAGGATATACACGACACAGTGTAAAGACAAACCATGCACTTTTAATGACTACTCTTTTTCACTTTAGGTTAGCAAAGAACATTAATATTGTGCATTGAAAAGTAAATATTGTAAAAAAAATCCAAAAATGGCCTGAAATCAAAATCAACACTTTGTGTTGTTGCTAAAGCTAACTGAAAGTCTCACTTGTTGAGGTGTAACTTAAACTGTTAGGCTGCTAGTTCAACATAATGCTAGTCAGATGTATAGCATATTTATATTTGACAAATAAGATATGTTTGTAGAATTATATGAATGAATCCAGGATCTTTAGGCTTGTATTAGGCCTGAGTAAGGCCTCAGGTCTCTGTAACTACAGTGTATGTTTCACTTCAGCAACTTTATGGCACAAAGAAAACAATCAAGCCTGCAGCTGCTAAATGGTTAAATAAAAATAAGCTGTTCTTTTTTATGTATATATTATGTACACTTTCTTGATGGTTCTAGTGTTAAACCGGTTGAGAGAAACTGTATAAAAGAGAACGTTGTGAATGAGATTGTTAGATGTTCAGCTTTTTTTCTTGAGAGATTTTTTGCAAGACTTTTACAACTGATGCTACCTTGGTTTTCCTTAGAAACATGGAAGCCTTCAGCCTAGCTGTGGTTAATGAGTAAAACTGGGATACATGTATCCCAAAATTGGTCTAATTCACAAAACAATGTTTGCTCGCAGGCAGAAGCTGAACTCTCTTAACTCCGCTGTACTGTATGTGCATTAACGTGCTTCCCGCACAAGTTCATCTGCATGATACAGTAGCGCCTCAGGATATGAACAGATGGGAGTGTTTAGCAAACTCACAGCCCACCTTCTCCCCCCACGGGCGGCTCTGTTAACCTGTCACTTGTCATCACAGGAGATCCAGGCACCATATGCCCAGAGCTCCAGAACCTCACCAGACATGAAAGGGGATGCGGAGAGGAACAGGGGAGCTTCTTTTTTTGTGCCGTCTGTTGTCGCGATCAAAGATCTGTCAGTTTGCTCTGCATAATGTGGAAAACTGTTCTGATCATGCAACGTCTGCTTCTTAGATTGATCTCTGGGATATGTTACTAGCTCAGTGATCCACTGCAGACACCTGTGAGAAACTCCTGTTGACTAACAGTTCAAACATGAAACGCTTATCCGCGTTTGCGAGTAGATGATCAGGATGGATAAAATCCTGAGCTCTGCTTTATTTATTTATTTATTTTTACTATTAGCCTATATATAATACAGTTTGCTTTTTTTTAGGATTTGTAACTTTTTTCTTTATTTGTATATTTTCAGTATATTATATAAACAGTGAATAAATAGTGAATGTGTATGTGTGTACAATTTTTATATATATTACACTGTATATACACAGTTTTATTTTTGATAAAAAAAATTTAATGTCCTATATAATTATTATTTAGTAAATATATAATAAAATTACATATATACACAAATGGTATATATACAGTATATCGTGTATATATATTATATATATATATATATATATATATATATATATATATATATGTACTGTACACACACACACACACACACACACTTATTATTATATTATACTATTTTTATAAATTTTTTGTTAATTATTCACAAATTCAAAATAAAAAAAATAGATGAATGTGCTAGGCTTTAAAACTTCAAAAATATGCAAAAGCATAAAACTTGGTCCATATATCATGTTCTACGTTATAAGTCATGTTAATCTGTGTGACAATCAGACCCGATTTTAAGTTATTATTTACCAAAAATCTTAATAGTAACCTTAGACTTCCTGACCTTACCACCGAAGTATTTTTTACTATTTGTGAACAAATCTGTGTTTTGAGTCAGGTCTTTTGAATGAATCTGGTTCTGAATGATTCATTCCCAGCAAAAAACAAACAAACAAACAAAAAACACTGTTCCTTCAATTATGACTCTAGCTGCTGTGCTTGATCAGTCATATTTCATGTTTACATTTTCAGAAGAAAATCTGAGTGGTTCTTGGCTGTGCATTGATAAGCAGTTGCTATGTTTTTATCTGTGGTTGCTATGGCATTGATAGGACTGATTGGTCACTAGCTTTCTGACCCAAGTCTCGATGATATTCTGGTGCCCGAATTTGGCATTAATGCTGCAGTAAGCAATTTCTGAAAAATGCTGTTGATATTTTGAAATAACCGAAAACAAACACTATTTCTACTTCAAAATATCATGTAGAAATTTTGCCATTCATGTGAAAAATGTTGTCTTTGTTAAAATTGTTAACAATTTCTTTGTAATTATTCATGAAATAAACAAGCAATTTCTGAATAAACATTATTTCAAAGTAAACCCTACACTTCTCTAGCCTGGTTAAAACCAGACCATTCTTTGTAGTAACTGAGTTATGGTCTGGCAAAGCTTCATAGACAAAATTCATTTCCAAAGGGGCGTCACCAACGGACGTCGCTCAAATGACTCTGGGCGCAATTGACCCTTCGCAAAGACCCGCCCTCCTTAGTTACTGTCGCTATGTTCCGACAAGCTACGCCGCTCTCACCATGTTCTCACGCAGTGAAAAATACATCGCGGAGCAGAGATGAGACTGACAACACGCGGACAGACAGGACAGACCAGGTTACTTTTCGGTTACTTTTGATATTAAGCATGTTAAACAAAGTCTCACCTTTCAAATATGGTCATTTTTTGAAAGAAATTTAAACAATAAATACCGTTTTGTGGCTCTTTAATGTGCCGTGACAGATCGCTGTAGAGCATCAGTTAAAGCTGCTCGTGATCCGATCATCTCTTCCTTCTAGTTCACTTATAGCATCAAATAAACATGAATTAACATAAGAAGGAATGTTGTTTTAACCGCGGAAAGGCGCCAGTATTCAGTTTTTCAAGTTCAAATCCTCCCATGTTAATCTACTAACTCTCCTGACTGCTTGATCCGACAAAATGGCGAAGTATGATTGGTCAGAACACCTGTCAATCAAGCTCCACGCGAAGGGTCAATTGGATAGACCTAAAACCAATCAGAACGATGACGTATGCAGAGCGACGGATTTTAACAAAAAGGAAACGTTCAAAACGCTTAAAACAGACGCGATGGCTGATTCGAACCATTCGAACGAGTGTTCCACGGCGGCATCCATCTTTGTAATGTACAAAATCTGCTTCACCACTAACACTTCTCCTCAACAAGCTGAACAATTGAAAGTATCACACTACGTGTCACACACTAAAGTTTAACTCTTTCCCTGCCAAATTTTCGGACTTTCTGACACGATCACCATTAAACACCATATAACTCAAAACTGCCTAATGTTACTGAATGAAATGTCTCTGACTCGATCTACTCCATCTATATTTTGATCAACGTTCTGAATCCGATCCAGACGTAGCATTTGACAAAAACACGATTTTCTCAGCTTTTTTTTAAATGAAACTTACCCACATTCAAGTGTTGATAATAAAAGAATGCATGAAGTGGATTTTTTTATTAAAAAACAGAGTGTCTGTTCTATCTTTTGATATATTGTATGTTCAGATATTCATACAACAAAATATTCTGCGGGTCATGAAAATTTTGTGAAACCAAAAACAAAAACTCTGGCGGTGGCTGGCAACTTAAAAAAAAAACGCTGGTGGGGAAAGAGTTAACTATTTAGAGTTCAGGGTTTGTATTATTTGTACTGATAGTGATGTTTGCCTTAACACGCACTACTAATTAAATCAAATAGTCTTGTAGTTTATATTTAAAATTTCGCTCACAGCGGCATTTTGATGTGGCGAAAAGTGTGCCAAGGGCTTTTTGTAGCACATTGGATGGCACCGTCCGATTTCAAAAAGGCTTAGTCCATCAAAAGAGCTCCATGTATTACATGTATAATGCATAAAAAAATGCATTTTTCTCTGAATGTTCAGTCACATGAATTTTGAGTAAGACATTGCTGGGGGCTTGATCTCTTCTGAGACAGGACCCCAAAAAGGGATTATTTTCTCTCTCGCTCTCTCTCTCTCTCTCAGAGCTTATTCCTGTGAGAAGGAGACGGGGAGAATGTCTTGGTGCAGTAGCCCAGTGACACATTGCTCTGATCTGCCTCCAGCAACACCACCAACCCCCCGTCTCCACCCGCTTCCACTCCATGCTAATGTCAAAGCCTACGAGTCACTCCGCTGGTTGCCACAGTAACAGACTCACCTTCCTATTGCCTGTCAAATCACCTAAAGAGACCGATACGTCTCGTAGTGAAGAGTCAGATAGAATGCAAACCGCAAAATAGACATGTCTCTGAAATAGCTAAAAGCTTCTTTTTTTTTTGTTCAGTACATTGCCGGAAAAAGAACAGCTGTCAAGGAAAGAGAAAGAATCATGGTTTGGAAGGGGGGGTGTTCTGGGTAGAAAGTGGGTGTATCAGACATGACAACCCGACTTTTGCAAATTTGCAAGCTTCACAGGACAGCTGTATTCCAGAAAAGAGCGTCTGGCTCTCTATACTGTCTGTCTGCGCATCACAGCACCGTGGGTGGCAGCCACTGAGGAAACACAGCCTTTTGGCACCTGGGCGTTTAACCTGCATTTTACTGCATGTGCTGACAGGCAATTAAACCGTAGCCAGGGGCTAATTACCTCAGATAGCAGCAGCTGCAGTGGAGACGAGAGGTAAAAATTGAGCACATCAAAAAATGGCGTTGTTCGCTTAAATTATGAATATGCATGTAAGAGTGTTACGGTGTCCGACAGCATGAGACGAAAGATTTGTGATTAGATGATTTATGTAATGTGAGTTTTTGGAAACTTCAACACGTTTTTTTTTTTTTTTTTGCACAAGGGCAAATGTGGCTTTCGGGGAAGATGTACGGACCTAAAAGAACAATGTCAACTCCACAAAAGCGTAATGGAGTAATTGTCGGTCTCCACGGTAACATTCAGTGCACATTGTTCAGGTGGAGCAGCTGACAGAAAGACCATTACGTAGTAACCCTGAGAGAAAGAGAGAAAGTCTCATGTGGTTAATACCCTATTTTTGCATCCTTTTTATCATACGTTGTGTAGAACTGAAGTATGAAATGTAAAATGTTTGTATTGCTAAATAACTCGCATTTTCTGGTTAGTTGTGCTTGCTAAGGCATTATTTCTATTTCGTATATAAAGTAGATCAGTGGCGTAGTGTCTGGGTATGCACATGCATATAGGAAATATGATTTAAACCGAGGGGGCCAAATAAAAATGTTTTGGTTACAATTTATTTTAAGGTGACGTACTTACTCAAATAAGTAATAGTAATTTACTACATGTAGGCCTACTTACTATAGTTAATGTAAGGCTTAGGGTTTGGTTTAGGGTTAGTTACTTATAATTATGCATCATTTACTGTTATTACTATAGTAAATACAAGTAGTAATGTTTAATTATACGTCACCTTAAAATAAAGTGGCCCAGGGCTGACTTGTTACGCCACTGAAGTAGAACCTTTGTACACAAACTATACATACAAAATGCATATTTAAATGTACACTATGTGACTCTTGGCCAAAACCGCATGCATTTTGCAGAAGAACATTGTTTTGGCTGTGCTTCGGCTCTGTGTGACTGTGCGGATGAATATGGTTCTCTTACGAGAGTATCTCTCGTACTGCGTAATATCTTACGCTATGGGGAAACACTCTTTCCTCGAGATATTGAAGCCAAAAATTATCCTTAATTTTTTTAATCATGCAAAACGCTTTTGCAGCAGCAAGCAGACAAGGGCGAAACAGCTCGCGCGCCCATTGGCTGCCTCGCTGGAAAAGCTGCAGCCTATCGAGTGAAGGCACTGCGTGACGTAATGACGAATGAAGACGCTTCGCGCTCATTTCGTCATGTCCCGCCAGTATAGGCGTGGTCTCACCCTATAAATACCCCTCGATAGCTGTATTTCTCTGATTTTTTCATTCTTCACGCGAAGCTCACGCATCGCGGGATCCAGAGTGAGAAGCCGCGCCGTTGACTTGTAGCCTTCTCAGCGGGACGTGCCATCTTCTGAAGTCGCTGGCCCAGCCGCCTTCAACTGCCGTACCTGCTGCGCTTTCCGGCGTACTATATCCTTTACTCTGTCACTGTGTGTGTGTGTGTTTGCTTACGTGACGCAACACCCATTATATGTTCTAAAAGCTGCGTCTTTTTAAAGATGCCTTTCTGTGGCTCGTGCCGCTCTCAACTCAGCGATGAGGACCGTCACGTCATCTGTGTGTCCTGCCTGGGTCATGAGCACGCTGCTATCGCGCTCGCGGATGGTGGATGCCCGCACTGCGAACTTCTGCCTATGGCGACTCTGCGGACTCGCCTGGCGTCGTTCTCTGAACCCGCGTCCCAGCCGTCTGTGCCGCGCCGTAAGAAGCGTCGCGCCCAGCGCGCTCCCGAGCCTTCTCCAGCCCGCCAAAGCTCGCCGGTGCGCCCGCCTGCTTCGCCGGCTTCACCTGAGTCGCTCCCGGACGGACAGCGCCCGCCGTCTGCCGCCGCTTCCGTTCCCGAGCTGGACGAGCCTGCCGAGGTATGCTCTCTTGTGGCTTCCGATAGCGAGGATTGGGCGAGCTCTGTGGACCTCCCCCCCGCTGACGTGTCTAGCCAACCCTCTGTGAGGAGACCCGGCATTGAGGCTGAGCTGATGCGTCTGCTCACCCAGGCCGTAGAGAGCATCGGCCTCGAGTGGGAGGCGCCCGCCTTGCCGCCGCGCAACAGACTCGACGGGCGCTTTCTCAAGAAAGACGAAGCCCCGTCTAAGTCTAGGGCCGCCCCCTTCCTCCCTGAGCTCCACGACGAAGTCGCTAAGTCATGGACCGCCCCGTTCTCCGCCAGACTGCGCACTTCCACTTCTGCGGCCTTCACTTCTGTCACCGGCGCGGGAGACAAAGGATATCTCTCCATTCCTCCTGTCGAGGCGGCGGTCGCGTCGCATCTCTGCCCGCCCTCTGCGGGACGGCGCGCGCAGACGACGCTCCCCTCTAAAGCCTGCCGGGTGACTTCATCGCTGCACGGACGTGCTTACACAGCCGCTGGACAGGCGGTCTCAGCGCTGCATACGATGGCGATCTTGCAGATCTACCAGGCCGACCTTCTCCTTAAATTGGACGAGGAAGGCCCGGGTGCGATCAACGTGGCGGATTTACGAGGCGCTACGGACCTTGCTCTACGCGCCGCTAAAGCCGCTGCTCAGGCCATGGGGCGGAATATGGCCTCTCTCGCCGTTGCTGAGAGACATCTGTGGTTGACGCTGTCTGAGATGACGGAAGCTGAGCGCTCTGTATTCCTCGACGCGCCCATTTCCCCTGCGGGCCTCTTCGGATCTGCCGTCAAGGATTTCGCGGACAGATTCTCGGAGGAGCAGAAGACTTCGCAGGCCATGAAGCACTTCCTTCCGAAGCGCTCGAGCTCCGCTGCAGGTCGCTCTAAGCAGCCGTCTGCTCGCAGCTCGCAGCCTCGGCCTGCATCGCCCGCAGCCGCCGCTACACAGCGCCGCCAGGCCCGGGATCAGAGACCGCGCTCTCGCTCTGCTGGACGCCGCCCCGCTCAGCGCGGGCCTCGGCCGAAGATTGAGCTCAAGCCCGAGGCCTCGAAGCTTTCCTAGCCACTCTAAGAAAGCGACGGTGTTCGGAGCCCGCTGCGGCCGGCTCCCCACCGAAAAGATTCGCTCGTTCAGTTCCTTGCGAAGTGACTGTGCCAGTGTATTTAGCAGTGAAGCAGCCGGTGTCTCAGCCCGCTTGCCTGCACACAAAAGCCGTTTTCATGGCTACCCAGATAAATCCAATAAAGAGTGTATTTTCTGGTATGCCGGCCACGGCCGATGGTGTTATGAGTGTTGTAAGAATGCCCACGCCCCAGTGCCCATTCCCACACCCAGACACAGCCCGCCACGGTGCGAGGCGAGCACACATAAATCTGACTCAGGTCGATTGTGCAAACAATGTAGCGATTGCGCCCATACAATGCCCGCTCACGCTGCATGCCCCGTGTCCCTTGGTTTCTGTAAAAACGAAACCAACACACAATCTATCGGCTCCGGCCGAAAGCGTGCACAGTGCTGTAGATGTGCCCGTAGGTTTGCGCCCACATCCTCCCGCAAGCACGCCGAATCCCACGGGATTCGCCCCGCTCACTCTCGTTATGCGTCCCGCCATAGAGATTGTGAGCGCGGCCAGACTGCCCGCTGTGCCCAGCGCGCCCCCCGCCTCGAACGCTGTAAACACGGCGTCGTGTTCCCAGGGTACCGGGGCTCTCGAGCCGTTGTCAGGTCACGGCCAGAGCCCGGTCTGCATCCTACCCCTAGCTACTCGCGCAGAAGCGTGGTCAAAGCTACCCGGGGTATCAGACTGGGTGCTGAACACTATAAAGAGAGGCTACTCGCTACAATTCGCACGACGTCCACGCCGTTGTACGGCGCCCGTCGAGACTTCGGTGAAAAGCGAAGTATCTCATCTACTTCGAGCCGAGATAGCGAAACTACTGAGCAAAGGGGCCATAGAGCCCCTTTCTCAGGCTCAGAGCGAAGGGGGCTTATACAGCAGATATTTTCTGGTACCGAAAAAAGATGGGGGCTTCAGACCCATTCTAGATCTGAGACAGCTGAACAAAGCGCTTGTGAAGCGCCAGTTCAGGATGCTTACGACCAGGAAAATCCTCGCGCAAGTGCGCCAAGGGGACTGGTTTATGTCGATAGATCTGAAAGACGCGTATTTCCAAATACAAATAGCGTCCCATCACAGGCGATTCTTGAGATTCGCGTTCGAGGGCCAGGCTTATCAATACACAGTCCTGCCGTTCGGCCTGTCTTTGGCACCCCGTACATTTACGAAGTGCATGGACGCGGCTCTCGCGCCCCTGAGACTTCAGGGCATGCGAGTTATGAACTACTTGGACGATTGGCTGATTCTAGCTCGATCACGGTCAGAGCTCATAGAACACAGGGCCACAATGCTCGAGCATCTCGAGACACTGGGCCTGACGGTCAACTGGGGAAAAGAGCCTGCTGTGTCCCAGCCAGAGAATTTCTTTCCTGGGAACAGTGTTAGACTCGCTTTCCATGACGGCACGCCTGTCACCGGAGCGCGTACTAAGTATTCAGCGCGTCGCGGAATCCTTCCGCCACGGCTCCATAGTCCCGCTCAGACGGTTTCAGAAATTGCTGGGCCTGATGGCCTCAGCATCCCATGCACTCCAGCTGGGCTTGCTTCGCATGCGCCCGCTGCAGTGGTGGCTGAAAGCACGGGTCCCGCCCCGGGCATGGTCCACGGGCAGGTGTCGCCTCAGGGTCGACCAAAGGTGCGTTTCGGCTCTGGAACCCTGGAAAGTAACCAGCTGGTATCAGTCTGGTGTGAGTCTGGGGACCGCCTCAAGGGTGAAAGTGGTGTCTACGGACGCCTCCACCACGGGGTGGGGAGCGCTGCTCGAGGGCAGACCGTTGGCTGGCCTATGGTCAGAGCGGGAGAAGCTCCTTCACATAAACTGCTTGGAATTGATAGCAGTCGACAAAGCGCTGCGGCGCTTCTGTCCCCTGGTGAGGGGCCACCACGTCTTGGTCCGATCGGACAACAAGTCAGTGGTGGCGTACATAAATCGCCAGGGCGGCCTCAGGTCCGCACGCCTTTGCAGGCTGACGGAACCCCTCTTGGTCTGGGCCCAGCGCAACCTACTTTCTTTGAAAGCGGCGCACGTGCCTGGGCACCTGAATACGGGTCCAGACATGCTGTCCAGAGACAACGTCCTGACAGGAGAATGGTCGCTGCACCCGCAGACGGTCCAGCTCCTGTGGGAAACGTTTGGCAGAGCGCAAGTGGACCTGTTCGCGTCCCGCGAGAACGCTCACTGCCCAGTATTCTTCTCAAAGCGCAGGGACGCGCTGGCCCATACTTGGCCCAGCGGTCCCCTGTACGCTTTTCCCCCGGTCTCGCTCCTGCCACAGGTGTTGGAGCGGATCAGGGAAAATGGTTGCCCAGTGCTGCTTGTGGCTCCGCTCTGGACGAACCAGGCTTGGTTTCCGGTCCTGATGCGGATGACCAGCACTGCCCCGTGGCCTGTACCGTTGAGGAGAGATCTCCTCTCTCAGGCAGAGGGCTCGATTTGGCATCCTCACCCGGAACTGTGGTCCCTGCACGCATGGGCCATCAACGGGTACCCGCTAGCCTCCCAGAAGGAGTGCTAAACACGATCGCACAGGCTAGAGCTCCGTCTACCAGACGGCTCTATGCCTCGAAATGGTCGGTGTTCTCTACTTGGTGTCGAGCCCGTGGCTTTTCACCCGTGGACTGCGGGGTTGAGGAAGTGCTTGCCTTCCTTCAGGAGCTGATGGATAAGGGAAGAACCCCATCCACGCTCAAAGTGTACGTGGCGGCCATAGCAACGTTTGCTAAACCTGTGTCTGGCCAGTCACTGGGGAAAAACGACTTAGTCGTGCGTTTCCTACGAGGGGCTCGGAGAATGAATCCTCCCAGGCCCCCTTCAGTCCCGGCTTGGGACCTTTCCACGGTCTTGGAGGCCATGAAAGGCGCCCCGTTCGAGCCGATCCAGCTGTCGGATATGAGGCACCTGTCCCTTAAGACGGTGTTTCTATTGGCTCTCGCTTCAGTGAAGCGTGTAGGGGACTTGCAGGCGCTTTCTGTAAGCGCGTCATGTCTGGAGTTTGGGCCCAACGACTCAAAGGTCGTACTCAAACCGAGGCACGGCTACGTGCCGAAATCCCTCAATACACCGTTTAGGGCCCAGGTGATTTCCCTGTCAGCCCTTCCGGTTCTCGATGAGGAGAGGGACGCGAATCTCCTTTGCCCTGTCAGGGCGGTTAAGGGCTTATGTGTCCCGCTCGGCTGGGTTCAGGCAGACCGAGCAGCTTTTCGTTTTGTTTGGCGGCCGTTCTAAGGGACTCGCCGCCTCAAAACAGAGCCTATCCAGATGGATAGTGGATGCCATAGCGCTGGCTTACACTTCCAAGGGCCTACGGTGCCCATTGGGTGTCAAAGCGCACTCCACGAGAGGCGTGGCCTCGTCGTGGGCATGGTATAGCGGGGTCTCCCTGCAGGATATCTGTACGGCTGCGGGCTGGGCCTCGCCGTCGACATTTATCAAGTACTATAACCTGGAGGTGCCCGCCCTACAAGCTAAGCTTTTGGCGGTCTGAACTTCGGGCTTATTGGCCGCCAATGCGGCTATGTTGCCCTTACGGGTCAGTGTCCCTACGGGACTTTATAAAGGAGTGATGCTTTAGCCTCTCCTCCTCTACTCTATGTGAGTTATGGTGATTATGCACTAGATGTGCCCCGGGCTTTGCCCCGGGACTCTGGTGTTGGATCCCTGTCCGCACGGCGTTTTGTATGGGGTCCCCATAGCGTAAGATATTACGCAGTACGAGAGATACTCTCGTAAGAGAACGTACTCGGTTACTAACGTAACCTCGGTTCTCTCTAGAGAGGGAACGAGTACTGCGTATCTTGCCGTGCGTGAACTATGCTCTGGTTCGCTTCGGTGTACAAAATCAGAGAAATACAGCTATCGAGGGGTATTTATAGGGTGAGACCACGCCTATACTGGCGGGACATGACGAAATGAGCGCGAAGCGTCTTCATTCGTCATTACGTCACGCAGTGCCTTCACTCGATAGGCTGCAGCTTTTCCAGCGAGGCAGCCAATGGGCGCGCGAGCTGTTTCGCCCTTGTCTGCTTGCTGCTGCAAAAGCGTTTTGCATGATTAAAAAATTAAGGATAATTTTTGGCTTCAATATCTCGAGGAAAGAGTGTTTCCCCATAGCGTAAGATATTACGCAGTACTCGTTCCCTCTCTAGAGAGAACCGAGGTTACGTTAGTAACCGAGTACGTTATCCTATTGCTCATAAGATATTTACTACTAGACTCAAGAGATATAACCAAGATGGAAAGGATTAACACAGTCTCATCCCAAGAAGTCATATATTGACGTCTTGGGACGTCTTTTGACCATACGTCAATATCCGCCTTTTTAGGGTACCCTTAAACGTCGGTTATATGGCGATCCTGGGACGTCATACAACTGACGCTTTACCTTTAACGTCAGTTAGGTGACGGGGTAGGTTTAGGTCTGGGGTAGAGTTAGGATCCGATAACGTCATCTTACCGACGTTTAAGGGTACCCTAAAAAGGCGGATATTGACGTATGGTCAAAAGACGTCCCAAGACGTCAATATATGACTTCTTGGGATGAGACTGCGCTGAAAGGATCTCAGGCTGACTAGCTAAAGGTTTTATACCCATTAAAAGACACAGTACTTCCTTAAAAATGTATATATGTCATAATGAAATAACCCTTCAGATAATGCTTTACAATGAGCTCTGTTAGATAACTACATATGGCAATTTATATGTTCAATAAAATATCTTACTCGCCTGTTGAGTAATAAAAACGCTGTCATCTCCGCATCGCTTTTACAACATCCCCCGGTTCTCACTATCTCAAAAGCCAAGCCAATGTTGATTCTTGTTTTATTACGCGCTCTGTCCTGTTCACTTTTTGCCTGCAGACTCTTCTCTGTTCTGTTTTTTTTTAGGTTCTAGATTTAGCTGCTCCATATCAAACTTTCCCGCTCGTTGTGACAACTAACCTATGCCACTCCTACATGCATCAAAGTAGCCGGAGCAACTTTTCTGTCATGATTTACGGTTATGACGAGACACGCACGGGCGAGTGATGTATGTACGCAATTTCCCTCGAGAACCACCCCATCAGGTCTAAAATACAAACACTTATAACAGGCTTATCATAGTGAATCAGGGAAAGACAATTATTTGGAAGAAAGATTGATGATATATTGACTCGTTATTTAAATGATTTTAATTTTGAACAAAAAGAAGTTACATAGTGTACCTTTAAAAAAAAGACAAAACAGTCCACTTGCTTTGTCTTTGTTTTAGAAATCCTCAGTAATTTTGCATGCAGCATACTGCGTCTAGTTGACATGGGGAAGTGTTGTCCAGAAGTCCCGAGATGCAGGTAACCGTCTGTTCCTGTTTACTCTGACGGAGATGGCAGTCCTGCCACAGTCACGAGGGGATGGAAACTTCCCCCCTGGAGCAATTAAAACCTGAGGATAATTGACAGGGTGTTATCACACTTCATC
>CM070841.1:23408100-23758100 GCA_036326025.1 Chrosomus eos
GTAGGTCATATATTTATACAGTAATGTAACGTTAAGTCAACGGCGTTCATAACGCTGAAAAGCGATTATGCGTGTTGATAGCACGCCAAAAATGGAAATACGAATTGGCGTGTTATACATACGCAGTTTCATGAGATCAGTCTGAACACAGATGTAAGCCAGATACTGTAACATCATTTTCTATGGAAGCTTGTTTTTACCATGGAATAAAAAATAAATAAGCATCATTAAAAAATACTTTTTATCTCACAATTCCGACTTAATTGCCCGTTTTTTACAGACAAGGCTTAAGTCCCAGACAAAAATGCATGTTTAAGCTGTTTTAACTGATGCAAATTAAACTGGTATATCTTAAAATATGTCAATGCCATTGTTTTGTCTTAAGATGCACACCAGTAATGTTTTTTTAAGGCACATTTATAAAAGGTACTTAAATGTCCTATTTTTTCTGGCCTAATCCTGGTTTAATCTAAACCCTGTCTGTGAAACCTTTAACACGCAATTGCAAATTTATATCTCACAATTCTGATATAAACTCGCAATTGTGACTTGCAATTCTGAATAGAGTAATGAGAAATAAAGTCAAAATTGCAGGAAAGTCACTGTGTTTTTTTATTCCATGGCATGCTTTCGTCATTTATACAAGACAAGAATTTATTTATTTTAAATTTAAAATCACACTTTTTTGTATAATTTTTTAAGTATAATTTTGTTTTCTCTGGAGTCCACTTACTCTCAGCATTATGGAAGCTTGTTTTCGCTATGGAATAAAACAATTAAAAAAATTATTGCGACTTTTTATTGCACAATCCTGACTCTGAAAAATTTCTGCAAAAAAAGTAAATTCTGAGGAAAAATGTCAGAATTGCATGTTTTTATCTCGCAATTCTGAATTTATAACACGCAATTGTGAGAAAAAAAATTAGATGTAAACTCGCAATTGTGAGAAAAAGTCCGAATTGGGAGATAAAAAAAGTGCAATTATCTTTATTCCTTTTTTCTGTGGTGAAAAAAGCTTCCATCCAGCATAGTCTCACATTTACAATTCATAACAATTGTCACATAAGATTTCATACAAGTTAAATGTTTAATTAACAAAACTGTAAAATATGTGCAAGTTGGTGTTTTGTGGTGAGGGGTTAGGAACATGTGTTGTTAGAATACTGTATGTGGCTGTTTATACTGATTTCAAAATTCTAATTTTGTTTGCTACTGTTTTTTAAGGATCAAAAATCTCTTACTAGCGATATAATTGAACTTAAAAAATACAAAAGTATACAATATTACTCCAGTGATGAAAAAGAAAAGTGTCAAAACGGCATTGTGGGATATGCATTAAAAATCCGGGAGGAGCATTGTATGGCTTGGGTGTGCTACAGTATTCAAAGGAAAGGAAAAAAATGTGAGATTGCTAGAGGGAGAAACAGAGAAATCGGCTTTACAGGAAGAGAAAGGAACCCAGTAACCTGTCATTTCGACACAGTTAAAACACCTCAAATGCTTCAGCTATCAGATTAGAAAACTGGGGCACACAGCTCCCCTATCGGCTCTTCTGTAAGTGTACTCGTCCTCAACGTCTGGCCTTTCGTTGCGCCATCTCAAATACAAAATGACACGAGATAGCAATGCTACTGAGTTAATAATCTCATTCTAAATAACCTGAAAAGTCCTCTCATTCTCAAGACAAATACAGCAGCACATTAAGTGTGACTGTTTGTAGAAATGGAATTTGCTCCCGCTGAAGTGTATGTTTGAGTAAAGGGGAGATGGCTGTAGAGCCGGGAATATATATATATTACACACACACACACACACACACACACACACACACACACACACACACACACACACAAAACACACACACACACACACACACACACACACACTTAATTACCATTATTAAAATGATATATAGATAGATAGATAGATAGATAGATAGATAGATAGATAGATAGATAGATTTTATGTTTTTAAATAGGGTTTTAAATATATATTTAATAATTAACAGTAACAATTAGCAAAAACAGTAAATAGGGTATATTTTGTCAAACAAAACATAAAAAAATGAACACTCATTTAATAAACTGATTTTACATTTAGATCCTTACTTCCTCATGCTAGTGGTTTAAAATCAGACAGCTCATTAATCTTTGGTTAGACAAACGAATATGTTACCTCTCTCTCTCTCTCTCTCTCTCTCTCTCTCTCTCTCTCTCTCTCTCTCTCTCTCTCTCTCTCTCTCTCTCTCTCTCTCTCTCTCTCTCTCTCTCTCCTTCTTCTCTCTCTCTCTCTCTCTCTCTCTCTCTCTCTCTCTCTCTCTCTCTCTCTCTCTCTCTCTCTCTCTCCACCCACTCGCCGTGTAAATTGTAGCTCGTCACACTCCACATTAAGTCCACGACTGGCAATGCCTGCAGGACCTCAGATCTGCGGTGTGTCATCTCTAACTGGGTCAGAACTCACAATAGCTGCATCTCGCCTTATGGCTCGCTCTAGCTTCTTTTATTCATTGCTAAACTGTTTACTTATGGTGCTTGATTTAACACACAGACAGTAACAGACTCACATACACATAAATACACACACACACAGAGGCATTTTGTAATAAAATGGAGATGTTGGAAAATTGCCCAGACAAAGCCCACAGGAGAACAAGAGCATCAGGAGCGGCTCAGAGGGGCATTTATCTGAAATGGGAAGCATCATCCTTATAGCTGGTCTTTACGGCTCGTGATTTTTTTACTACGTTAATAGTTTACCCCAAATTTTGAATGATCCTTTATTCACTTTCATGTTGTTGCAAACCAGTATAACTTTCTGCAGTGGAACACAAAAAGATTTTGAAGAGCGTGTTCCTGGTCTTTCCTCTCTGTACAATGAATGAGATCTGTGAAGATGCAAAAGCATGAATTTATTAAATGTATACTATATTTACTATATTCAATTTTTAATATTTGACATCTGAATTCACTCTAGAAGTGTGCTTCTGCTTCAGGAAATCTCAAAAAACGGAGCTTTAAATGACGTAATGGAATTACCTTCTTATTTGAAGGCTGTACGATATGTTCTTGTTACAGGAAGTGAGACAAATTCCACCCCTCCGTTTCAGTCATTGCATAGAAATGAGAGCAAATGGCATTCTCAATCAAATCTGACACAGACGTCTCCTCCGAGAGGCATGGCAGAGCGTTGTGGCGGCCCTGGCAGACATTATTCCTCATAAAGTTTTACGACCTGCACATTCTGTGTTATCAAACCATTAGCATGAAATCAGTGCTTACTGGTACATGAGCGGCGGGGCAATCAAACCTGCACGTGACTGGCAGGAATAACTGCGCCAAATCAGCGAGTTCCTGTTGAGGCTGATGGGATAAACAAGATTATGTTAACCATGTCTGTAATGTCTCATTATGACACACAGATGCTGCAGATTAACTGTGTTTAACGCTCACCAATTAATTCAAGATGTTTACCTCACACTAATAATATTGTGTTTTGTGTGGTTTTTAGGGGCTCGATTTCTCATAACGTCCACGGGGGCCCTGTACATCTTAGATGTGCAGAAGGAGGACGAATTATTCAACTACCGCTGCATGACGAGACATCGCTACACATCCGAGACCAGACAGAGCAACAGCGCACGGCTCTTTGTGCCAGGTGAAAGTGTTTAATGATATATAATTAATCAGTCAGATGAGACATTCAGCGTTCCTGTTGCTTTAAAGTTTCTGTGAAAAAGCCAGAGACCAGTGAGTGCTAGCAGCCAACGCATTTTAAGAAATCTTTTTCAAGAACTAGATATATAACATAACTTATAATGTCTAAAAGGAGTCTAAACGTTTCTAAAATGTCTAAAACTTTAATCCAAAGTGACTTAAAGAGCATTCATGGTGTATCATAATGTGACTCAAACTCAAAGCCAGACTGTGACTTTTACTGATGTTGTGGAAATGTAAGCTTGACAAACAGAAGATTTTAGTTTCCATTCTAGTAGCTAGAAGATGTTTTTACTTGTTAGGTAGCTTTTTGATGGATGGATGGATGGATGGATGGATGGATGGATGGATGGATGGATGGATGGATGGATGGATGATGGATGATGATGGATGGATGGATGACGATGGATGACAGATAAATGGATGGATAGATAGACAGACAGACAGATACACAGATGGATGCATGGATGGATGACGGATGGATGACAGATAAATGGATGGATAGATAGACAGATAGCTAGACAGACAAACAGAATGAACGAATGGAGGGATGGATGGATAGACAGATAGATAGACAGACAGACAGACAGACAGACAGACAGACAGACAGACAGAGAGCCGGATGGATGGATGATGGATGGATGAATGGATGATGATGGATGGATGATGGATGGAGGGAAATGGATTGGATGGATGGCGACGTTTGGGATAGACAGATGAATGGATAGATAGATAGATTTCAGAAGATTTTAGTTCCATTCTAGTAGCTAGAAGATGTTTTACTTGCTAGGTAGCTTTGATGGATGATGGATGGATGGATGGATGGATGGATGATGAGATGGATGGATGGATGAATGGAGCACAGCATGGATGGAGGTGGATGGATGGACAGATATGATGGATAGCAGACAGACAGACAGACGAGATGGATGCATGATGGATGACGGATGGATGACAGATAATGGATGGATAGTGAGACAGACAGTAAGACAGACAGAATGGATGCATGGATGGATGACGGATGGATGACAGATAAATGAGATGGATAGATAGACAGATAGTAGACAGACAAACAGAAATGAACGAATGGAGGGATGGATGGATAGACAGATAGATAGACAGACAGACAGACAGACAGAGAGCCGGATGGATGGATGATGGATGATGGATGGATGGATGGATGGATGATGGATGTATGATGGATGGATGGATGGATGGGCGATGGTTGGATAGACAGATGAATGGATAGATAGATAGATAGATAGATAGATAGATAGATAGATAGATAGATAGATAGATAGATAGATAGATAGATAGATAGATAGATAGACAGCTTGATGGATGGATAGATGGATGTTTAAAATTATATATAAATTAACACATCTTATATTTAATAGATCCTACAAACTCAGCGCCTGCGATCCTCGATGGGTTTGAGAAGCGGGATGTCATGGCGTCCCACAGGGTGGAGATCCCGTGCAAGGCCTCCGGACACCCCGCACCAAAATACCGCTGGCTGAAGAACAACAGACCACTGGAATCAGACTCGCGTTTCCGTCAGAGCGTGACGGGCCTGCTGATCGAGAGAGCCCAGCCCAGTGACAGCGGCAGCTACGTGTGTGAAGTGTGGAACAGCTACGGAAACGCAGAGGTCATAGGTCGCCTCACGGTAAAAGGTATATATGTTTATCATTCAAAACATTTTTTTTGAGTCAGTGAATTCTCAATATCCCATTGATGAAGTTAACATAAATAATGCGACTGTGGTTTTCCAGAACCCCTTAAAGTGGTGGTCAGTCCGCGAAAGGTGAAAGGCAGCGTGGGCAGCCAGGTGTCGCTATCCTGCAGTGTAACTGGTTCAGATGAGTTCGAGCTCTCTTGGTACCGCAACGGCGACAAGATCATTGCCGGCGCCAACGTACGAATGAACGGGATCAATAAGGAGAACCTTGTGATGGACGGGATGGCGAAGAGCGATGGTGGGGCGTACCAATGCTTTGCCAGGAAAGCCAAAATGTCAGCTCAGGACTTTGTGCAAGTCATTTTAGAAGGTCAGCACTGTCCCGGACTTTTCATTTTGGTTGCATTTTGATTTCTTAAAGCTTAATAAAAACTTCTCTGTCCGCAGATGGAACCCCTAAGATCCTGTCCGCCTTCAGCGAGAAAGTGGTCGGTCCGAACGAGTTTGTCTCCTTGATGTGTCACGTCAAGGGAACTCCCCAGCCCGCCGTCACCTGGACGCTGGACGATGACGTCATCATGAAGGACAGTCGACACCGCATCGGTCACAGTATCACGGCGGAGGGCAACGTGGTCAGCTACCTGAACATCTCCCACACCCAGGTCCGGGACAGCGGGGTCTATCGCTGCACCGGCAACAACTCTGCAGGGACGGTCTCCTACCAGGCTCGAATAAACGTAAGAGGTGCTTGTCAGATCGACTCCTCCAAAACACACACATATACGTATATTTCATTCTGCTCATCTCAAGTTCATACATGAGACGAGGGCCTGACTAACATCTGCTGTTATTTAATTTTTGCTGAGCTTTTTATTCTTTTACTTGCTTTTTTTTGGTCATGTCCACTCTTTCATATGGCTGGGTGTGTATTTGTTTTCCTCAAACCACGGTTGTAGAGCTCAAGAAGTTTTTTTCTTTTTCTTGGGTGCATCTAGTGTGTGTTTGTGATCATTTTATTTTCTGTGTCCTCATATCTATATTTTAAACAATATCCTCTGGAGACTTCATATTACCCATGTGAAAATGAAGTACACTTTAGCATATTTTTAAATAGTGTTCTTATATATAATGGAAATGTGAACTGACAGTTAATTGCATGTTATTCGTGTATTAGTTTAAACTGATATGTATTTTATATTATTTTATATTTATATTTTAGCTAATAATGACATTTTGAGTGCCTTTTCTGTCCCACTACTTTAAATCTAGTGTACAATAACACACTACAGTGAAAATTATAATCAAGTACTTTACATGTGCTAGTCAACAAATCAAAATAGGTGGTATAAGATTATTAAACAAAATGATTTAAAATGTACTCTAAAGTAAAACCTTTAATTCTGACATTATTAAAATGTGCACTAATTAATTTTATATGATCTGCCAGTACAGTTTTTTTTTAACAATATACTTCTAAGATTTGAAGTACACTACAAGTGCACATTCAATACAATTAAGCACACTTCTTTTTCACAATGGTATACAGGGCTTGACTTTAACTTTTTTGCTCATCGGCTACTGTGGCTAGTGGTTTTCCAAAGTTACTAGCCACTCTTGACTTCAATACCATGGGAAAAAACTGTCATATAGATATTTTTAAAATTATCTTTGAATTTGGCAGCAGGTAGGCTATAGGCTGCTGTCACTTTAAGACTGACTCATGGATCCGTTATACAGTTACACATGCGTTTTCTTTTTCTCAACTGTTTACGTTCACTTAAAACATAACTGAATGTGTTTACATGAATACTCGCCAAGCCCGCATTTTGACTCTACTTTGTGTATGTGTCCGTTTAAGCGCAATAAGCAGCAAAAAAGAACTCAATTTAGTACTGAGAGGCGGTTGAGCACAAAAATTTAAAATAAGGAATGATTAAATGATGTGCAATACACACAATCCCACGCCGAAATTCAAGCCACCAACAATATTCCTTCCGGAGCAAATGAAACAAGTGAGTGAGGGGAGGCGGTTTTGTGTGTAACTCACTGTCAGAGAGATGAGAGAGAGAAAAAGAGCACCTGGTGTTGTGTATCTATTCTGAGGAAAATTAGTATTGGAAGCATTTCAGATATTTCAGTATTGATATGTATCGAAAAATCTATATTTTTGACAACACTACATTGCACTTAGTTTTATTTTTTCAGATGCCTTTTTTAAAAGACTGCCTATATTATACATAAAACTCAACCCACCTCAGTGGCTAGTAGTGTTAATGTCAATCCCTAATGGTATAAAAAGGCATGCAATGTGTGAGAAACAGTCAAGTTTAGGAGTATCAAACTACCCTCTAAATTGTTCACTTTGTGTTGTCTTTTTCTTTCTTTGATCTTAGAAAGGCCCTCATCCATAATCCATAAATCTATTTTTTCTTTCTTTTTTTGCTACATTTTCTGCAAATTGGACTTCCATCACAATGTCAATATTCTTTTAAAGAGAAGTGTTTCTTTTTTGTATCCTTAAAGGTTCTGCTGACATACGACCAATGAAAAACCTCACAGCTATAGCGGGGCGGGACATGTACATTCACTGCCATGTGATTGGTTACCCGTATTACTCCATCAAATGGTACAAGAACTCCAACCTTCTCCCTTCTAATGACCGCCAAAGGGCGTTCGAGAACAACGGCACGCTGAAGCTGCTGAACGTGCAGAAAGAACTGGACGAAGGAGAGTACAGCTGCCATGTGCTCGTTCAGCCCCAGCTGTTCAAGAACCAGAGTGTCCACGTCACTGTGAAAGGTACTGATGCTTGACATCGGAAGTAAAATGAGTGAAATAATGTCATTAAAAAGGCCTGTTCAGTTGGTATACGGTTGCAATATTTATCTATGTTCTCTGGTTGTCGTCAGTGCCTCCCTTTATCCAGCCTTTCGAATTCCCACGATATTCCATCGGCCATCGCGTCTTCGTGCCCTGCGTTGTGCGCTCAGGTGACCTTCCCATCTCTATCACCTGGGAGAAAGATGGAAAGCCCATTAATGCCAGCCTGGGTGTTACCATCGACAACATCGACTTCACCAGCTCCATGCGTATCTCCAACCTCCAGCGGGTGCACAACGGCACCTACACCTGCATTGCCCAAAACGATGCCGCTGTCGTCAAATACCAGAGTCAGCTCATTGTTAGAGGTAAGAGTAAATGTTAAAGCAACACTATGTAACATTGTTTACCTTAAAATAATGTTTCCAAAATCTTATCAGTGGTTAATCAAGTCGTAACAGGGTGAAAGGCACTTCTGCCATAGCCTGACGGGGTTTGTATCACTTTTACTGGCACTATGTAACTTCGGGTTTCGGGTAGGAACCCGACCACAAAAAGAACTACAAAATTCGACTGCTTTACGTCAACGCTAGTCATTATTCCGTTTTTCTTCGTTTCTGATGTCGCAATACATCATCCTTTCATGAAATCATGTAACATACTCTACCTTGTCTGTGGACATCGTTCATTCTAAAGCCGGTGCTGGATAAACAGCGAGCGCGCGTGCGACGGTAGGCTGAATTATTTACGACAGCGGTAATGGACAATTTCGTTTCCAACCAGTAGGGCGACCGAAGAGGAAAAGTTACTTGGTGTTACTTTAAGCTTCCTTTTTTGTATTATAAATTGAGACACTTTCACAAGCACACAACTTGAATGTGATTTGTGGATTTTTTTTGTAGTTCCACCAAAGTTCAAAGTGCAGCCTCAAGACCAGGATGGAATCTACGGTAAATCTGTCACCTTGAACTGCTCTGCGGATGGAGAGCCACGGCCAACTATTGAGTGGAAATACTCCAAAGGTACTTGGCTTCACTGTAACTTTGCATGCAAAAATTAATTTCTTAATTGGTATTTTGTCTTGAAAAATGTATAATCATTCTTAAAAGCACGCACTTACTTTCTCACTTACTTCAGAAACAAAATTGTGTAAGATACAACGTACGTAATACACTTTGTTTTCAGAGAATATACCTTGAATTAAATTTGTTTTTCTTGGAACATTGGCCGAATATCTTTTTGTTGTTTTAAGAATAAATTGAGCTTTTTTTAGATTTGAAAAAAATTTGCAAGTGGGAATATGGCGTAGATCGATTTTTTTATATGAAGATTTTTGTCGATATTGATATCCGATAATTCTTTATATTTGAAAAAGCCTATAACCGATATATTTTGATATATTTGCTAATTTTTGCTGAATTTTTGAGGGCCTGATAACAAAAACAAATGTCTTACTATTAAAAGCCATATCCTAAGCACACAATTATAATGTTCTCATTATGTTTTTATGTAGCCTATTTGACAGACTTGTGCTGCATGTTCCACTTAACTGTATTTTTTTTTTTTAATTGATTTCTAAATATATTTTAAGCAATTCAAAACAATCATGGCGAACAGTGTGCATCTGAAGTGGCTCAGCTAAAGGAAATATTCCATCTGCTAAATTATTAAATGTAAATTACAATTTGATGTTATTTTTTTTACACTTTAAAACTATTTGCCAGTGGTGAAAAAAAATTGGCAAAAGTATGATGCCACTGTTTTTTAGCGCTTTAACTCGAGGACGTCTTGGTCTCTTTGCCAGGTGCTGGGGTGCCCCAGTTTCAACCCATTGCTCTAAACTCCGGCTTCAGGGTCCAGCTGCTCGGGAATGGCTCACTACTGATAAAGCATGTTCTTGAGGAGGACGCAGGTTATTACCTGTGCAAGGTCAGCAATGATGTGGGAGCCGATGTCAGCAAGTCCATGTACCTCAACGTGAAAAGTAAGAAACAATATTGTACTGAATGAAAGATGATTGTTTTGATGGTTCGCTTTGCAGTTCTGCTGAGGTGAATATTTAGGTGTTTGTTATGAGGTACAATCCCTTGGGTTAAACCTCCTAAGGACACTATGGTGAAAGTTCACAGAGTGACCCTTAACAACCTTCTGCAAAACCAATCAAATGTGTGTTTGGGTCACAGCTCTTTGTATCGTGAGGGATTGGAATTATTCTTTGTATCATTACTGTAGATATTAAGTCTAAACCAGAGTTGTCTGTGTCAGGTTAGAGGGTTTCTGCAGTAAAAAGTCTCTTTGTCTGCCTTAGACACATGTGGGTGTTTATCCACGAGTAGCCAAAACCCTTTCCCCCTCATTACACTGTGAACTCCTGTAGGAGCTGACATGTGGAAAGGCTTGTGCTTTCAATGTGCTTAATGTGTGTGTGCATGTCTCACTTTTTGCTGTTTCCACCCACTCTCTGTTACACTCTGTTACCACACACATACAGTACACACATAGGGAGAGAAAGCGCAGTAAATATTGCTTCAGATTATATTCTAAAAATCCTTCATGATGGTTCGGAGAGTTTTTTAAATTATAAATTCAAAGTAGATGATAGAGTATATGAAGAATGGTGTTCATTTCAACATGTCAACATGAAACTTGTCCACAATATGATGTATTTAGTAAAATAGGTTTTTTTGTATTAAAAAAAATTATAATTTTGTCTAAGAAAAAATATTTCTTAGAACTGTTTGGCCCGACAGTGGAAAAGCAGCTAATGTTTACTAATGTTACGCTACATGTTGTTTAAATGTATTATTTACTTATAATTATTATCATCATAAATAATAAACTTATTTAATTTAATTAATATTTTTATTTATAAATAGTTATATAATATAGAAAACTGATTTTGTTACCGGAATTGGTACAGAGGACTGTGAAATTTTACTGTTATTGGTACCGAATTTTAGTACAAACTTTTAGAAACTGCAGGCGCTTGAGAGCATTTTTTTCAGTTGAGACGCTATATGTGCTATGATACAGAATATACACGGATCTGTTAGTATCTGATTTCGCAAATAGTTTCTTTCTGAATATAAAAATGTAGACACAATGTAACGTACTTGCTCTGGCACTAGTTTTGGATGAAGAGATGTGCTTGTTGTCATTTGTTATCGTTGTACAAGCAGAATATTACGGTTGGTCATGTGATAATTGTCCCGCCCCTCCTCCACTCTGATTGGACGGCTGGGTAAAAAGTGACAGCGATGTGTTTTACCCAAAGTAAAACATTCAACTCTCGATGATTGGTAGAGGACAGCAAACGTTCAGCGAACGCTAGCCTCGGGAAAAAAAAACGATTTAGTGGACACATAACTGCAGGTTTGCGTAATATTCTGCGTTTGCATTTTACTGTTTTTACACACAGCCTTAATAAACTGTAAAACGAAGTAACTTGTGTTGCTTACTTAAAGTAACTCTTAAAGTAATATCTTATATTTTGTTGTACATTTAAAAGTAATGTGTTACTTTACTAGTTACAAAAATGTAATCTGATTACATTACTCGCGTTGCTTGTAATGCATCACCCCCAACACTGAATATAATAAGATTTATTATTATAAGACCTGGAAGGTGTATTTGTTGAAAGTAAATTGGGTCAGTTTTGATTTCATGTTGACTTCATCAAAGTGCAAAAAAAATGCAGTACTTGTGTGACTCAAATAAATGCTGAAATCCATTTGATTTAACAGTGTTTTTCTACAGCTTGTGACACGGCAGCTAAATGAACTGTTTTAATGTCGGGTTATCCGACTATTCCCTGTCTGCCTATGCAAAGGAGGCTGCGTTCTCATTTGATCAGAGTGTGATGTTAGAGAGACTTATTTTCACACCCTGCTCTTATCAGCACGCAGCAGGAGCTTCCCTGCAGAGCCGCTCTCTCTGCCCAATACAACCTCTTCTTCATCCTCCCTCCCTTACTCCCTATTCTCTCTGCCGTCTCCTTCTCATGTCGTGTAACAACACACACTCTGTTCTCAGAGAGATCGATCAGGCTGACAGGTGAAATACTGTCGTACAGGCTTGTCGTGGTGTTTGTGTGGAAAGCTCTGC
The DNA here is from genome assembly GCA_036326025.1 of Chrosomus eos. NCBI lineage: Eukaryota > Metazoa > Chordata > Actinopteri > Cypriniformes > Leuciscidae > Chrosomus > Chrosomus eos. Next base: position 23,420,419 of record CM070841.1, read on the forward strand.
TCCCGGAGGTACAGGTCTGTTGTTGTGGCTCGCTGGTGTAACTCGAGTCTCCCTGAGAGGTTTGTTTCAGGGTCCGCTGTGATCTCATCAGTTTACCGCAAACAAGCTCCTCATTAAGATCAACCCTGATCAGTGCTGAGAGTTCGGTTCATGTCCCCATGGCCACAGAATAGAAGGAGAGAATCGTACCCTTCTGGAACAAAACAGGGACAATTCTCAAATCCATTACTCAAAACTCAAACCTGACCTGAAGTGCTGATTTTTTTTAATATCGTGTTGTAAAAGAAGATTATGAAAGGTTTGCATGCTAATGTAGCTAGCTTGAAATGGAATATGATTGTACTGCTTATGGTGTGGTATATACAGTGTACACATATTTTATTGAATCTGAAACAGATTATATTATACGTTTCATGTATGCCACAGAGCATGTTTAATTCATTGAGTAGGGTTCAATTAACAATAATTACTAAAAACAAGATGCAATAACGTTTTTATACCTTTTTATTTTTTAACAGCAGAAACAGGATGGGAAAAGGCTGCCAAAGGAAGATCAGGTTGAGGATAGGATATTATGTGCCTTGCTTTCTATTGTATACCTCAGATTTCGGTCAAATATGTAATATAGGTCACAATCTGGGCATACTACGCGAGGCTAGTTGTAACACACATGGTTTAAACGTTTCCACACATGCTTGCATGACGGAACTTTAACTTACTAGTTGCCATATCAACAGTATAATAGAGAACAAAAATTGTGGCAAATTCTAAAATCTTTCAAAGATATCAACAAACCTTTATTTATAGCAAAAGTACATTTCTTACTATGTGTTTATTTAAAATGAGACAAAATGCTGTTAGTTTAATCTCTAATTAGTTATTTAAAGGTGCAGTGTGCTGTTTCTGATAAAAAACTGTTGATATTTGAAATCAACCCAAACAGACAAACCCCTGCTTTCATTGCTCCGCCCTCAAAACGCACAAACACTCAGTGCAAGATTGGATGACTATCATAGCTAAAGTGTAGCAAAACAATGTTTCGCAAAAAATAAAGTGAAGATGCCGAACGAATGACAGGGAAGAACAAAAAATTAAAATACAAGCATATATTCAAGCAAGAGTTCACTGTTAGTCGCCAGCAGCAGGAAACCAGATCCAGACAAACAATGACACTCAAAACTGTCCTGTTAGCTAACATTAATACATAGCTAACATATTGGTTCTGTGAAACAAATAGCATAACCAATGCTACTGATTTATGGAGCTGAAACAAAGCAACCTCAGCGTCCTTTTTCAGGCCTCCCCGCTTCGGTCTCTCCAGCACTGGAAAGCTTTTCTAATATTAACACAGCTCCTAAAGCTCTTGCCTGATCATAACCCTTCTTTTCCAGTGATATTCATCTGAGCTTTTCTCTTTTGTAATGTCTCTCAGCCATCTCACTGTCTACAGTCTTTCTTTAAATCTCCCTCTTGCTCACGCTCTCTCCTCCCCCTAATGAGTGGACACGCCCCCTACTGCTGATTGGCTACAAATGAGTTGTGGTCCTCGGTCAATCCACATTCAATATCGTTTCTTATAAATTGCTTACTGCACCTCTAATGCTTACCTTACAATGTGCCCTGCTATTAGAACTAGGCTATGTTAGCGATGTAATTCAAATATATAACTTTTGTAAATTCAGTTGAGAAACAGGTTTTGCCCTGCACTACCCTACTATACACTGCAGAAATAGTAATGGTACTATAGTATGCTAGAATGTAGAGGCACTGTTGCTTGACCGTACAGTGCAATTTTCAGGAAATCCTGCTGATAAAAGAACAGCTGATGATCCCAAGAAACTCTGTATAACGAGACATAATGGAGTGTCGCGCCAGTGGCTGTTTTACTATAACCCCTCCCCTCCTTCACTCTGATTGGCTGCAAGCTTTTCTTTTCCAGTATCATGATGCGTCTCATTCTTCCCGCAAAGCCCAATGGTGCAGTAAAGGAGGATATCAGGCCGCGGTGTACACGGCCACTTAACCAGTCAGCTCACTGTTTACCCCAGTGCATCGTGGGGCAGGGGATGCTGTACACATGCATGTAATCTGCCCGCCAGCCCAGTGAGGCGGAGGGTCCTGGCCTACATCCAGCACACACAACCCTGAGCGCTGATGCGATAGGGGATGATGGGTGCCCTCAGAAAGCCTGCGGGGAGCCAGGAGCCACTATGAGACTGAGACAGGAGAGACATTACACTGGAGGAAGCCTCCATCTCCAGCTCCAGTCATTCCTGTTTCATTTGTTGCATTTGGTTATGCTGCCTAGAAACTAAGCAGTGTTCATTTTTTAACATATTAGAAATTAAAATTTTGTCAAGCCTACGGGCTACGGCCGGTTGTCATTATTATTTATTATATTTTAAATACATAATTTATGAATGAAATAATTAGAATTCAATTATAAATATTAAATAAATAAAATACATTTGTGTAGGTGCATATAGTTAACATAAACTAAAAATGAGAAATATATATATTACAGCATTTATTAACCTTTGTTAATGTTAATTAATAAAAAATAAAATTGCTCATTGTTCATGTTCATTTACACATTATGTAATGCTCTGTAAACGATGTAATGTAAATTATGAAGAGATACAACATGATGAAAATATATTAGTAAATGTTAAATATTAACATGAATTAAACTAATAAATACCGTAAAATTATTATTCATTTTTATTCTGTTCATTTTAGTTTTAATTAATATTATTTGATATTTGCAATTTGTATTTTACATTATTATTTTGTCTATTATAAATGTTTTAAGTTTAGCTGAGTAGCTGTTAAATGGCCATTTTCCTTGTGACAACTTACCCCTTATAGTATTGCAACATGCCCCTCTATAGGAGCACTGAAGGTTAACGTGTTAAATCAACAATATTTTTTCTAAACTTTAAAGTACAGCTTTAGATATTCATTTGGTCTGTATAAGAGAAACTGGAACATTTCCCTGCGTCTGCACCAAACATGCGGCAAACGTGTCTCCAATTCACAGATTTATGTGTGGATTGATAGTTTGGGGTCAAATGTCACAGAGCTGTGCAAAGCAAACTGTCAATTCTGACCCTTGTGACCTAATTAGACTGATTAGTTTGACAACCCCTCCAGCCTTATACACATCAAGACATTAAACAACACACAATCTATCTTTTCCTCTCGTGCTATTTTTTTTCTCATTCCGAAAAGTAACAAAAAAGGATTAAATTACCAGCGTCATCCTCCCAGAGAAAGATATTCAGCCTCGGATCCATGATACAAACATGTAGGCTAGTAACTGCTCTCCTCTGAAAATCAATTCTGGATGTTTGTTCTATTCTTGTCCTCCATTGACAGCACCCTCTTACAGCTGGGGGAGAGCAGGCAGGCCGGAGCTGGTTGGCATGGTAACGTGTCCAGGTGAAAGGGAGATGGGGGGGGGGGGCTCTCATGGGAAGGGGTGAGGAAAGCAGCCAGGATTCCCTGCGGACTGTATAAAAACCAGAGACTACAGACTCCTACTGCATCTCAGTCAGCTAGACCTGTCAAGGACACACATCTGAAAATGAGCTCTGTTTTTAGATACGATAGATGATAGATGATAGATAGATAGATAGATAGATAGATAGATAGATAGATAGATAGATAGATAGATAGATAGATAGATAGATACTGTAGATAGATTGATTGATTGATTGATTGATTGATTGATTGATTGATTGATTGAATTTAGAATTTAAAGTGACAGACAAGTATGCACTTAGAATAAACAGAACGATATCGTCCTCTGGTCTGGACGCTAATATAGTTATCTTTATAGTTATCGTTCTTGGTGTGAACGGGCCTTAAAACTGCATGAAAATCAAAGCCATAAATCTAAACAAGTTGTGTTACAGATTTGAGGTTGATTCCTCAAAAAATTTGTTTTGAGTAAGATTTGGTCTGGGTGCAGTACCAAACGCTTCCACTAGATGAAATTAGTTTCCCATTGATTTCCAATGCGGTCATTTTTGGTGTGACTATTTTTTCAGGACCATTTAACCGTTTCTAATCATGTCCATGATATATATATAGCCTATATATATATTTCACATAGCAAGTTCCGAAACCTTTACCAAGTTTCGTTCCATTCCGATGAAGTTAAAAATTATTTTAAAAAACAACACACAAAACTTATTTCAAAGTGTTGTGAAATCAGTTCTAATACATTAAGTTCCTCTTAAAGGTGGGGTCAGTGGCGTAGCCACGAGGGGGCCTGGGTGGGCCTAGGCCCCCTCATTTACATGTCCGGCCCCCTCATATTTCTGATTGCTTAAAAAAAAAAAAAAAAAAAAAACTAGGAGGCATTATGTGAATTAGGCCTACACTGCGCAAACCAAAGTAATACTATCCACCGGATGAAGAAGGGTTGGCTCTCAGTCTCCACAGTACATAAAATATTCATTTTATTTTATTTATTTTTCGTGTTCGCATTTATGAGGAAAAAACAATGTTACGGACATGTTCTCCGTTACAGACGTGAGCGCCCTGAAAGCGGCACTAAAAGATGCTTTAAAACTTTCACAGAGACATCAAATAGAAATCATTAGAATTTGAAACTTTCTTTAACCTGAATTTCGTTTTGTATTAATTGTATCTTAATTTTAATCAATGTTTCATCAACCAATTGATTTAATTAACAAGAAGTAAATGAGGAGCTCTTTTCCAAAACGCGATAAATCCATTTCAATAGTTTTCAGGAAAATTACATTTCTTACCTAGACCCACACATTTTGTGAATATTCAATTTATCCTGTTAAAATGTTTTTTTCCCTCAGTCTGAACATGTTGAACAACGATTATTAAATCAAACAACAATATTGTTGATGATAAATTCAAAGTTAATTTAATTTTTTTTCAAAACGCTATAAATCCACACAAAAAAAATCAAAAAATGGATGATTTTGCCCACTTAATTAAGTTTTGTTTTGTAGAAAGCCTTTCTTTAAAGTGAATTTCGTTTAGTATAAATTGTATCTTAATTTTAATAATATTTTCATCAACCAATTTGCCTGGATTTATTAAATAAGAAGCAAATAAATAATATAATCATGGCATGGAGGCGACGCCGCCGTCACTTGCATTGCACGTGAGCTGGAGCGCATCTCATCATAAATTAACCGAAATTCAGGTATGCCTCCCAGACATGAGAAATATATCTATATAGAAAGCTTGAAATGTCTTTAAACGAAACAATTAAAAACGAAAATAAATAGCATAGCCTACTCTGATTATGTAATCCATTACAGGCGTTTCTCTCTATACAGAAATGCGGATGGTCAATTTCCTCTTTGAAGACACTGACACAGAAAACAGTTGATTAATAAAAATAAAATAAAAACTTCGATTTTTGAACGATATTCGACTTTTGCTCCTTGATTGTCGAATGCCATTTTTGGCAGAAATTATCAAATAGACAGAAACATTTGGCAGCAGCATCTACCCCCATGTATAGGTCTCACTGGCTCATCAGGCCATCAAAAGTGTTATCACCGTTTAAAGCACTCATTTTGAGGAATGAATGAACATAAACAAACCTCTGTTGAGCGCGCCGATGTTGGATTGCGTAGAACGCTCACTGAAGTCTGATTTGTCAAGAGAGGATTTCTTGCGTTTAGGTTACAAATAGGTTTGGCGCTTATTGAGGTTTGGAAAAGAACTGCATGTTGCAGTACTTTAAACAAGGAAATATAGCGAGTAGCGACTTGGCATGAAACATTGATGGAGCAGTGAATAGGTTCAGAACACAGCAAAATGACATGACAAACTATTTTTTTTTTTAAATGGCGTTTATCGCGTTTTGGAAAAGAGCTCCTCAAATATAGCAGACGATGGATAAGAAACGGAGGCATCGGCGCGTGAACTGGAGCTCGTCTCATAATGAACCGAAACTCAGCATATAAGGTAGGCTACCCTACTTGCGTCACAGAAATGTCTACTTTTAAACAGAACAATTCAAAACAAAAGAATACAGATGCTCTCTGCTTATGTAATCCAGGCGTAAATGTGCATTTCTCTCTGGCGCGTTCACTGAAGATCGCGAGTCAGCATCGTCAACTTTATATATAGGGCCTATATATATATATATATATATATATATATATATATATATATATATATATATGTGTGTGTGTGTGTGTGTGTGTGTGTGTGTGTATATATATGTTGCCCCCTCATTTAAAGACGGGACCCCCCAAAAATAAAATTCTGGCTACGCCCCTGGGTGGGGTATGTGATTCTCTTTTTTGTCCATTTTTTCAAAATAACTTGAAATCCTATTCCTAACCCACTTACAGCCACTGAGTTAGAAGCACTGAAATGAAAATTAAATTATCATCTGTGGAACAGGCAGGATTCGAAAAACTCCAGCCAATCATTTCCAAGACCACCTAGAATCATTGGACAGTAAGTTCGTCAATCAAACGGCCATAACACACCCCCCTCCCCCCAGCGCGCGTGACCCCCGTCGTGCGCATACTCAAAGCTTGTGATGCATGCGCATCTCGTCAGTAAAGTTTTCGCTCGTGCATGATTGCGCGTCCATGTTCTTCGAATGGGTGGAGTCAGGGCCAGCGTTGGAGGTAAGAAGGTAGGACCATTTTAATAGACTATGTGCACGTTAGCATATGCTACTTCCGGCTGCGAAACCGATATGGGGTGTCTAGTTTCCGGTAGCCTGATGGACAACGTAGATTATGTATATTTCTCCAGATGTCTTGGACATTAACCGAAGATTTCAGTCGATATTATAATATAATATTAGAGTCGATGATGTTCATCGACTGGTTAGTGGTTTTTCTCCAGCTCCCCAGAGCAAGAGAGAGAAAGGGGTTTAAATATTACATCTCTCAGTATGTCATACAGGGAGTACACATGTAATACAGGGAGTAAAGGTATCCGACGTTGGGAAAGGGAACTAAAAAAAGTCCTCGCTCTAGACTAGGTACTGAAAGAGTTATAGGAACTTAGTCCGGTCGGAACACGCGAAAAAAATGGTTATAGGAAGGTTCTAGGCACTGCAAAGTCCCTCCGGGCGGAAAGCGGCTATAGACACCGTGAGTAGTGACTTTTCCCTTGTCAGTGGTTTAAAATATGTAGTTGGATTGTTTCATGTAACTTAGTTCTTCTCCCTCGCTTTGTTATGGCTTTGCTATGTGTGGATACATGTGCTGGTTACGTTCGTGAGACAGCTGATTAGTACTCTTGTCATTGACCGGAAAACAGTAACGTTACAGGAATCACCAACCCGTCGATCGCGGTCGACAAGTCGATCTATCTTGGAAGCATTTTAAGTCGATCACGAAGAGTTTTCAAAATCAGAGAAAAAAGCCTATTGTGTGTAGTAAATGGTGTTCTAATCCATGTTGCTGTTACAATCACGTCATTTTTGCGGCGCGCACCTTTGGGCTCATGCGGACCCGTCGAGTTAAACAAGGCTTTACGCTTTAACCATTAAACCAGCTCAGCCACAGTAAGTTTTTTTATGTTTTAGGTCCATTGCGAACGATTAAACTAAGTTAACGCCGGTCCACTGATGTAAACAAGACGGCAACCGGAAACGAAGTACCCAACGTCCGCCCTCAAGCCGGAAGTTAGCATTTTTCTCGTGCACAGAGCGAATTGTATATTTTTAAAATCTGCCGGCCGTTTTCCAAATCACATACCCCACCTTTAAGGAAGGGAAAAAAAACTAGTTTGTTACAAAAATTGATGCGGCAGATGTCATCCAGTGGTTCTCATTTACATTAGTACCATCAATAGTGTGTTTCACCTGTAATATTTCTATAATGAAATTGACCCTTCGCAAAGACCCGCCCTCCTTAGTTACTGTCGCTATGTTCAGACAAGCTATGCTGCTCTCACCATGTTCTCACACAGTGAAAAATACAGCGCGGAGCAGAGAGGAGACTGACAACACGCGGACAGACAGGACAGACCAGGTTACTTTTCGGTTACTTTTGATATTAAGCATATTAAACAAAGTCTCAGCTTTCAAATGTGGTCATTTTTTGAAAGAAATTTAAACAATAAATACCGTTTTGGGGCTCTTTAATGTGCCGTGACAGATCGCTGTAGAGCATCCGTCAAAGCTGCTCGTGATCCGATCATCTCTTCCTTCTAGTTCATTTATAGCATCAAATAAACATGAACGAACATAAGAAGTAATGTTGTTTTACCCGCGGAAAGGCGTCAGTATATTCATTTTACCAAGTTAAAATCCTCCTAACTCTACTGGCTGCTTTTTCGGACAAAATGGCGGATGGCGAAGTATGATTGGTTAGAACACCTGTCAATCAAGCTTCACGCGAAGGGTCAATTGTGCCAAAAAATAGCCTGCAAATTAATTCTTGTTAAAATTCCCTGGATTTGATTTATAAATAAATTTGCTGTGTCCTTTTTACTCTTAGTAAAGTAAAATCCAGTTATGAATGATTTGTGTATTAAATTTGAACGCATTTTGACAGCTTTATAAACAGTTTGGGTAACATAAATGTGTTAAAGAAATGTATTACATAAGTTAACGCATTAATGTTGGCAGATACACTGTTTTAATGAACCTTTGAAACTTTTATACAGTTTGCTTTGACTAAAGAGAACAGAAGGCGTGAATTGTTTGTTAAATTTATGTTCAGGGATTCATTTTTCCTCTTGGGTAAATAATACTGAATCTATGATATCATCCCTTCTTTCTCTCGGGACGGGTGAACATCACTTTCTCTGCCCCTGATAGACCAGGGAATAAAAGCAGCAACCTTGAGAAACTGTGTGTAAATGTGTGTTTGCGTGACACATGCAAAAATATAATAATGCACACGCTCAAGCACACACAGCAGCCTATAACGCGGATCATTTTCGTCCATTTACGACCCCTAAATGAATGAGTAAAACGAGCCTGAATCAATCAGAGAGGATTCAGAAGAGACGTAAATCACTCCTACAGCCGGAGAGCGAGTTCCTGCCCAGCAACACACCGTTCTTCTGTCTGGATCTCAGGAGGGGAATTAGCACCTTCCCTTTCAGTCCAACCGCTGCTTATAATTCTGCTGGATATTAAAGAAATACATCAACACCGCAATTATGCAGTCATGATGAAGACAGCTCGCAGCCTGAGGGAAGATGCGGCTGCCCCTCCAACACAGAGCCCACTTCCCTCTTTAGTCTTTTATTCGGGATAATCACATAACTCCCCAGCTCTCGGCCGGGATAAGAAATAGGATGCCAGTTTAGGCTGCCTGCGTCTTTTAGTGGGACTGTACAGATTCATTTTTATCCTCTGATCAACTGTAGTCGTATTAAGAGACTTGCACGTGTACTCTCTGTGTTTACAAGTGAAAAAGCTTGCTAACAGGACATGCTCGGTGACTGTTTGCTTATAGGGTGTCAATATGAAATTAATTGGGATATCTTCTGAGATGTTGATATTAATCATAGTCATTTTGTAACTTTTAGCTCAAGTCATGCCAAAAAATATATATTCGAGCTGGTCCAGCTAATGCACATGCAACAAACAAAAACAAAAAATCATATCACAAAGGGTCATATTTCACAAATTCATATTTTTTTGTTTCTTATATTTTATGTATATTTTTTAAAATCACAATTAAGTGTGCATAGGGATGAATTTTAAGTTATTTTGGTTCGGGCTGATTTTTTTTTTTCAGGTTACATTTTAATTTAATTTCATGTTTTAGTATAATTTTGTTGTGCTTTTGTCATTTGTATACATTATTTATATATTTTTGTATAGCTTTTTTATTTTTATTTTAGTTTGAGTATTTTTAGTACCAACTTAAACACATAAATATATAATATTATTGTCACGTGTTGTAGGGAACACAAGGGCAATGATAAAGGATTAAATAGTACTTTAACTCACTGATTATGTCACAAAGGATAACCTCCACAACACATCAACGAGACTGGACAATGAACACTGAAAACACGGGAACTTTTATACAGACGATAATAAGGTAAACACTGCTGGACAGAATGACAAATCATAAGTTACCATGACGACACGTGATTGGCAGGAACAGAACAAAGGAGAACAGGGTCCAATGAATACTAGCTAAAAATCTGTGAAAGTGTAACTAAGACGACACAGACAGACTAAGTGCTATTATATTATATCATATCATTAATTTCAGTTACTGAAAACTATTTTTAGTTAACACCAGTTTTTTCTCACCTCTCTTGTATTAGCTCCTGATGTTTGTACCAAAGAGTATAGAAGCACAAGAGGCGAAACTCCGATGCTTTTTTGGTAACAGCCACTAGGTGGCGCTTCGGTAGCGCGGCCGCCATTTTGGCGTGAAGATTCCAGCGGGAGTTACTGGACAATAGCACAGATAACAGTTTTCTGAGGTAGTTTTTTCTTGCATTATTGAGTATTTCCATTTTATGCAACTTTACAGATTTACTAGTTACCAACTCCACTAGGCCTGAAATATATTTTGTACGTTTTAATCCCCTGGATCATGCTACAAACATGATGATCTTATAGAACATGATGCATTGCTGTGTTCGTTATCCTATAATTGCCACTTTTGTACAGTGTTTTTGTTTACATAGTCTTGCTTTAACGGTCATTAATATATATATACAAGAGCTTTACTGTAAAGCTTTTCTATTGCTGTTATATTTGTTGTCCAACATTTACATTTTAGTAGGCAACAGTTATATTTATTTGCTGAATTCATTTATTTCATTGATAACTTATTTTTGAACATATCTCGTTATTTCAACATATGCTGGGACATTCTAATCTGCATTAAGCCAATATTCATATAATGGTTTTCTTAATGTGTAAGCTAGCTAATTAAACACGTTGCGTTTATATTCTGGGTTCATCTGATTTTTTTAACCTACTTTATTTTGATTTTAGTATCATAATGATTAATAAATGCATGCACAATTAATCGTGAACTTGATAAATGTTGCAGATATATTTTACTATGCACAAAAATGCCTTTCAACGTGCAAAATTCAGAATTAAATGAATGTGCAGCAATTTGTACATAAAGAGTCTGTTGCCTTCTATACGTGTTGTAGCCATTAAATAAGCGCATTTCATATTTGTTCATAAATTTATAATGCATGAGTAGGATGATATCGGGAGACATGAAGTGGGTCATACATGATTTTGACTCATTAGCCTACATTGTATTTTGTAGAAAGCGTTTCTTTAAAGTGAATTTTGTTTTTGTATAAATTGTATCTTAATTTTAAAAAAAAAATCTTATTTATTAAAATTGCCTGGATTTAATAAATAAGAAAATATAGCAGACAATATAATCATGACATGGAGGCTGAATGTTGTGCTTATTCAATTTAGTAAAATTAAAACTTTAGTTGTGATAATTCAAATTATTAAATATAAATGTTGCTAATTTAATAATAGTATTTATATACAATATAGGCTAAATAATTGCGCAGCTCCCCCCGTCAGTGATCTAGCACCCCCTCAGCACCTGCGTTAAAAACTTAATGTAGAGAGCAGATCGAGTAGCCTATTAATATAATTAATTAAATCCTTGAACTTCACTGTCTCAAGTTATGTGGGGGGAAAAGCCTGGTTAGCAACTTCTTTTTCTTTTTATCTAATTATTTCAACCTAAAAATGACCTCTGCACTGCACTAAATACATGTATAAATATATGACTGCCGAGTGGCTTTCACCCCAAAATGGCGGAAGCGTAGCGCTGCTGCTGGGCGCTGGTGTTGCAATGGAACGTTCTATTGGCTTTCACTTCTTGTAAATATACGTTCTTTGTTGTACTCTTGTTTTCCCTCTAATAATGATGCCACTTCCTGGATGATGATGTCATTAAAGGAACTACATTTTTTCAAAAAGAAATTGAGGATATTTCTTATAAATGACTATTTTTTCCCATTCAGCATGTGGATAATGTTACTTGGCATAGTGTGATAAAAGACACAAAAACAAGCAAATGAAAAAATTGTCATTTTAATATTTTAAAATATTTTATACGAAACATATAAAAAAAATATATTAGATGTTTTCAAATCAGGGATGTAAACAAAATAAAACATTGCTAAAGTCATTTTCTTTTTTTCTTTTTTTTTTGGTTGCTATGCTGAGAATTGCTAGAGTGAATAAGAGATGACATGTAAACGGTCGGGACTTTCAACCTGACACACTCAATCACATCACACGCTGTACCGGCGCTCCCACGTCCCCGCCTGGTGCTCCGATTCCCCGATGAATGCCTGTGAGGAACGTGTGTGTGCATGTGTGTGGAATAATAACTGTACCTCTGCATAAAGCATCACATTCAATCTTGTATTTGCCATAGAGCTGTGAAACATTTACCTTGAGTCTGGAGTAGGAAAGTGTTCTGATCCTTGCTGTTGCAAAACGTTACATGGCACTTGCACGAATGTAAGTTAAAAGTCATTGATGTCATGAGAAAAACTCGCTCTTTCATCACTCGCAGTGATGGCATGTGTCCTCATCATGATGCATTTGATTTTCTCCTTCTCAGTTCCGGCCATGATAACGTCGTATCCCAACAACTCTCTGGCAACGAAAGGAGAGAAGATCGAGATGAGCTGTAAGGCCCACGGTGAGAAGCCCATCATGGTTCGATGGGAGAAGGAGGTGGAAAAGGAGAAGCAGTCGCATATGATCAATCCAGACATGTGGCGGCACACGGTAACAGTCAAGAACGTCGGCGACGAGGTCGTCTCCACCCTGCAGGTCGGCTTCTTCATTTATGCATTGTCATTTTTCATGCTTGGCCGATTTACAGATTTCGGGAATATGCAGATTTCGTTTTTTTTTTTCAAAATATCATATTGATGATCCTTGGTTTAATTCTGAAGGCTAGTTGAATTCATTAATTGTCCTTCACATACACATACTTACTATTATATTTAAATAATAATACATATTTAATAATAATATATAGAATATGTATATATAGACAATGTATTATGTATTTGTTTATGTAGTTTTACTTAGTATTATTATTATATACATTAGTGTTTAACATTTGGGGTTAGTACATTGTTTTAAATAATAATTTAAATATGTTTTAAATATAATTTATTCCTTTTTGGTTCCAGAAATCACAATCTGAAAAGATTGCTGAATCAATCAGTGCTGAAAAAAGTTCATACTTCATATTTATGTGGAAACCGTGATACATTTTATTTCAGGAATCTTTAATGAATAGAAAGTTCAAAATAACAGCATTTATTTAAAATATATTTTTTTTGTGGCTTTAGTGTCACTTTTGATCAATTGAATGCATTCTTCTCAAATAAAAGTAATTCCTTTAAAATAACAAAATCACACTGACCCTAAACTTTTGAATGTTGGTGTTTTTTTAACACTAATGTAGTTTACATTACTGTAGTAGTTTACATTTGTAATGTAAAAGTTCTGTTATTATATTGAATTTATATTTAAATTTTAGTTCTATTTTTATATTGATTATATTTCAGATCTATCCAACGATGAGAGAGGATTCTGGGTTCTTCTCCTGTCACGCCATTAACTCTTATGGTGAAGACAGAGGCATCCTTCAGTTAACGGTTCAAGGTAAGCAGCCGGAAAATCACAAGGCTTGGGAAGAGATTCTGGGGATTTATTAGGCATTTGAAATGAGACTCTTGAGGAAAATCTCCTGATTTAAATGTCATTGTTTAAATGCGGGGAGGGATCCAAAGCCTCTGAGAATCTGAGAGCCTTTTCGTTCAATGCTCAGAGCCACCAGAGCCTCCTAAAGTGGAGATCCGTGAGGTGAAAGAGAGGACCATCGCCCTCCGCTGGACCATGGGATTCGATGGAAACAGTCCTATCACCGGCTACGATATCGAGTGCAAAAATAAAACGGGTACGTGATCCAAATGAATGCAAACAACAGTAGTTTTTAGTTAGTTTGGCATCAATAGATCCCATTAAACCTTGTAATTGAGATTAAAATGCCAATAAATAAAGCTGATCAGCTGACACATGAGATCCAGATATGTTTTCAACCATTTGCATGTCTCTACCCATAAACAGAAACTTGGGAAAGAGCTCGCAGGACCAGAGATGTTTCTCCCACCTTAAACCAGGCGACCATCATTGAACTCCACCCATCGTCCACCTACAACATCCGTATTTTTGCAAAGAACCACATCGGGGACAGCGAACCCAGCAACGAGCTCACCGTAACCACTGATGAAGCAGGTGTGATTTATTAGTCATATTCGTGATGTGAAATCAGCTCTGGTATTATTATGTAGGCCCACATTTGATACACGTTTACTCTTTCATCCTGATATTTAAACTGTATTGGGCTATCTTTTAGGGCTTTTTTATTTATAGAACAAATAGTAATGCAAACATATTGTGAAGGTTTCACTTCCTGTTGAACTGTTCCATCAGTTGACACAGAGAAGCAATTATGATGCAATACTGCCAATTGGTGGTCAGGGGTGGCATTGCAGGAGAGTGACTGATAAACTGACTCTGATAAGTGTTGGTGCCACTGTTTATGAGAAATATGACAGCAGATATCAGATCAGGCTGAACAGTGTGAATGTTTGACCGCTCTAGATCCAGAAGGACCTCCCCAAGACGTGACGCTGGAAGCCATCACCTCCCAAAGCATAAAAGTGACATGGAAGGTAGGCCTCAGTGTATTATGACTGTGTCAATGCTGTTTTGTTGAAGTGTGTGTGTGTATATGGGTCCTCCTGGGACCAAGGGAAAGACTTTTGTCTAGATTTTTATAGATGACAAGTCACAGTTTGTCACAGCATCTAAAGAGCACATTCAGGGCTTTTCGGAGATATCAAATGTTTGGAGGTATCACCACAACAACTGTCATGGTGTCAGTTGGTCTTTAAAAATGACTGACTTTAATTTAGTGATCAAATTTAGCACTCATATTTTGCAATTATCATTTAAACCGACAATTTTTTTCATAATTTTATTTTCATAAATCAACATCTCAGGAAAATGTTATGGGGTTTCTAATCAAACTTTCTATGGGCATTCATTTCATACATGTCTACTGTAGAGACACTAGGAAATCATGTTTATCAGGCATTTTGGGAGACACAATAAGTGAATAAAGAAAGAAATTATACATCAATATTACTATGAAATATTATTATAAAAATGTTGCCAATTTCAGTACTTGTTGCCTCAAGAACACATTAATATGCGAATTAGATGCCGTGTTATTATACATTGTATTGAATGGCACTGCCCATTTATGGCTCTTTTACCCACACATAAAGTAAAATGGTATAGCAATTATTTCCATTATATCTTACATAACATAATTGAGAATCATGTTTATACAAAATCCTGAAACCTAAAAATTGATTGGGGAATGAAAAAATCCTATTGTTTTTGCCTATACATCATGTTATTTTATTACATGTGTCCACTTGGTATTTAATTATTATTCATTATTTAATTATAATATTTATTATTATATTCGTAATAATAAAGAAATTAATGAAATATATAGTGTATATATTTTTATTTAAATACTAGTTTTATAATAAATTTATATCCTGCATTTGTCTACAAAACTAAGTTCAACTTAATTATTTATACTATAAATAAAATATATGCATATACATTATGTATATAGAGAGAGATTATTTGTATCATATTACATTATATATATATTTATTTAAATTTAATGATTATTATTATATTATTTAATTATATCTGACTACAAAACTAATTTCAACCATAAATGAAATGAAACATTCTCAATTTAAAAATGCAGTTCAAACGTTTAACTTTTAGGGCCCTATCTTGCACCCAGCGCAATTGAATTTGTACACTGACACATGTATCATTCCTATTTTGCCCCCGACGCACAGCGGACTTTTCCCTCCAAAGACGCACGTCTGTAAATTAGAGAATGAACTTGCGCTCCCGGGGGCGGTTCAGAGAAAAGAGGAGGCGTGTTCCGGCGCAAACGTTCCCTGGTGCTATTTTGCAGATTCACAAAACAATTCCGCCACAGACCAGAAACCAGTCAAAGTCAAGCGCTATTCAGATGCTATTTTAAGGCATCTTGGCCATAATGTACTACAGAGACGCAGCAGTTCCCATTTGAAACTACATATTACAAGGAAAATTTTACCACAGGGAATCTATGGTCATAGAAAATAGTAAATCAGCGTAACTTTACCAAATTAACGCATGTTTATACCTTAACTGTCACCCCCCTTTGATAATGACATAAATGCATTACAATAATGTGAATTCAAGATGCTTTGGAATAGCCCAGTTTGGCTGTTTTAAGAAACCATCACAGATTATTACTGAAGTGAAAGCACTTCAAAAATAAGTAGAAAGTAGAATTTCAGTAATTAAATACTTATAATTTTTTTTATATAAATAATATTTTACAAATATGTTTACTATAATACTATAAAGAAACTATACAAGTGTGTTCAATTAAGTGTCACAAAAATGAAGTCCATGAATTTGTTAGGCTTATACCAAAAATACCACGTCCATTGAATTCATTGATATATTGTATGCTTCTGCATAACAAATTAATAATTTCTATCAAATATCACTCTTCACTAAATATGGAACTTGAGATTCAGACTTTCTGACAATATGTGTTTGTCAAGATTAGAAAAGTTTAATAATAAATTTATGAAAGATTATGCCCAAAAATAGGTGTCCTAATTAATAAATACCGTTTCTATGGTAACGCAACGTCCAATTTCACAACGGTATTCACAGATGAAATTCTGGTTCGTAATGCTTTCAAATGATATCTAATTTTATATAACTACCTAAAATATGTGATATAATTACTAATAAAACAAAAATATTTATATAATATATATTATACTTTTTAGAGGACTCTTACTTTATTATTTAAAATATAATTTTATCTTTTTTTTATTAACAAATACTAGATTGTTTTATTATGAACTTTTAGCACTAAAAACCAAAGTTTCAATTATTAAAAGTGTGTGCGTCGACTTTTTGTGACAAAGGTCAGAAACTCCTGTAATGACATCGATTTTTTGAGGCGCACTCTTGTCATAAATTCATATTTTACTGTTCATTCGTAATTTGTAAGACAAAACAACGCTAAAATATCTATTTAGGAGTCTTAGACCTTTCCAACGATATATAGTTTGTCATGACTAGATTAGGATTTAATAGAAATATAATGAAGTAAAGTTAGGCGTCCCGCTAGCGGGACGGTGACAGTTAAGGGGTTAAAGCTAATTTGGGTGTGTTTCTCCCATCCCCATACAATATCACTTCTCTGTCTTTTACGGTGCTGATGAGAACGTTTGTCTCCTCGGCTGTGAACCGCTCCTGGAGTGCGCCTGGCAAATCCACCATCATAATAGCAATCCGCCATGGAACAAGCACGCATGTGTTTAAAGGGAATGTGAGATGACGCTCTGATTGGTTTATTTCACGTTACGCCCAAACCACACCTATGAGTAATGTAGCTACTTCAGACCAACACATTTTAGATTTGCGAGATCCGCCCACAAAGTTACTTGCATTTCACATTTGATGCTTGCGTTTCAGATCGTTAAAATAGGGCCCTTATATAGCTCCTGGATATATATAATCAAATATATTATATATATTAAAAATTATATATATTCAAATATTTTGTATGTTGATGTGGAGAGAATGTTTAACCGTAAAAATATAAGACTATTATTAGCTTTTGAAAACATTATTCCAAATACAATTTCATCGTCTGTAGGCACCACTGAAACATCTCCAGAATGGCGTGATCAGGGGATATCAGGTGTGCCATCGGGAACACTCCATCAACGGCAGTCACCAGTTCGTCTGCATTAGTATGGAGGCCACGGGAGAGGCCGAGTCCCTGAGCCTCAACAACTTTAAGAAGTTCACCGAGTATGAGGTGGTGGTGCAGGCCAGTAACAGTGCCGGTCCGGGACCTGCTTCCAGTGAGGTCCGGGCAACAACAATGGAGGACGGTAAGCCATTGGAATCATTCACAACGCTTTTTGGATGACCTATAAATGAATGAATCAATGTAAACAGTTTTTTATATTAAATTAATCTTTAAAAATGTATCATCAGATATTCCATTATATGCAACAAGGGCTGCATCTGAAAAATGATTGCTAAAAAAAGTATGTTCTATATAGTATGAGTGTTTGTAGTATGAATGTAATCCGGACGTACTACATTCATCATATTGTCATTATCACGTGACCAACCAGCATCAGTTACGTCGCTTTACACTTGAGAAACTACTGTAAAAGCCTAATCTTTTAGGAGTACTGTGAATTCGATTATACTTCTTTTGCCACATACTTTTTTTTTTTTACCTACTAAATAGTAGGCAAGAATGTGATTTCAGATGCAGCCACTCACATTTGAAATATTTGCTTCCATCTAGTGGTCACTGGAAATGTTTACATGTTTACAATGTTGATGACCCAATTCAAGTTAATTAGGCAGTTTCAGTTCATTTACTATACATATTCTGTGAGTAATTATGCTGTTCTGTCAATTTCTGAGATGATATTTGATGTCTCTTTTGCTCTCAGTACCCAGCAGAGCTCCAGAGAAGGTTGTGGCCACCGCCGCGTCCCCTGAAAGCATCTCTCTGTCCTGGCAGACTCCATCCAGAGAAGCTCTTAATGGCGTTCTACAGGGTTTCCGCATCATCTACTGGGCCAATCTACCAGACGGAGGTAAAGCTCAGACCCCAGAAAGTGCCTAAAATAGCTTTACTTTTCTGAGATTGGGACCAGTGGGCTTTAGGTGTCCCACTATATAAATATTTGCATCCTTTGGCCACTAGGTGGCAGAATATATATTTTCAACCTGAAATTCTTCATTTAAAAGCCAAGAACTCAGCCAAAAGCCAGAACCTGTCCCAGTACCGGCGTATTAGCTCATTATATACTCAAAAATACTGTACATACCACAATATCAACATTTTGCAATTCAGCAATATTCTCTTTTTATAAGTGTTGTGCCAGCATGCATACATGAAGTGGCCTCTCATGAGTGATTTAGACTGTGAGGTTAGTTAATCGATCACTCAGCGCTGCGCCACACAAACCAGAGAGCAACATAACACATTCTGCACACCTGTTTAATTGGCTGCTTTATGGCTCTCGATCAACTTGTGCTCAGTAGAACAAACTCACAGCACACATTATGTCGATCCAGCTCTTTCCAGGAGCTATTTGCTTATAAATTGCCTTATTATGAAGCAGCAGAATTCAACCCGGGCAATTCTAGGACAAAATTCAGCAGCGAGTAGCAAAAGACAGTGGCTCTTTTCCATCCAACAGCGGCAGTTAGAATGTGAAAGGAATGATAGATAGCATGGAAAAATGTAGGCATTAAAAATGTAAAACCTGCAATTTTCCTGGATGTCAGCAGGAAATCTCTATGTCTGCCCTGTCTCAGAAACCAACCCTGTATGGGTTGTAGTTGATTTTATATGACCATCAATTTTGCCACAATATCATAGTTTTCACACCAGGGACTAGTTGCATAAACAGACACTATTTTAAATGGTTACTTCACCCAAAAGTGAAAATTTTGTCATTAATTACTCACCCTCATGTTGTTACAAACCAGTAAGCCTTCTAATAAAACTGAGAGCTTTCTGTCCCTCCATTGACAGCTACGCAACTACTACTTTGACGGCTCAAAAAGTTAATTAAGACATCATATAACTAATCCATATGAACTGAATGGTTAAGTCCAAATTATCTGAAGAGACATGATCACTTTATGATGAACAGATTGAGCTTAGGCTTTTATATGCACATATAAACATGTATCAACGCACACATAAGTTATGGTAAACGGAAGATCGAGCATGATCGCTTGACATGAGAGAACCAATGAGGTTCAATCTCATGTTACGCAGCATGTTTGAGCTTCTGTTTATGTTCGCTGATTAATGTTTATATGTGAATAAAAGTTCATTTCTGAAGAGTCTCTTCGGAAAATTTGGACTAAACCACTCAATTCATAAAGATTGTTTTTACGATCTCTTTATGAACCTTTTGAGCGTCAAAGTGGTAGTTGCGTAGCTGTCAATGGAGGGACAGAAAGCTCTCAGATTTAATCAAAAATATCTCCATTTGTCTTCTGAAGATGAATGAAATTCATATAGGTTTGGAACAACATGAGGGTGAGTAATCAATGACAGAATTACATTTTCTGGGTGAAATAATAACCCTTTCAGACTGTCTTTAGAAGTAATCTGACCAACTTGCAGTTACAGTACCAGTCTTACTTTTCGGATTCAAATTAGATCAATATACCCTTTTATGTAACTGAAAGTTGTGACCAGACTCTGACTAACTCGTGACTCCGATGACTAACTCGTATGACTAGTCTAAGCAGTTTATTCAATGGCCACAGTACTTTATAAAAGCATGTTAAAGTGTACTTTTTCTCAATGGTTTGCAAAGCCTGCATTTTGTGTGTGTGTGTGTGTTTGTGTCTGTGTGTGTGTTGTTTTGAATTTACAGTAAATAATGTGTCACTTTAGCGTTATTTCAGCACTATCAGCTACCATCCACTGACAGCAGGTCTTGAGAAGTCTCAAAATGGCCTTATTGTTTATGGCACCACAGAACTGGGGGAAATCAGAAATGTCACTACACAGAAGGTCCCGCTGGAGCTGGAGGGTCTGGAAAAATACACCAACTACAGTATCCAGGTGCTAGCCTTCACCAGAGCAGGAGACGGAGTACGCAGCGACCAGATCTACATCCGCACCAAAGAGGACGGTATGACCCACATATATTATCCATTCTATGACCAATTAAAGTCATAGCTTATGTTTTGGGATGCCATTGCTGTCAAATTCTGTCCTTTTGTTTGCCAATCTGTTAGCCATCAACTTTAGCAAAGATCTCTCCTGAAGTCTGACTCTTTTCTCCACAGTGCCAGGTCCACCCGGCGGGGTGAAGGCAGCTGCAGCCTCCAGCTCTGTGGTGTACGTTTCTTGGCTCCCTCCGCTGAAGCTGAATGGTATTATTAGGAAATACACAGTCTTCTGTTCCAGCTCGTATCCCACGGTAAGACTCAGCCAACTGGTCTCATACTAACAGGAAAGATATCAGGCTGGCTATTAAGACACTGTTAAACAGTGAGTGGAAAGTGCAAACATTTTAGCGGAGCGCCAATACTGTGGCATCAAGCTTAAAGGTGAGGTTTAAATACCTTCTCCTTTCCCAGCTTTAAAGGGATAGTTCAACCCAAAATGAAAATTCTGTCAGTAATTGCTCACCCTCACGTTGTTCCAACCCCGTAAGACTTTCGTTCATCTTCGGAACACAAATTAAGATATTTTTGATTAAATCTGAGAGCTGGATCACTCCTCCATAGGCTTCTAAGGGATTGAAACCTGACAGCCCCGAAAAGTCATTAAAGACATCGTTAAAATAGTCCAAGTGACTACAGTGGCTCAATCTTAAGTTTATCAAGCGATGAGAATACTTTTTGAGCGCAAAAAAAAACAAACAAAAATAACGACTTTATTCAAGTATTCATTTCCTTCTCTTTTGGCCTCGAGAGTGTAACAGCGTAGAGCTTCTGATTGAACGTCACACGCATCACACACATGACCAGCGTCGGCCAATAGAGAGCCTACGTGTGACGTATAACACAGAAGCAGTACGCAATTACACTACGTGAAATCTTGAGGCCGACAAAGGTGGAAATGAATACTTGAATAAAGTCGTTATTTTTGTTTGTTTTTTTTGCGCTCAAAAAGTATTCTCGTCGCTTGATAAACTTAAGATTGAGCCACTGTAGTCACTTGGACTATTTTAACGATGTCTTTAATGACTTTTCGGGGCTGTCAGGTTTCAATCCCTTAGAAGCCTATGGAGGATTGATCCAGCTCTCAGATTTAATCACAAATATCTTAATTTGTGTTCCGAAGATGAATGAAAATCTTACGGGGTTGGAACAACATGAGGGTGAGTAATTACTGACAGAAGTTTCATTTTGGGGTGAACTATCCCTTTAGTCGGCTTGAAATGGAAGTTGCAATAATCTTTTCTTCCCTATTGTGATGTATGTCTGAGTGAAACGGCATCTTGAACAAGAAAAAATGTAGACTTAGTTTTGTCCATCAGGATTTGATTGGATGGTTGTGGTATGCTGTTGCTGTGATATCATGTGACTGACAGGTTGCCCCGCCCTCATGCAAGTTAGTTTTTCATGAGGGCACATGAATAATAAAAAAAAGATGTTCAAAGATAAATCATTTATAATAAATACAGCAATATTCCATAAAAAGAGACTTAAAATTTTTTGGTGACTAATATGAGAAACCTGTGTCTACCTGTAAATCTGTTAATCCAAACCGATAAAAGACACAAGGACTAACCAACAATCCTTTATTTTGTGTCTTGTTCAGGTGGTCAGCGAGTTTGAAGTGTCCCCGGATGAATTCCTCCATCGGGTTCACAATCTCAGTCGTAACAGGAAGTACAGTATTTGGGTGATGGCGGTTACTGCGGCCGGCCGGGGGAACAGCAGTGATGTCATCACCGTGGAACCTCTGGCTAAAGGTGAGTCCGTTACCTTCGTTCTTCAGGAGCTTTTAGGAGCAACGCTTTAAAGTCAAACCTCATGCTCAGCACCTCTGCTTTTTGGGTATGTGGAGTAATGAGTTATATTTTGAGTTCTCGGCACTCTCTTGTGGGCCTTCACATGAGGAGCATGGCAATAAGGCATTAGCCATCTTCTGAATACAAGATACGGCACGGTGTATAAATATGCTGAAATATGCAGTGACCCAGAAAAATAAAGTATTTGGGCGCAAAGGCTACACTTACATTGATGTACAAAAAACTGAAAAAAAATGATTTCGCGTTTTTCGCGTACAGACTACAATGCTGTCAAACCGATCCCCGTTTACACAGATCCACGAAACCGACTAAAACTGTATTCTGCTGCCAGGCCGGTAGTTGGCGGCAGTGGCGTACACAGACCTCCTCAGGGGCAGGGGCGGAGGGTGCAAAAGGGGGACTAATTTTTATTTTTCATTTAATTTAACAGTACCTGCATTTTTATTCTCTCTTTTGAGCTAACTTGTGAGAGAGATGCTTCGTTTGGCTGCATCAGAGAGTTCCCTGATTTTTTTTTTTTTTTATTCTTTTTTTCCTTGGCATTCTAAGAAAATATGTTGATACAATTATTAGAATGCATAACACATCAAATGAAAATAGGGAAATTATGATAGTATTACTAAATATTATTTACTTTACCAAACAAAACAGTGAGAATCAAGAAGGTAATTATGGAAAATAAATTTTTAGTTTTGTTGATGTTGTAAATTTAATGTATGTAGTATGAAAGACAGTGTTAGCTATCATGAATCAGTAACATTACAATAAGGTTTCGTTAGTTAACATTAGCTAACAATGAACTGCACTTCTACAGCATTTATTAATCTTAGTTAATATTAATATCAGCATTTAAAACATTAAAATCAAAAATTGTATTTGTTATCATTAGTTAATGCACTGACTGTTGGCGGTTCACTTTGTAAAGATGTGCTTTTAGTTATGCACGTAATATGCATGCGCACAATGTCACCATCATTTCAAATTCGTTTGTTTGTATATTACACTGAGACGATAAAGGTGTCATTTTCAAAAACTTGCACTTTGAAACCTGTTTTCAAAGATTTGCGTTGTCAGTTCTCCAAACGCTGTTGTCATGTAAATGTACGGCCTAGAAGCATAAAAAGTTTTACATTTTTACATTTTGTGTAAACTGCCGTTTAAGCACATTTTATGAGGTCCGAATGTCATTGCTTTTATCAAACTAATTGGCATCTGGAAATAAATGCTGCAAGAGCTTTTAGCAAAACTAACTTTACTTTTCTGAGCCATTTTTGCTATGACTCAATGTGATTTTTTTTCCCTCTCAAGTTTATCCTTTTGCACCCAACAATCTTCTTTCAGTGCAATTTTTTGTATAATGCAGTAACTTCACACATATTTAGTGTACAATTCAGTTTGGGGTCAGTTTTAATGTTTTTCAAAGAAGTCTCCAGTCCTCAGAGTCGCATGATGATCCTTCAGAAATCATTCTAATATGCTGATTTGCTGCTCAAGAAACATTTCTTATTATTTTCATGTTAAAAACGGTTGTGCTTATTAATATTTAATTATACTAATATTATTGTGTTAATATTAATAATACTGTGATAAAAAGTCAGGATTCTTTAATTAAGAATGTTAAAAAAAACAGCATTTATTTTACATAGAAATATTTTCTTACATTATAAAATCTTTACTGTAAATTTTGATCAATTAATGCATCCTTTCTGACCCCAAACTCTTGAATGGTAGTTTAAATGTGGTGTTATATGAAATCATTGTGTTTTGCAGTAAAATCGTCAAGTATTAAGCTTTCATAGAATAATGAAATAAGGAATTGTGGTGTTGTTTTTTATACTAAACAGCTCCTGCCAAAATCCTCACGTTCAGTGGTACTGTTACAACACCTTGGATGAGGGATGTTGTTTTACCCTGCAGGGCGGTCGGAGATCCACCTCCTGCTGTCAAATGGCTTAAAGAGAGGTAAACAAACCTGTTTCAGGGCCACCGGCTAGAATGTATAGAACATACACTCGCAAAAACAACATTACCATTAGTATGAGCGTGTCAATTAAGAACAATATGCTAACAATGTATATACTGAGTTCAGTATTATAATAAAGAACAGACTGCAGTGCAGCTCTAGCTTCTCGTTAAGAGCAAACACGAGCATCTGAATACCTATGAGTAGAATCAGTCACTGGGGAATGCTGGGAAATGTCAAACTCTGCCCCCTTCATTGACGATTCACACTGTTTCTCGACAGCGGGAGCCCGGCCCCTGCGGTCATTGATGGAAGGCGCAGTATCCATGGAAATGGCAGCTTCGTCATTAAAACTGTGAAAGCAGAGGATTCTGGGTATTACACGTGTATCGCCAGCAATAACTGGGGAACGGACGAAATAATTCTGAACCTCCAGGTTCAAGGTGAGGTGTGAGAGTCGGGCAGGATGCTCACTTTCTCTGTGTGTCAGCTTCATTCCCTCTGAGTTATTACGCAGCGTTTCTCACTGTATAAATATCATCTTCAGTCCCCCCAGACCAACCTCGTCTCACTGTGACCAAGACAACCATCACATCTATTACCGTGACCTGGACACCAGGAGACAACGGCGGGAGCTCCATTAGAGGTGTGCTTTTCCTGCTGGAGAAAAACTACACAAAACAGAAAACTGAGAATAAAACTGTGTGGTTTATGTCTCTCAAGTAATGATTTAGACTAAAAGACAATTTTGTAGAGTGAACAGCAAAACAATTTTTTATAATTTTTTTAAAAACCCAATCAAAACAGTTGTGGGTGGTTTAAAAACCAATTAAAAACAGATATTTTCCCCTAAATTACAGTTGTTCACACTTTTCGACAGGCTTTAAGGTTTCGAATGTGGCTCATCCAATCAGAATTTAGAGTCTGAACTTTCAGTTTCATCATATTGACCTTTTTTAGTCTGTTTTTTAACTCTGTTGTACATAACCTGAATCTGAAAGACTTATTTGTTATATAATCTGATTATTTGGTTTGTGCCCATTAAGTTCCAAAAAAAAAAAAAAAATCATATAAGAATACATAGTATTACTGGATTGTCCAAAAATAGGCATTACATGGTTAATAAAATAAACACTACCTTTTAAAAGTTTTGGGGTCAGTACATTAGTGTAGTATTCTTATTTTTAATGATTTCTGAAGGATCATGTGACACTAAAGACTGGAGTAATGATGCTGAAAATTCAGCTTTGCATCACAGAAATAAATTACATTTTAAAATATAGTGCAAAAGAAGACAATATTACTGTTATTCAAATATGCAGCCTGGGTGAGCATAAGAGACTTAGGGCCAGATTTACTAAACAGGGCAAATTAGCGAGATTACAAAAAAGCGCAGATGGGAGCAGAAAGTTCAGTGCATGATCCACTGATGACGCACAAATTAAAGAACACAGACGTAGCCGGATCATTTCCATAATGACCAACACAATCTACCACAGGAGTGCATATTAGCGTCTGGTGTAAAACATGCTTTTTTGGGCAGTAACTAATGGCACAAATGACAGTAAATTGACTAGCAGAAACCTTAGTAAATCACGTTGCATGATTCATTTAAATACTCTTCTCCCAGAAATTTTGCGACTGAAAGGGAAAATCCTACCAATGCATATGCAATAAGCTCAGCCGCAAAAGAGGGTTTGCGCTGGAGCAAGCTATTAGTAAATCTGGCCCTTAAGAGAAGAAATTTGTAGAAGAAATCTTACCTAACCCCAAACTGTTGATCAATAGTTAAACCATTTTACGTATCATTCCAGTAGATAAATATGTGTATAAATGTAAAATACGTAGTATGTGCTTTCAAACACAACACATGTTTGAATGTGTAAAATACAGCAATCTCTACATTCAATGCATCCACCCTTTCTTGTCACACTGGCAAGACACTCTGTTGTTGGAAGAAAACCAGTCTCTTAGTATTGTGCTGATGAAGTCATTACTATAGCAACCGATGTGGATGTGCTGGATATTAAGTGCACTGAACAAATGGATGTGATTTCATCACATGAAAAAGCACAAGAATCATAAGTTCAAAATAAAGAATTGTTTTTGTGAATTAATTCTGTGCGTCTGACTTGTGTCTGTCTTCATGCAGGATATATTCTGCAATACTCCGAGGATAACAGTGAGAAGTGGGGAAGTATATCCATTAGTCCTAGTGAGCGTTCCTACCGTCTGGAGAACCTCAACTGTGGCACCTGGTACAAGTTCACACTCACGGCCCAGAATGCTGTCGGCCCGGGCCGTATCAGTGAGATAATCGAAGCGAAGACTCATGGGAAAGGTGTGTATTTCACCTTGCCTTTTTCGTTCTTGGTTATACAAATGTTAAGGGAACATTCCATGCCAACATTACGAGAACGTTACTTTTGAATGTTCCCTGAATGTTTTGTAACAAGTAGTAACATATAAAAAACGTTCTCTGAACAATGTATAAATATTGTTTTTTCTGCTAATATTTCGAGAACATTGTTAAAGGCCAGATAACTTTGAACGAACACTCTATTAACGTTACTGTAAATAGTTCAAAATAATGATCACAAACACCCTCCTTCATCTTCTTTACCCTTCACAGAGCCACAGTACTCCAAAGAGCAGGAGCTGTTTACTAGCATTAACGGCACGTGCGTCAAACTCAACCTCATTGGCTGGAATGATGGTGGCTGTCCAATCACTTCCTTCACTCTGGAATACCGTCCGTTGGACAGCCCCGTGTGGACCAAAGCGAAGCGCACGTCTCTTACGAAGAGCTATAACCTACTGGACCTGCAGGAAGCCACATGGTACGAACTGCAGATGAAGGTGTACAACAGTGCCGGACTGGCTGAGAAACGCGTCAAATTTGCTACTCTGAACTACGATGGTAGTAAGTGGAGTTTGATCAAGCACTCTTTGCACCTTTAAAGATGACCTATTATGCTTTTTTCCATTTTCAAAGTTCTTTAGTGTGTAATGTTGCTGTTTGAGCATGAAAAAGGTCTACAGTTATTCTCTATATCTGTTTCTGAACTCCCTCAAACGCATTGATTGTAGTTTGGAGTTTTCATTCGGGAAAGAACACGTCACAAAAAACACTCTCGAATTGGTTGACCAATCACAACACACTAATCCAGCTGACCAATCAGAGCACACTACGCTTTTCCGGAAGGAGGGGCTTCACAGAGACCGGCACAAACAGGGCTGCGTTTCCTAAAAGCATTGTAAACCTAAGTTGATCGTAAAGACCATTGGTGACAATTGTTCCACGATCTACTAAAGCTTTACGATGCTTTTGGGAAACGCAGCCGATAGCTTTACAAACAGACTGTGAAGTGAGGTGCTGCTACAATATCAAATATGTGAAAAAGATTCAAGCATAAAAAACCAAGGCATAATACAGTAGGTCATCTTTAAAATAATAATCAAAAATGTGTTTTCGCTTTAAAGCAAAGTATTGAATCTGTTTGCGAAAGGCACCATTCCTCCGCTGGTGAAGACTGCGGTGAAGGACCCGATTAAGAAAACAAACAACGAGGGGATGAAGATGATGGTGACGATCTCATGCATCTTGGTGGGAATGGTGCTGCTCTTCGTCCTGCTGATGGTGCTGAGGAGGAGGAGGAGAGAGCAGAGGCTGAAGCGGCTCAGGGGTCAGATGCTTTTCACAGCTCTTAGCTACAGATCAGTGTTTTCAAAGAGAAGGTGTAGATCCGTAGGCGTAAATACAGACAGCATATGTTGCCATTTGAGATTTTACTCACACCAGCCTATTTTATATGACTCAATAGCACTTCCATTTTCAGTGTACGTTAATAAAGCTTGTTGTTTGTTCCACAGATGCAAAAAGTTTGGCTGAAATGCTTATGAGGTAAAATGTTATTTTTTTTAATTATGTTTTTTCTTCTATGCAACATAAAGTAAGTTATTTGGAAGAATCTCAGAGCTGCTCTTTCCCATTCAATAACAATTAGAATTGATCCAAAAAAGTTGTAGAATCATAAAAGATCCACTTTAATGGACAATTCAAAAGAATATTATGTGTAAATGAATCAAAATCTTTTCTCATTTTATTAACAAGCACTATCGGGTAGTTCATACAGCTTTTTATATTCCAAATCTTCTGAAGTCATACAATAGAATCAGTGTTTTGAACAGATTCATTGTAACAGACAATTCTAAAGAATATTAAATATAAATGAATCAAACTCTATCAGCATTTTATTATATTATTATATGAATAAACCACAAAAAGCTGTTCCTTTTAGAAGATTTTAAGGATGGTTTTGTCCTTTTTCAAATTTGACAGTCCTTGGTGCCATATTCTTATATTGTATGAAAACTGCAGCTTGGAAATTCTTCAAAATATCGTAGTTTGTGTTCCACAGAAGAAAGAAACCATATAGGAGGGTGAGCAAATGATGAACTATTCCTTTGGCTCACATGTCATACTGACCTTGTGAAAGCAGAGATGTTATTCACATTCTTGTTTGTGTTTTTCACCAGTAAGAACACAAGGCCTTCAGACACCATGAACAAACAACAGCAGACCCTCCGCATGCACATCGACATTCCCCGAGCGCAGCTGCTCATCGAAGAGAGAGACACCATGGAAACAGTGGGTGAGTCGTGTTCACTGAACCATAATTCAAACCTGAACATTTATATGAGAAACAGTGATACTAGGAGCCTCTAATAGTTCCATCTCTCTCTTCCCTCTTAGACGACAGATCAACGGTGCTGTTGACCGATAACGATTTCGGAGAAACTGCCAAACAGAAGTCTGCCACTGTCACGCACTCCGTCCACTATCAGTCTCTGTCGCAGGCCACCGGCCCGTTGGTGGACGTCTCTGACGTCCGACCTGGGACGAGTAAGAGCAGTCTGTCGAGTAAGAGACCCTTCTTAACACATAAATAATACATTAATATATTTGATTACGCTGATTAACTGAGTGTTTCGGAACCCGTCCTCAGATCCCACCTCTCGCCGCACAGCTAAAGCTGGTCCCGCTGCCCGTAACCGGTACGCCAGTCAGTGGACGCTGAATCGCCCGCACCCCCCTGTCTCCGTCCACACTCTCAGCACGGACTGGAGGCTGGGAACTCCCAGAGTGGCCGGATCGGTGGACAAGGAAAGCGACAGCTATAGTGTCAGTCCATCACAGGACACTGGTCAGTCTGACACACTGGAAAATATATGTCACATCTTTATTTGTATATAAAATATTAACCCATCTTTACCAACTGGGTACTTTAGCTAATTTGTTTTTATATTATATATTATAATGTTTGTAATATAAATTATATTGGTCACTTTAGTTTAGTGTGTCCAATTCTCACTATTAACTAACTATTAATTACGAACTTTGCCTCAATAAACTCCTAATTACTGCTTATTAATAGTCAGTAAGGTAGTTGTTAAATTTAGGTATTGGGTAGATTAGGGATGTAGAATATGGTCATGCAGAATAAGGCATTAATATGTGCTTTATAAGTACTAACAGCTAGTAATATGTTATATGCATAGTTAATAGTGAGAATTGGACCCTAAATTAAAGTGTTACCGTTATAATTTTATATTAACTTATCAGCATTTTTACAAAATTAAGTATATACCTCAATGCTTATGTTTTAAAAATGGTG
Source organism: Chrosomus eos (assembly GCA_036326025.1). Lineage (NCBI taxonomy): Eukaryota > Metazoa > Chordata > Actinopteri > Cypriniformes > Leuciscidae > Chrosomus > Chrosomus eos. Next base: position 23,450,743 of record CM070841.1, read on the forward strand.
AACACAATGATATTATTTTCTTATGCCTGAATATAAAAATACAGAGAAAAAAGCATTAAATGGTATGAAGGGACATCCAATACTATTTGACGCCATCAAATCATTGAATCAGTTTTGAACAGATTAATTTTGACAGACTTTTTTTAAAGAGTATTATGTGGAAAATTAATCACTTTACCACTGCTGCATTTTATTGAAATACACTACCATTCAAAAGATTTTTGAACTTTCTATTCAAAGAATCCTGAAAAAATATATTGCAGTTTTCAAACATATTAACAGCACAACTGTTTTCAACATTGATGATAATGAGAAATGTTTCTTGAGCTCCAAATCAGCAAATCAGAATGACTTCTGAAGGATCATGTGACACTGAAGACTGACTGGAGTAATGATGCTGAATTCTGGATTAAATTACATTTTAAAAAAAAAATTCTTTTAAAAACATGAAAATAATCTTATCAGCGCCAAACTTTTGAACGGTAGTCTATCCCTGTCCTTATTTTTTCTGAATAAAAACTTAATAATAATAATAATAAAAAGCATTTTAAATTAGCATTATTAAATGATCACAGTGACAGCAAAGCTACATGTTAGAACTATTGTTGTTGATGAGTTGTGACCCGTTGTGTTCAGACCGGGCTCGCAGCAGCATGGTCTCCACTGAGAGCGCGTCTTCTACGTACGAGGAGCTGGCCAGAGCCTATGAACATGCCAAGATGGAGGAACAACTACGACACGCCAAGTTCACCATCACAGAGTGTTTCATCTCGGACACATCCTCCGAGCAGATGACCGCCGGCACCAATGATTACACAGACAGTCTAACATCCAGTACACCGTCAGAATCAGGCATCTGCAGGTTCACTGCCTCACCTCCCAAACCACAGGACGTCTGCAGGGTGATAAACATGGCCGTACCCAAGGCCCACAGACCAGGTGAGACCACTGGTGCGAGGTAATGACTCTAAACTCTATTCTTCCCAATTGGAGATGTTCTTAATAATCTAGGGGAAATAAGATAGTATTTAGGAGCAGCCTTTTAAGTAATTATATTCTCCCAAAAGCTAAATAATAATGCTGCCTTCTAATGATGTGGTCATATTAGCAAAATTTTGGTTAGATTTCGCTAACAAAAAGGTCCATTGTTAATAGTGTAGCAATTAATGAAGTACAGCTCACATTGAACGCAGCAAAGTCATGTGATGAACTTGAACACAAGCGGAAACTGTGTTGTTCTGATTCCTAATGAAATGTCTGGATTTCACCCATGAAATTTCACTGAGCAATGGTAAATGTGACCATGTGACAAGTAAAGAGAGTATTCCTCTTGTGATTTAACCCTACCCTGCTGAAAAGAAATCTTAAACCAGCATAAGCTAGTCTCCCAGTCTGGTTAGGACAATCTGCTGACTGGTTTTAGAGGGGCTTTGGGCACTTTTTAGCTGGTCAGACTTTAAACACAGGTTTAAAGTGTATTTTTCAGCAGGGAATGTCTTATAAATGAGGTGCTCATGCTGCAAGATGCTAAAAACATCAACGCTGCATCTGAATATGCCTACCTCCATAGAATACAGTATGCGAAAAAAGAGTTTTAAGTCCGAATTCGTAATATTAAAAAAAACTGTAGCCGGATGACCTAATCCTTCTGCCATGATTCTGGTCTGTGCATTCGATGGGCAGTTTATTTTCCCATGAAGCCATGTGAGAGGAATTGACCGTTCGCAAAAGCCACGCCCCCTAGTAATTGTTGCTACGCCCGTCAAACAAATGGTCAAACACGACCAGCGCCACAGATTGCCATGAATGGAAGAGGTATACCCGTGCGTGTCAGTGACCTTTTTTCGAGCAATTACCTCCGCGATATCCTCCAGATCGAGGCAAAATGGGTTACAGTATGCAGTGGAGGGATATATTCAGTGGTGTAGTCTACGTGATACGCAGGTATACGCCGTATACCCACTAGAAAATGTCAAGGATTTCCGTATACCCACTAGGAAATGTCAAAGATCTCCGTATACCCACTTTAAAACGCGTAGTCGTAACAACATCGTTTTGTGAAAGAATTTTCATTCATAAATTCACCCGTTCGTGACGTCTGTGTTTGCGCAGCGGATCGAATCGTGGAAGCCAGCAACAAATGTAACAAATAACCTAGGCTACTGTAAAGCGGAACGTCGCGCAATTTGGCCAATTTTGAATGAATAAATCAAAAGTAGGCTAATGATACAATCAAATCTCGATATTTACTAAGTGTCTATGAATATTAAAGCTCAAAAAGACTGCTATTGAAATAAACTCTGAATGTTCTGCGTGTTTCTGTGAATGAGCGCTCAATGTGTGCTCTACTACTGACGCGCGCGTGACACTCGTGGTGTTTTCAGCGTCTATGAGGAGAACATGCACACATTTGAACTTCATTGCAGAGCTTTTATGAGAGTCACTTCACAAGAATTTTACCATTTCATTTGATAAAACTACCGTCGTTCATTCGTATCATATACACACTCACAAACTTTAAAGTCTTCATGACAACCTGTCAAAATCAAAGTTTTGTATAACTTAAAATATAACAGAAATATTTTACTATTGCACAGTAGAGTACTTCAAGTAGGCCTAATAATAATAATAATAATAATAATAGTTTATTAAAACACAGAAGCTCAAATGTCTTTAATTTACAACCCACCAAAATAAAAGTGTGTACAGATAAATAAAGTAACTCTAGGGAATTATGAAAGAAATTGCATAGTAAGATGTACTTTTTAAAATAATAATAATCAAATCTATTAAAACATAATTTTAAAGGAATATCACACAAGTTTTTAAAAAGTACATTTTTATTTGTGCTTATAATGTTTTAGTATTTTAATTGTCAGCTAAAACCTGTGCTTCAGGGACCATATTCATACCTAACATCTAGAAATAACAGTTAGAAATATATCATCTACCTAACAGTTAGAAATATATAATTCGCGCTGCATATTTAGTAATTTTGCCTCAGATACAGGATTATACATTCGCTTTAACAAGCAGGTTTTTCATTACCACGGCAACCGCTTGCGTGTCATGCTGAATCCGATTTTCGTGTTTAAAAACTAACTATACATGAGACGGAAAGATGCAGATAACCATACATTTAAGGTTATTTCTATTCATTACGATATTGATTACGTTATACGAACTGATGTTGTCAAGTAAGCTTCATGCGTTCCCCGTTGCGAGCGTGCACTCTTCTAAACTGTACGTTAGTGTACAGGTCCTGCACTGCTAGTGACTGCTGCTCATTTCCCCCCGAAAATATCACGTTAACAACAACCCTTTAGAAAACGTACTTCCTTTGTGGATCCTCTTGATCTGCTCTCTCCATGTTTCTTTGACTAATCTCAGTGTGTCAGTCTCATGCACGCTGTTCGCGAGTGAACCATGTTCGACACATGTAACTGGGAGTGGGGCCGTCCACACTGTTTTATCCATCGTAGGCACCGTTCACGTTGTGTTTTCGGCTTTGGGAACGAAAAGAACACAACTCCTCCAGACAATCTCTCGGAGTATCTAGTGTCCGGTTTACAAACGCAGTGGGCGCACCGCTTCACCAGCTTGCTTGGAGTCAATGTTTGACGGAGCTGCTCACATAGTAACGGTTGCTATGATGTGTGATTGGACAATGGCCGTTTTGGGGGAGGGGCCTGCGAACGGTGGCGGATGTAGTACGTCAGAATTGCATTCACATTTTCATACAATGTAGAATGGTCACAAAGTAAGATTCAAACCAAATGTATTAGGCAGTATGACATTTTGGACACGGGCACAAGTGACAAGCTCCTATAAAGGTAGCTGGGATGAACGTAGAAAGACATGTCTTGTGCAATACGTTTTATTTAATAAAACCATTAAGAAATCACATATAGAACACTCCAATTAGGGTCCAATTCTCACTATTAACTTATTAGCATGCATATTACTAGAATATTGGCTGTTTATTAGTACTTATAAAGTATATATTAATGCCATATTCTACATCCCTAATCCTACCCAATACCTAAACTTTACAACCACCTTACTAGCTATTAATAAACAGTAATTAGGAGTTTACTAGTTAATATTGAGAATTGAACCCTAATCTAAAGTGTGACCGAAAAATATGTAATCAAAGTTGAATTGCCTTTTGAAACATTAAAAAAGTTTATTTTTATTTCAGGAGGGGAGCTCGTCCACCTGCCTCCGTACCTGCGGATGGACTTTCTTTTGAACCGGGGTGTGTCGGGAACGTCTCGTGAAGCGGCGATGGGCCAGGCCTGTCTGGAGCCGCAGAAGACCCGTTCACTGAAGCGCCCCGGCCTGCTGGAGCCGACGCCAATGGAGGCGCCGACCAGCAGGGACGTGCAGCAGTGGCAGCCGGGCACAGCCTCCACGCTTCCGCAGAGAGAGGCCGGAACAGACTTGGCACAGGCTGCCAAAATCAGCACCTCCCAGGAATCACTGCTGGACTCCAGAGGACACTTAAAACAGAACAACAATCCCTACGCAAAGTCCTACACACTGGTATAACAAAGACCGGACAAAAATAAAACGGCAAGAGCAAAAAGCGAACTCTTCATGCGCGGTTGTACATATATTTCCACTTCTACTCCTAACAGTTTCTTTATTTTAAGCTTTTTTAAACAGTGAATTCACTTCTTAAAGACGACTCCACACCAAGAGATTGCCAAAATGATTTTATTATTATTAATAATTATGATGACAGACTATGATGATTTACTAATTTACTTATTTTAGCAGTTAGTGTGCACAAACTAATGACTGGGAACCCATTTGAATTTTTTCTTTTTTACTGACATTTCTTTGTGTAATTAGTTTGAGATAAAGCGTGAGAGTGATTTCCATTGGTCCAAAGTTGTCACCGTTTCCTGGGAGTGCATGAGAACGAACTTAAGATTTAAGAAGATGACAGTATGAATAATGACCGCGGGTCCAGCCCAGAATTTTTTGACTACAAAAATAATCAAATGTGAAGATTTCGTATTCTTATGAGTATAAATATATAAAAAAAATATATATATAAAATGAGATTTTTTTTTATTTGTGGGTATTACAGGGAAATTTTTTGATTTGGTTAATAAAGTCCTTTAGTCATGTTTGCACATATCTTGTTTAACCTAGAAAAGCAAGTCTTGATTGATAATTATTTATGTTCCATTCTCTAATGGTGCAATATGAAAATCCATGAACCACGTTTGCTTTCTACTGTACTGTATCTCACCCATGACGTGAGCTCCTGAGAGCCGGAGCGAATGAAATGACAGATTCAGATGTAAATCAGCTGCAGTGGAAGCAAGGGTTGATACAGCACGCTGCATGGGGGGGGATCGGACCACCTACTGCACTGACAGTGTGACTCTTTCACCCCCTATGTAGTGCACTAGAAAGGTGTCTTCTAGGGCACGCTCTCTCTTGTCTTCATTAGATTTATTTTTGCTGCATTGCAGAGATGCTGCACTACAGGGAAAACTGAGACAATCTAAAGAGATCCCCTAAAAGAATAACAATTATGATAATATTAATAAAGAACCACGAGCAGTTCTATATGATTATGGGCGTATGGTGGCAGTTGTTATTGTAGCCGCTCTGCACCAAACTGTCTTGCAGGGAGAGTTGTGATGAAGAATTGAGATGATATTTCACTATATTTGATTAGATAAATCTATTGTCCTCACTATACTCTTTTACAAATGTTTTTTTTTCTTCACCTTTTTTTCCCCTTTTCTTTGACAGAGTGCTCACAGTTGTGACACTCCAGAAAAGATTTTCCATGATAATCCTGTCGACTAATAAAAGGTTGATCTCCTAACGAATCTGGCAGTTTGGTTAACGCTTGTCATTTTGCTGTGGGATATAAAGGGATCCGAGCGTGTGTGATGAACGGTGAAAATGAACGGCTTTAATATCTAAACAGAGATGGTATTCCTGAGAACTTCAAGTAATAATTCACCCCATTTATATCGTTACAAGCCTTCAACATGTCTCCTTTTATGTTGCACAGTACAAAGAATGTCATACAGGGTTAGGAATGACACGAGGGTGAGTAAATGATTTTCATTTAGGGTGAACTATTGCTTTAATCACAGCAAAGACAGAATCACCATTTATCGGATCATCTGGATGAATATGCCTACTAGAAACATTTGGTTTTGGAAATCATACTTAAATCAGAGACCGAGAGCTCAGCAGGAACACAATGAAAGTAGATCGAAGCACACATCCTCCTGACAGGAAACAGAACTTTCCTTTTCTGGTCCGTGTTCTTCTCCTCAGCTATGGTGGCCCAGGGGGACAAACAGCAGAAAATCAGCATTGCAAACAAAAGTTACAAATAGTCCACAATCACTACTAATTTAAACCACAACACAAATAGGATGGTCCATAAAACAATGGAAGTGCAACACAAAAGATTTGTATTTGCGACATGAAAATTGTTTGCAACACAGGAAGATAAGCTGTAACACTGCAGAATTATCTTTAAAAGCAGATATATGCATTTAAAGATAATTCTGTAATGTATAAATTGGTCTATTGTTCACGTATGGTCACTATTCCTAATGTTAATTCTCTTCCGGACTTTAGGATTACAAACTCTAACCAAAGTAACTTAATTAAACTCAATTAATTGCATCGTTTTCATCTTTTGCTTGCCATTTCACTTTTGTTTACCCCCTGGACCGCCTACTGTAGGCTAAGCTACTCTCTGTCTGTCGTTTGAAGAGTGAATTCCCGCACGGCCTTTCAAAGAGCGCGGGCAACTCTCTTAAATTGCCGTATTGATTCAGAGGCTTTCAGTGACGAGCTGGAGACAGCCGCTCTTGCTGGAGCTCTTGGACAGAAATTGGTTTTCTAGTGCTATGTCAGCCCGGTGGGTAATGGGGGAACACGTTAGTCATTGTGACAACTATATTTTCCATCTTCGTCTGAAGAGCGCAACAAATTAAGCGTCGATGGCACATGTTTATAGACGGTCTCACTCAGCTGTTATTAACAACTGTCATAAATAAAGCTGCAGTGTGCTGAATTCTGATCTCCCTCAGAAAAACAGATGTCAGCAACACAACACTGATGGCATAACAATCAAGAGAACCAGGGAGAGTTCTTCAGTTGAGAATGCATGTTAAAAAGAATAGTTTAGCCAAAAAATTTAATTATCCCATAATTTACTCAGCCTCAAACCAACCTAGGTGCTTTCTTTTCTCAGCCAAACAATCAGACACTCACTTAAAGGATTATTAGCAACACCTGTTCAATTTCTCATTAATGCAATTATCTAATCAACCAATCACATGGCAGTTGCTTCAATGCATTTAGGGGTGTGGTCCTGTTCAAGACAATCTCCTGAACTCCAAACTGAATGTCAGAATGGGAAAGAAAGGTCATTTAAGCAATTTTGAGCGCGGCATGGTTGTTGGTGCCAGACGGGCCGGTCTGAGTATTTCACAATCTGCTCAGTTACTGGGATTTTCACGCACAACCATTTCTAGGGTTTACAAAGAATGGCGTGAAAAGGGAAAAACATCCAGTATGCGGCAGTCCTGTGGGCGAAAATACCTTGTTGATGCTAGAGGTCAGGGGAGAGTGGGCCGACTGATTCAAGCTGATAGAAGAGCAACTTTGACTGAAATAACCACTCAGCAAAGCATTTGTAAAGCCACAACACGCACAACCTTGAGGCGAACGGGCTACAACAGCAGAAGACCCCACCGGGTATCACTCATCTCCACTACAAATAGGAAAAAGAGGCTACAATTTGCAAGAGCTCACCAAAATTGGACAGTTGAAGACTGGAAAAATGTTGCCTGGTCTGATGAGTCTCGATTTCTGTTGAGACATTCAGATGGTAGAGTCAGAATTTGGCATAAACAGAATGAGAACATGGATCCATCATGCCTTGTTACCACTGTGCAGGCTGGTGGTTGTGGTGTAATGGTATGGGGGATGTTTTCTTGGCACACTTTAGGCCCCTTAGTGCCAATTGGGCATCGTTTAAATGCCACGGCCTACCTGAGCATTGTTTCTGACCATATCCATCCCTTTATGGCCACCATGTACCCATCCTCTGATGGCTACTTCCAGCAGGATAATGCACCATGTCACAAAGCTCAAATCATTTCAAATTGGTTTCTTGAACATGACAATGACTGTACTAAAATGGCCACCACAGTCACCAGATCTCAACCCAATAGAGCATCTTTGGGATGTGGTGGAACGGGAGCTTCGTGCCCTGGATGTGCATCCCACAAATCTCCATCAACTGCAAGATGCTATCCTATCAATATGGCCAACATTTGTAAAGAATGCTTTCAGCACCTTGTTGAATCAAAGCCACGTAGAATTAAGGCAGTTCTGAAGGCGAAAGGGGGTCAAACACAGTATTATGGTGTTCCTAATAATCCTTTAGGTGAGTGTATATATATATATATATATATACATATTCTTTTTTTTAAATCTGACTCTTCCAAGCTTTATAATGGGAGTGAATGCCTTGGTACCTTAGATTTTGAAGCCCAAATATGTGCATCCATCCATCATAAAAGTAATCCATATGGCTCCAGGGTGTTAATAAAGTCCTTCTAAAGCAAAGCGATTAGTTTTTGTAAGAAAAATCTGCATATTTATAACTTTATAAACTATTTTCCATGGCTTCCGGTAACGGCCGTACGCGAGTCGAGTTCCAGCGGAACAGAGTGACCTGACCTCTGACTAGACATAGGATGTAGCATAAGTTTAGCATTTGGAACTGCTTTTTATTTGGATTTGGAACCACAATTTTAAAATTGTGTCTTCTTTTAGTTACATAGCGACTACTGAACAGATATTTAGAAGTATATTTTAAAATATATACTTTTTAAAGTATTGAAAACAATATTTAAAAATAAGCTCTGTAAACACTTGCATTTTTTGCAAGACTGTGTCCCATCGGGTAATCAAAAGTTCTACACACAATTGCAGTCTTCACGCCAACTTGAACACTTGGGCCAAGCACACGAAATACGTCATGTAAGTAGACAAGTGGTCAAGTGCAAAGACCGCAATTGTGGGTATTTGGACAGGGCATCAGACCCAAACACTCAAGAGGTAAACTAATCATTTCTGTTTCCAGTAGGCTACAGAGTGCATAGCTTCAGCCTATGGGGATGTGACGTGATGAATGAACAACCTGGCCTTGTCTGGATTGTCGTTTTTTCTTATTCTAAATGTGATCAACATTTGCTTAAGTTAACATTTCAATTATATTCTTTTGAAATGAACGAAATTACTTAAAAAATATTTGTTAATTTTGCTGAACGAGACTCAAAGTTCCGAGTCAGTAAAATGATCCAAACTCCCTATCACTACTATGCATGTTCGCTGTTTATAAGTGAATAAAAGCCTAAATGAAATCTGTTCATCATATAAAGCGATCTTGTCCCTTCAGAAGAAGAATTAAACCGCTCGATTTATGGAGTTATTTTTACGATCTCTTTATGAACGTTTTGAAGCATCAGAGTTTTGGGTGAACAGACTCCCAGACATCAACATAGTGTTGGCCTAGATCCAACATTAAAAATATCCTCATTTGTGTTTCGACGATAAATAGAGATCGAGGCTTGAAACAACATGTGGGTGAGCAAATGATGACAGAATTTAAATGTATGGGTGAATTCCTTTAAAAATGGAAAAGGTCAAGTTGATTTCTGCATTATGGGATACAGTGTTTCATGAAGTAAATTCTGTTGTATACTGCACATTTTGATAAATATAATACTATAGGTCATCTCTGTATATAAAATAGTTGCATACTGTGTACTGCAGTTAAAATGCGAGTAGTCTGATATGCTATTTGGAACATACTGTAGCTTCACGAGGTAAAATCAAGGCTAATAACCTATTACTTCCTGTTCATTAGCCACACTGGAAATTGAAGATCATGTCAAGCTCTTTGCCTTGTGGGATATTCAGAAATAGTTTAATAAATATTTTTGTATCTGGACCTGTAAAACCGATCCAGTTGTGTGTACACAGGCTGCTCACATTATTTTCAGTGTGTATTTTACAGTTTGGAAGTGAACAATACACATTGCATCTCAGTGTTTTTCTGTGTGAGCAATAGCTTTGGATCAGAATGAATCCCTCAGTGTTTTCTTTTCTTTCCATGGTACATCAGAGTGTATCTCCCTCTCCCAGCGCAAACCTAATGAACCTGTCAGACCTCAGCATGTGGTTCTGAACAGAAAAACTCCCGTAATTAGACCCATGAGGGGGATTTTCTCTGAGCCTCTTTGAAGCATCCTATACATGACTCACAGAGCTCAGCGTTTGCATACCGGAATGACACCATAATAGAGTCAAACACAGCATTTTATAAGATTGGGGTGGGTAGAAAGCTGTTGATGAGATGGGCTTCTCTATTTTAAATGAGTGCTAATTCATTAGCGTGATTAATTGAATCACTTTCACAGATCAATGAACCAAGATTGGGATCCAATGTATTCATCACACAATTGCTGTGTCCGAAACAGAAGTAGCTGCCTCTACCCAATCGATGACTTAACAGATAGCATTTTGAATGAAGGAACTTGTTTCAGATTAGCTTCTGAGATCACCAAACATATATGTAATCGCCAGAAAAGACAGGAGACCGAATCACACTATCCGTGTCTATTTTTTTTTTTTTTCGGACTAAGAATGAAAATCATAAAGAATTTAGTATGACTAAGAACTAGACAATGTCCTAAGTGTCCTAAACTGAGTCTGAGACATACTGATTCAAAAACGGCTGAAATGCTTCGTACTCGAATCATTTTAGGATCTATTCATTCAGAACCGTCCGAAAGAACCGATTCAACAGGACAAATCAGACTTTCCAAAGCAAATGAGAGAGTGATCTAAGTCAGGATGTCTGATCATTTTGACTTTTTATCATAATTATGCTTTAGCATTTGGATTTAGTATGTCATAATTGACTTTGCTATAATTTTGACTGGTCAAACATTTTGATTTCAATTTAATAAGTCATAATTATGAACTGCAGTGTTGGGGTAAGTTACTTGGGTAAGTTACTTTTAGAAGTATTGTGTTACAATATTGCTTTACTCTCTAAGCAATCCCGTTACTTAGGCTTTCTAGCTAGTTTTTTTAATTTCTATTTTTGGTGAGTGTAAAGGCCCTTTCACACCAAAAGGGAGGCTGAATGAAACTCAAATTCACACCTGTAGAGGGCAGTAAATAGGAAAACAATGTAACGTACTTGAAAAAGTAACTCGGATATTTTGTTGTAAGTTTTAAAAGTAATGCGTTATTTTACCCGTTACTTTAAAAATTAATCTGATAATGTAACTCAAGTTCCACACTGTCATTGTTATGATTTACCAAAGTATGATTTTTTTCTTATGTGGCAGAAATAAGCTTTCATATAATCATCAGTGAAATTGTATGACAAATGTGACCGGACAGTGAGCATTATGTGCTAATTATTGGAAAACGTTGTTTGTCACGGTCAGTTTTGAAAGAAAACATAAAGGGTATTAATAATATGTTGAAATAATCAATCAATCTTTGAAGTAATTCTAATATTTATTCAGTTCACATATGATTATTTCCTACTGTTTGGTGTCACAAATATTACAACACTGTTTGTTGATAAAACATTGACTTGGTTAAGATGATAATGACACATCACAAACACAATATCAGTTCAACTATGCAAACAAAAAAAACAACAGAGGTGAAAGATTAAATAAGGCTGTTTGAATCTTAATGATTTTAGTTTTTAGATGCCGTACAGGATGTTTTTCTTGAGCGACATTATTCATCATTTGGCATTAAATACCGCACAAATGCTTAACACTTTAAGATGGATATTTTCAAACACCTTGACAAGTAATATTTATCAAAAAATAACAAAAGTATTTTAAAAGGAAAGAGAATTTTATTTAAAAAAATCTATGCACTAGGGGGAAACAAAATATCACATTTTATTCCTGACAGATGACGGCTAAAGGCAAATTGCCTCTTCACCTCTCATCTGCCCTCACCCCCAACCCAACCCAACCCAACCCAACCAACCCATAACCCCCACAAGAGAACAGTGCCGTTTATCTGACATGCAATGTGGCGTTGGGCCCGCGCGGGGCCAGGGACGCCCGCATGGGCCTGATTATGATTTCACCGTCTGCTTCTTCTTCTGGAACTTTCTAAACTGCGACTGGATGGCGACGGCAGCCTTCTCCGTCTCGGGGGCGCCCATGTCGATGTCAATGTCCTCAGCGGGGACGTCCTTCTTGGACGGGTCTGTGGAAACGAAACATTGTGTACTGGATTGAAATTGCGCACTTCATTTCTGTCAGCCGCTTCATATATAGAACCTTTAGGCTTCCTATTATGGGATAATTTTATGAATTTAGTTTTAATTTGTTTAATTCATTTTTACTTTACATTTTGTTAAACGGCTCGTAAACTAGAAAATTAATAGATTTAAGACATTTAAAACATTGGCATAAAGATTTCTTTAAAATTAAGTCAAGACCCCTAGGGTTTTATAAAGAACCTCATTGAAACTTTTTTTCAGAGTGTATGAAATGTAAAGATTAAAGATTATTTAAGAAATAGTTCATCTAAAAAGGAACATTCTGCCACCATTTACTCACATAGTTCCAAACTCATGATTTTCTAAATTCAAAAAGGAGATATTTTAGTATATAATAACTTTCAAAATTGCATTCAGTAAAACTTTTTTATGGTGACATAGTTACTACATGTACTTACTGTAGTAATAACAGTAAATCATGCATAATTACAAGTAACTAACCCTAAGGTGACATAGTTGCATTGTACTCAAATAAGTACTGAGTAATATTAATTAACTACATGTACTTACTATAGAGTTGAGGTTAGGGGTTACAGTTTATTTGAAGGTGTCTTTGTTACACTGTAGTTCTGAGTAATATTAAGTAAACACATGTACTTACTATAGGGTTAGGATGAGGCTTTTTTTAGGGTTAGTTGCATGAAATTATGGATTATTAATAGTTATTAATATAGTAACTACATGTAACAATGACACTGTAAAATAAAGTGTTATCAAATATATTGTAAGTAATGTTGGTAAAACTTTACATTAAGTGTTACGATAGCATTAGGTAACATCAATTAACAATGAAAAATAATTACTAAACTTAGTGTTAATTTCAACATTTACTAAAAATGTGAAATTTTTATTTTCATTACTCTTTTCATTTTCATAACCCTATATACTAGCGTTATAAGCTAAACAGTTTTTAGAGATAAAACTCTTTACATTCGATAATCATGAAAACAAATCTCAGAGAACGGTTGACTATGTACCAATGTGTAATTAGACCAAAGGTTCGTTTTGCGCCGGAGTTGTGCTTTAATATTATTTAATAGTTCTGAGCTAACATTAACTAACAAAGAACTGTTGTATTTTTGATCAAATAACCTAACAAAGATTAATAAATATATAGCTCATTGTTTAATGATTTAACAAATGTTAACTAATGGAACAAACGTAAACTAATGGATTGTGTTACCGTAATATTTAATAAATAAAAAGTAATTTGGTTTAAAAACAGCATGAGGGCAAATGATAACCATTTCATTTTTGTGAGATCTATTGTTTTAATTGTACTGTCTATTAAATGACCATGTTTCTTTACTAATCTGCGCTTACCTTCAAACATATATTATATTGCATTCTGTACAACTATTATTTACAATGTGTAAGAGAGAGAAAGAGAAACATATGCAGACTTGCAAAACATTCTGTCATGATTTTATCCAATGAAATGCACAATTCAAGTACATATAGCTATAACGTATAGAACAGTGAGTGGCACTATACCTTGTCCAGCTGAGGGTTTGATGTTTCCAGCTGATCCGGATTCTTGTCTCTGTAAACAAACAAAAATAGAACTGAGATTAATGTGTGTGGATACCTTAAAAAATACTATATAGCCAAAGAATGACGAGACAGGCATTGAATATGTCAGTTGTCTGTCTCATTAGCTGACCACAATCTAGTCCTTCACATCCTGAATTAATAAGTCAGTGTGTACAATGAATTTCAAACACTTCAGAAGAGCTTTGATGCTCTGACGCTAAAGCAATCTTCCTCAGCACGAGTGTGTGTGTGTGTGTGTGTGTGTGTGTGTGTGTGTGTGTGTGTGTGTGTGTGTGTGTGTGTGTGTGTGTGTGTGTGTGTGTGTGTGTGTGGTGTACCGCTCGTTTTCTGCTGATGGCATTCTGTATGGGTCTAGTTACACTGGAAAGTGTGTCATTATATGCAAGAAGGATTATTCCACACACATACACACACACTGGCACAATTTAATCATATTAGTCTCTCTCTCTCTTCCTCGGTCTCCTTCTACCTCAATCAATCCTCTTGCGTTCAGTTCTATCTTTGTCTTACAGCCTCTGATAAACGTGTAGAATTTGCATAAGAATGTTTGGCAGGGGAAAATCTGTGAGTTCTTCACGTTGCCGGAGTTGCCAAAGCTCCTGATACAAACCGCTCGGTTATTGCTTTGCATTAAGGAGCTGACGCGAAGAAGTCGTCCTGCTGGATGGTGTGGCGTATAGTTTGTGGCTGTTGTGGGGATGGTGAAGGGCGCTGCTGCATAAATTACAGTCATTTGAAATGTCATACAGCGCAGAGAGTTGAACGCGTAGAGCACTCTGTGCCACACCGCACGATAAAGCTTGAGAAATTAAATTGATGCTAAAATGTGAGCCTAAAGTCTCAATAGGGAGGAAAGTTCTGTAAAAAGCAATCAGATGAGGAATGCAGGCATTCAGAATGATAGATATTTAATTGTGCATGCTCGTTTCCCTATTTTTAATTTAGATATTTTGCCATAAAGTTAATTTTTAAAGCACTAATACTTAATAACACTGCTAATATAATCTCTTTAGCCAATCTTCACTATTGGCTTTTATACAGCATATACTAGCAGGAGATTTAACTTGCCAGAACACAATCGCAGCCAATCAGGAAAATGTTGATGTTTAAAGTGCCCCTATTATGTTATTTTAAAAGCTTCGTATTTTGTTTTAGAGGTCAATAGGTTTACATTCATCCGAGGTAAAAAACAAAACAAAAACACTTTAATTGTCTCATTGCAGCATCATCTCTTTTCTCACAGTGTCTAAACTGTTTAATAAAGGATTCAGTCTCTAAACCCCACCTTTTCGATAGTCCGCTCTGATTGGTCAGATGGCCAAGTCTGTTGTGATTGGTCTACTGCTTACAGTGTTGGAAACAAAACGTCCATTACCATATTTGAATTTCAGCTTCCTCAGCACTTGTACAGCCTTCGACGCAGTAATACGAACCGTAATGATGGTCACAGTTTTACCGTGTCAATTCGAGCCAGAGTCCTTTTGAAGTGCTTGCAAAGTAGATTATCTTTTGCAGTGCTGAAAACAGCATTTCCTCTACATGTCGACAACACGAACCAAACTCTTCCAGGCCTGAGCTACAGTGTTTGAGGGCGGGCCAAAATAGACGTTGTTCACAGGCAGCCAATGAAGATCATAGGCTGCCATTATGCAAATTTGTTACAAATCTACGTAGGTTTGTGCAGCAAGTAAGACTGGAATTACTGATGATTCATTTCGGGCAGGTCAGAATCACTTCTTTCTTTCGGGAGACAATAAATCTTTGAAATTACATGAAAGGTAATATCTAAAAAGCATAATGGGGGCACTTTAATGTACAGTTATATAGAGAAGGAATTTGGACCAATGAGATTTTACTGTGGGCGGAGCTAGTCATTGTAACACCACAGAAATAGAAACGAGTCCTGTCACCCGTTGGTCATGGGTAGGAAAAAAACATACATTCATATTGAAAAGAGCTTTTTATCACTTTATCGTGATGCACTTGTGATATAAAGGTCAAAAGATAAATGCTTTTCTGGGCATTTTTATTCTGCTCGCCTTTTCATTTTCAACCTCGCTGTAGATGCAAACCCACTGTGAGACGCCCATTCCGCTTCTGTTTCTGCTTGGAAAGGGTGAAATGAGGGAAATCTCCTCACTGCAGTGGAACGAGCTCCTGTTTCTAATCCTGTTTATGTGAGGAAACTCTGGAGTGAGGAGCAGAGGGAGACATTCTCCGGGAGCATCAATATCAGCACGGTTACATCCCTCTTTCCTGACAGTCTCAAACCACACAGCCTCAGAGCTAATGCCATTAAACTTGGATTATTGAATTGGGCTCCAGGGAGACACAAACAAACGCATTAATTGGAGTAAAGTGTCAGTCAGTTGTGTGGGATGTGAAGATGTTAGTCTGAGCGTGGTCAAATACGGGCGAGAGAGATTTTATTCAATTTATTTCGCTAATCAGATGGACATCTCCCTTTAAGGCCAGTCAGTTCATTTGACGATCAGCTATTTTCTACGTAGGCAACAATTTACTTAGTGCCCCTATTATGCTATTTTAAAGGTTCCTAGTTTTGTTTTGTAGAACTCCTGCAATATGCTCCGGATCTTCCTCAGCACTTGATATAGAGGTGATACAAACAGTAACAGTGGCGTCGTTGTTCGCTGGCAGCCAATGAAGATCATAGGCTGGCACTATGCAAATTTGTTAAAACCTATGTAGGCTTGTGCATGAAGTAAGACTGGAATTACTGACAACTCGTTTCAGGCAGTTCAGAACCAGTTCTTTCTTTTCAGAGATAATAACTCCATTTATTGTGCACTTTAATTTTTTAAACTCTGCAGACCTTTTACATTCACAAACGATAAGTTGTTATCAGTGTTGTTTTAGAAATAGCTTTAATTTTTATATTTTCAGTTTTCATTTTAGTTAAAAATACAAAGGCACATAACAAAATGGCTAAAATTTTAAGTTTTTGTTGCTTTAGTTAGTTGCCATGGCAACATTTTTTTATTTTGACATTTTACCTTTCAATTTACCTTACATTTAACGTTTAGCCTCGTGACTAAACAATGGGCGCCAATGTGAGTGTGCACACCGACGCGTAAAACGCCACGCGTAAAAGCGTCATTTTTTAAAACGCCTCGGGTTCGTTTTTTTGTTTGACGCACGCGTCAAAAACTATCGGACCAATGAGATTGCCTTTTGCTCACGTGTCTCACGTGTCAATTCCAAAAAAAAATTGTTGGATCTTCTATAACTTACTAAGAAAAAAATCACTGTCTAGGTTAACTATAGACCCAATATAGTCCGGCTATGAGTAACCCACTTCTAGCCAAAATAACCTTGAATTTGGTTACATGTCGTTTTTGCCAAAATAACTTGCAGGATGTATGATATTCCATCATGTTTTAGACGGGAAATTCTGACTTTCGGAATTTTCAGAGTTGAACGGAATGCATCTTAACTCCTGGTGTCCGATATTTTGGACCTTGACAGCAAAACTTTTGTTTAGTTTTGTTTTTCTTTCTCTGATCATAGCCTTTAACAACAAGGAAGGAACTCAAATGAACCCTGGATCAAGATGCTGCCAGGCTCCCCTCTGCAGTCCTACAATACAAACGACAATTTTAGTTATCGGAAGAAAAGCAGGGACACAAAATCACGTTAATGAGAGAATGACTGCAGGAAATAATTAGGTAATGCGTAAACACCAGTTCCATTTGGAAGTGGCGAGCAGAGAGGTGCCGTTTTCTCTCTCTCTCTCTTTCTCTCTTGCTTTCCCTCCACCATATGCCTCCCCCATATTGTGTGTTCATTATGAACAATGATGAAAATGATGATTGTAATCATAAACTTCATTAGCTGCAGTGAAGCAAGGATTGGCAATGAAACCCATGTGTACATCATGGGGCAATTAAATTTTTAAGAGAACAGGATGTTAGCTGCATCTCCGTGGACAGACATGCTCAGAACCAAAGCGTATTTAAAGAGAATTACGGCATGCATAAACAGAACAAAAACCTTTTACTTGGCTTTAAATGTCATCAGTAGCAAATAAATCTTGTGTCTAGCATGGCTCGGGTGTTGCAAAGCATCCTGGGCTCGCTGGCTCACGCAAACGCACTGCAGAGCCAGGCTTTGCAGTGGATTGAACTTGATGCCACAGAGATGCCCTGAGCTCAGTACACCAGTGCCCTTCAGAGCAGCGCTTGGCACTGCCACCCGATGCCACGACAGCATCCTGCTCCTCACAGTTTGAGCTGCACTGCTGCGACGCTGATGAAGAACCTCATTTATATCAACTCGCTCTGACAGCTGGATTCACTAATTAATAGAAATGCGTTTTAAACCCCATTTACAGACGATCGTTGAACCGAACGCTGACAGTTTCCTCCTCAAAGGTGATTTATGGACATTTTCAAAAAGCTTTTTCGCAGCTTTTTACATTGAGTACAAATCATGCAGCTGATAGTTGTGCCTATGAAATGCAAATTAAAACCCCATGAAGATTCACACTCATAAACGCACCAAATTTTAACGCCTCTCCCAAATTCCTGCCGCGTTGAACGGCTGAGGCATTTAGAAATAAATAAATAAACAAATACTGTATTCTGTCTTTTTATTCAAAGCCATTTGGAGAGCTATTTTTGATTCATTTGGCAGCTCGAGATCTTGGAAAGGCTTCCATGCTGTTCTCAACGTCTATTAAGAATTTAAGGGAGAAACGCACAACTAGGACACAGACGGCTAAAGAGGGGGGGGGGGGGGGGGGGTCGGATCCGATGCGTCATATTTGAAGGCTAACAGATGCTCGACTGAATGTAGGAAACAGGCTGGAGGATGGGAGCTCAAACGGTGGCTTTTATTTGAGCGCCTCACCACCAGAAAACACTGCAGGACGTAAACACTGAACTGATGAATGTGTGAAATCACATGCTGGTGAAGTGATTATCTCACTGCTGGAACGGTTCGCAACTTATTTTTGGCACAGAAACTTCTTGTATACCAGTATTGTTATTAAATGCGGTCAAAACTGTGCACAGAATTGACCCTTTTCACATTTCTGGGTTTCTCAGAAGCGAAAGTCGTCATATAGGTAAAATTCTATAGCGGTGAATGAGACTACATTAAATATATTTTTTTGTGTTACAATTTGCTCAAATAGCAAAATAAATACTCTACAATAGTGTCACAACTTTCTAACAAAAAAAATAGAGAGCTTGATAACGGCAATTTTATCTAGAAACTTAAGTAGCAGCGTTAACAATTTTTTTGTAATTTGATGCAAAGTTAATAATACTAAGTATAGTTCTATATAATTGTTTTTATTACAAATTAAAAAATAAAAAACTGCAGGATTTACGATGCTGGTGAACGTTAAAGCACGTCATCAAAGTCTGTGAAAAGCTAGCTGCTAATTGCTAATGGTTAAATAAACATGACACATAAACTTCTTGTATTTCACAGTATTAGTAATAAAATGTGGTAAAAAAAAGCCACAAGGAATGCGTGTATGATTGCTAATTGTAGTTGCTAATGGCTTACTGCTACTATAGGAGTCCTCTAAAAATCTACTAAGAATAAAAATATTTCTGTTAAACAATATATTTTAGTAATGAAACAATGTGATCAATTTATTGTTGAACATCGTACATATATTTGGATATTTTGATTAGATGCCCATATATCACTTTTAAAGGCAATTCATTAACTATCTGAAACTGAAAGGTCAGTTCTTCTTGTGCTGGATCAATTTACATATAGATATGAACGCATATATCTTGGAGTTTCACACTGGTGACGTTTGAGTGGAATTTATGACTCAACTAAAATATTATGCTGCACAATGCAGAAGAGTTTGCGTGATTTACAATATTATCTCCAGAAATCTCACTAGCACTGAGGTAACACACTGTTCCAGAAAGCTTAATGAATAAACATAACAGTGGGGAAAAGAGAATGAGAACAAGAAATCAGGGAGAAAACACACAAAAAAAACAGAGGAAGACATGTGAATAGCTAATCACACTCCAGGAAACGAGTACAAATGACTGACAGCTGCTTTTATTGGCCATTTTGTAACATCCTGTTTCATAGGCTTACTTCCTTTACCATCCAACATGAATTTTTTGATAACGGAATGTATTTTCCCTGCTGAGATAATCCAAGCAAGACTATTGACTGCGAGTGCATGGAGTCCTCATCAAATATTTAGCGACATTAGCGGTGGCAGCAGCCTCTGGCTCCAGGCACCTCCCACCACGCGCCTCCCTTTCCTCGGATAAGAGGAGGACACACTGCAGGGGTATTTCCTTCTTGCCCCAACACGTGACCCCCCCCCCCCCCAACCCCCCGCCCCCACAGACTGCACAACTTCTGTCAACCACCTCTGCTTAGTGTGCAAGAAGCAGTGAACACTTGAGCCAGACCCGAGAAGTGTGGGGTAAAATCTTCTTCATGGGCTCTTTAATGGTCTATTTTCTCTCTATCCACATCTAATCCTCCTCTTGCACTAATATGCCTTCTCTCATTCATCCCCTTTTCTATCCTGTTCAGTGACATTTCCCTTTCAGAGCGGCTGCTGGGATTACCGCTCAACCGGTGAGGTTGGGCAGAGCTGGAGTCGGACTCTCTCTGGCAGTTTAGAGGGATTACCGAGGATCCGAGCGGAATCTGTGTGTGTGTTGTCAGAATGATTATGGTTTGAGGGGATGGTGAATCACAAACATGACCGTGATAAACAGCAGACACATTACAGTGGACGTAATTCATCACAGAGCGGATGCAGGTGATGCATCAGACATTATAAAGCGGGCGTAGAGATACAGGGACCATTTCAAGAGCTTTAAAGCGGAACCATATGACATGATGGGAGATATTTATACAGCCTATCACATAACGGGCACTAAAGCCAGGTGCACACTATACATACATGCTTTCACAATTAATCAAATCTTCTTTTGTGAAGATTGTAAGAATAAACTTTGCTGAAAAGCAAGTAAAAAGCCAGTGTAATTCTAAAAACATCAGGTCATTGTACACTTTGACTTTTAAGAGCTTTGATCATAAAACTAAGCATTTAAATATCTTATTACGAAATAATTTTGGGAGAGTGACCGCTGATATTTGTATACATTTTATGTAAGTAGTTGTAAAAAGTTGACCGATTTACATTACAAGCTATCAGAAGCTAATTTTGGCCATTTAAATATCAGCAACTGTACAAAATGTAACATTTTTGCGCTCCATATTGTCCTATATCATACTATATGAACCATAAAAGCCTGATGTATCAAATATGATACTCAAGAAAAAACACAGTGACTTTAAAGTATTAATATGCAATTTTGCTTCTCAAGAAAATGTATTTTTAAAGGTTCCAGTCATTAGCTTCATCGTTTATAAGCAAAAGGCGCTGTCAAATGGTAAATGTTAAAGCGCCTCAGGTGATTGAGTTGTTTTGTAGGCTATTGGCTTAAAAACTAGTCGATTTGTCTTCTGGTGTCAGCAACTAGATCAAATTTGCATGTGACCGTCTGTCTCAGAAATGCTGTATGGCCATATTTGTCCATCAGGTTTCTCTAAGGGTGGATGTAATTCACTTATAGACGTCTTTAATCTGCAGATTGGGGGAATCACAAAGGTGAGACGTACAGTCAGCCAACCATCCTTTCTTTTGCTGCTATTTCAACGCTGCCGCTTTCCATGAATCAATATCAAACCCTTCAGACTCCAAGCCTCTTCTGAGGAGAGAGCGGTACAAATCCCTTTCTGCCGATAATGGCTCCAGGTTCTGACAGGCGGTTCAATACTGTGTACACATTGCTGATACATCAGGGAAACAAGCGCAGTGCTGAGTTGCAGGAGAGTTTGCTGTTGAGTCTGCTCAGGGCAACTGACCAAGGAAATAAACCGTAAATCTGCTCCCTCGCAATGCGGGATCCGAGGTCTAGTGCCGCGCCGTCAGATGTTTAATGCGGCGAGAGGAGGATGAAGACATAAACGAGCAGAAGGAAAAGAACTGTGTGCCCCGGACCGCCATGCGCAGCGCGTTTGGGGGGGCCGTTGTTTACGCGTGTTCAGTCTGGTTCCCCCATGCACACAGTCGAGCGCGCATTTCCTCTTTATCCGCGTGGAAGATGCAGAAGCGCTGGGCCGTTATGTATAAAAATCAATTGTCAGGCCTGATTACATCCAGTGTTTGCACCTCGAGGGCCATAAGTTGCTTTTGATCTCCATCAAGCTCATAGCTGTGTTCACCACAGCACATGGAGCTGCTCAGTTCAGATGTAGCTCCAAATTGATCAAGCGCATTGGTTTACAAGGGAAACCAAGATATTTTGCGTATGATAACCCTCAATCTGCAAAAAGTTGTGCAGCGTTATTTTGAGCCCCGCAGCAACTCTACCGCTAATGCTATGGCAGAAAATGCAAATGATGAGATTGTACTATCAAAATCACCTTTCACTTTGACGGATGAGCACCATTTTACTCTTGCCATCAACGACAGACTGCAGATATATGCAACATGGACGTCATTGGCACAAAGGCTTGATTGAGTCAAAATGAGAATACTGTTATAATATTGCTGTAAATTAAGTCTGAAGCATTAATTAGTCTCAACTCTAGTGCATTGAGTATAACATAAAAGAAGTTGCAGACTGAAAAAAAAAGTTTATTGGTTAGCAAATCAACAAATCAATTTATAAAAATATATATACACCAAGTTCTGTCACGTAATGACTATACAAAAAAATACCAAACAAATCTACTTATTTAGCCTGAAAATGAGAAAACTACATTTCCCATGATTCTCAGTGGCAGATTCCTCTTTAGCACTAAAAATGCTTTAAGTCTATATAAATTGAAACTACAGAGGAAGAAAATAATATGATACTGCTCAAAAATCACTCGAGTGCTCTCCACACTGCAATTATGACTTCCGGACTCGTATGCGAGAGCTTCCCAAGAGCACTTGAAGCCGGCTTTCATTCCAGATGTCAGAAGACGACCCTATTATGGTCCAGATACAAATCCATCCTGTGTTACATAATCCTACACCGCAACAAAAGTCATCTACAAATCCGCTTAATATCTCTGTGTGGACAGCGTTTCAATCTCTGGTCTGCCCTCCAAATCTGGACCTTTTGGATTTAGCCTCATTCTGTAGCTTTGTAATGTACAAATTTGCTTACGAATGAACAACAGTAGCTTTTCTGGGAATAATAAAGGCAAAGAGAAAAAGTAATTTCTCCACTCTCAAATGTTGGAAAGACCAATCAATCCATTCTGCCGTCAGTTGAGGCCCACCACAGATTGTGCCTGATCTCTTTGTCTAAACTCATCACTCTGTGTTGTGTATTTTCAGGGCATATATATTAAATCCCTGTTTAAACAGAATGAATCAGATACCTAATCAGGTAAATGTGTCAGAGAGCCCATTTCAGGCATAAGAGATTACACTCGAAAACATATCAAATCCTAAGCTCTCCCTCTAATTCAGGCATATTCTTGCAAACAGGATAGCTGTTGTGTTTTGCGATCAAATTGTTCTATATTTTTCACTCGCCCTCATGTAATAAAAGCTGTATTACTTTGTTTCTACCTTGAAATTGGGAGTATCAAACCCCACAGTGGACAGTAAATATATTGCAAAAGTGGTTCATGAAAATCAAGCTGCTTTTCACTGAAATTTTACAATCTAATGGTAAACAATTCAAGGTGGTTTGATGTACCAATAATAAATTAAACGTAATTTAAAAATTTAAATGCATGCAAGCACTAGATATGTATACCCAAAAGATAAGCTGATCATGTTTCCATTTTCATTTTTTATTTATATATATATATTGTGTGTGTGTGTGTGTGTTATATATATATATATATATATATATATATATATATTATATATATATATTTATATATATATATATATATATATATATATATATATATATACACATATACACAGTCAAATCAATGTAAAATCTGCTGTCAAATCACTCAATCGCATTTGACATAAAAAAATGCTTAGATGCGATTAATAGATTTGATATCACTAATATAACTATTCCTCCTTTTAGGATTCTGCCCACCTGCATTTTTTTCCCTTGTTCCAACCCACATTCTGGAATTCCTGCAATCTTCCTGTGCATGTAAACACTTAGTAAAAGACCTTGAAAATCTTTAATTTGGCTCTTCAGTGAGAAGAAACAACTGCTAGAACTGGTAAAGGGAAGATCTTAAATAATTCAAGACTGTTGTATGACGTCCATACTCCACACCTAAATGGAGGAGTTCCCAGCTTGTGTTGCTCTATCCAGCATTTCTGGGTTCCATGTGCTCCCTCTGTTCATTTAACTGACAAATATGCTTGAATGGGCCAACAGATTGATTAAAAGATGCGCAGTGCAGCACAAGCCTGATTAAGCTCTTTTAGCAAATATTACATTAAAGCATGTTTTTAAACGAGACCAGAATAATCATTTATATAACATTCCCTGATCCTGCTGTGCGTGAAACGGCTCCTCATCGCTGCTGCAGTGGGTCAGCACGCTCTATGCACATACACACGCACGCGCTCAGTACCAAATACAAGACGCGCGGCCGCTTCGGGGATTTCAAGTGCACGCAAGACAGTAGTGGGCTGCGTCCGAAAACTTCAGAGAACGCATTCAAACATGTTCGAATAAAATGTTAGTTTAAATTCCAATTTCTCCTGAGATACCTTCATCTTATCGATTTTTGAAGGTAGCATAGATGTATCCTTCGCTGCCTTTGATATCCCACAATCCTGTGCTTTCCATTCTGTGACAGTTGAGCTAGAAAAATAAAGATGGCGTCTGAAAGTTGCGGCTGGTCGTCAGTTTGTGTGTTAATGAACATTTTTGATCAACGTTTTCCACTGATGTCATTTCTAGCAAGAAATTACTATTTTAGTCATTAAATGTTCACTTAAGCTCGCTCTATAATTTGCTGTAGAACATTAAACCGTTACGCTGCCTCAGAAGTCTGTCCGAAATCAGTTTCGTGTACCTTCGTGCGCAAACACTGCCGGCAAAGTTATTGCCTGATAGGGCAGCGACTCACTGCCTACGTTTTTGGACTGCAATTTGCGTCATCACGTGGTCCCTAAACGTAATAAACATTCTAGTAAAGTCACATAAAATTCACATAGGCCCATTGCTGTTTATTACGATTATTGCATCTACGATTCAATAAATAGCCAAATTTAAATAGCCGACAATAGCCAAATTTAAATAGCCTACGATAAATAGCCTAAGAATACCGAAATGTATAATTTTTGTCTACCATATCGGTTTAGACGTTGTAATAAAATTGTTTACTCTGTTCATAAAATTGTCATAGGCTCATCTATTTTTATTTGTTAACATTACTGCTTTTTTGTCTCATTGTTTCAATGATTTGTTGAGTTCCATGAATCAAGGATCTTTGTGAATAGTTTATAACATGTCAGACTATTTTCTGTTGTCAATGGCGATACCGATATGTAGGCCTAATTACAGGGGATATGCTAACTATGGGGATAATAATCGGACAAGTTCAAAAGAGTTAGTGAATAGTTAAACACCGAGTTAACCCGGATCAGTCGGACATGTCCACAAGAAATGGTTTTCGGTTCAATGAATCAGCGTTGATTGATTCAAATATTCAGGTCATTTTGTGAACGAATTGTTTAGACCTGTTTTGTAAACTAGCCTACTTACATTTATTAAAAAGACCGAACCAATCCGGCATAATATATGGCTGCCTGGTTAGTGTTCAGACTCAAGACTGCTTAGTTTCTAATTCAGCCCTAATTCAAAGATAAATCCTAAAAACATGTGCTCAAAAACGAGTCAGGTAGCCTATAGGCTAGGCGAAAAACCTGTAGAAACGTTAAACAATTCGAAGTCTGTTAGTAAAAACTGCAAGAATTCAAATTTTCACCAAACTGTATACATTTTATGCAACATTATCGACTTGAATTAAAAGCATCAAAATAGCCTACTAAATTCGAATTAAAAATCATGAGAGCAAATTTACAAGTATCTTATCATCCATAAACCATCTGCAGGTTAGGGTTGAGGTTTAACTGACAGCTGTCATTTGTTGCATCATTAATCATCGCGTGGATAATGCTGATTCGACATTCTGCCAGTGCGCGCAGATGCAACAAAAAATATTCACAATCCGACGCGCTCTTCTAAGATAGGCTACTAAACATGGTGTTTTGATGAATGGATGGCATTTTAGTTTTTCAAACGGTTTTGCTGGTTTAGTGAAGAAAAATGCGCTCAAACTCAGCAAACATGGAAATATCTGACAGCAATCAACGCAAGTTCAAGGCATTGTCTCAATGTGGTAGCCTATTTTCAG
The DNA here is from genome assembly GCA_036326025.1 of Chrosomus eos. NCBI lineage: Eukaryota > Metazoa > Chordata > Actinopteri > Cypriniformes > Leuciscidae > Chrosomus > Chrosomus eos. Next base: position 23,477,060 of record CM070841.1, read on the forward strand.
TTCTCCCTAACACTGAAAGAGAATTTCCTTCTGGGGAAACCCCGATAGCTCGGTTACAGTAGAGTGGTGCATCGTGCATGGAGGGTTATAGTATGAGGAAAGCTCACCTCACTCATGCTGGATGATAAGTGTGATGATGAAGGGTGGATTCGGCAGAAGAGCAGCAGTGATGCAGTCCTTCAGTCCGCGCGCTGCGTGGGTTTGTGCGCCTGCTGGAGTTTTATACTTGGAGCTCCAACTCCCTTTCATGTCATCACGTTTGCACTAAACCAATGGAAAGCTGCCGGTGTCAACGCTTCTGATGTCACCACTTTAATATGGCGTTCCGAACGGCTCTTTATTATAACTTTGCAACATACACTCGTCTCAGTGAACGTCTCACTCAACGTCTTAATTTTTTTTTTATTCTCCTATTCATTTCTATTAAATTTAAGACGCAGACGTCACGCAGACGTCACGCAAAACACGCGTGGCAGTGAAGTGTCGAGTCCAGACGTCACGCGTCATTCACGTGTGGCAGTGAAGTTATTTATTGTTTTTTTCTCTAACACGCATTTAACACGCGATTCACAGTACAACACGGCTCAGTGCAGTGTGTCAGCGGCATTCTGATCGGCTCTTTAATATGACTTTGCAGCATGCACTCGTCTCAATGAACGTGACGTCTGCGTCTGTGATTTTTATATAGGATATGTGTGTGTGTTCTTGTTTAACACACATTTTGAGGGCCAAATGCCCCCACAAAGATAGAATTATGAAGAAACAAAATTGATATAGGCCATTGCATTTTTATATTGTTGGGGTTGTTATTGTGTTTTAATTTTTTATAAATGTAAAAGGCCTAGGCTACAGCACTTTGGTAAACTAGAAAACTGTTTCTGTATATCCTTTAAATAGAAGAAAATAATTGAAAAAATATATTTTTATATATAGGCCTAGGCTATATAAAACTATGATTACTAATTATTATTAAAACATCATGTCTAATATCCGAAAAATAATACAATTACAATCTGTCATTGTAAAAACATTATGCCAAATGATGCAAATCTGATTTAATTGGGGAAACTAAACAAAATTAGCAGGTATGAGAAAAAAGTAGGCTAAGTTATAGTCTGAGACATGCAAGTTTGACTATAATAGCCTGGGCCGGGTTTCCCAATAACGATGTATATTCGCTCTTAAGAGCACTCTCTACGTGCAAGGTTACGAACGCTCTCTGCAATTCCACGAGCGTTTCCCAAAAATGCACTTAACATGAACGCGCGAGAACGGAGACGTTATACGTGCTATTTTAAGAGTCGCTGTCCATTCGCGAAGTGCTGAAATACAAATGAAAACTATTTTGTAAATTAATTCAGTTTTACCATGATATAATCAGCTTTGCAACTTTGCATTTACACTTGCGACAGGCGATTAACTAAATAACGTCACTAGCAGCTTGTAATTTATTGTAAAAAATCCCCATGTTTTCAGTGCTGATGTTGTGGTGACGCGTTCATGTAATGTAAGGATGGCGCTGACAATAAAGCACCTAAATGTTGTCACAAAGAACCGGCAAAAGTAATGATTTTGAATATGTTGAATAGGCCTATAGCAAGGACACAATTTAATTGTTTATTAACATGTTTTCTGTGTCATTGTCGCCTGCAAAGATGAAGTTGACGATGCTGATCGTGATCTTCGCAGTGAACGCGCCAGAGAGAAATGCACATTTCATACGGATTACATAAACAGAAAGCAGTCTGTTTTCTTTCGTTTTGAAATGTTCTTGGTTGATGAAACATTGATTAAAATTAAGATACAATTAAAACAAAACGAAATTCACTTTAAAGAAAGGCTTTGGGCTTTCTGATCGAGGTCTCTGAAAGTTTTAAAGCAGTCTTTTAGTGCCGCTTTCAGAGCGATCACGTCCGTAACGGATTCCCCAATTTTAAATAATTTATCCTTAACTCGTTTTGTGGTGTAGTAGGTAGGTCTACGTATATTGTATAATGTTAACTTCAAATAATAGTAATTTAAGGGAGAGGCTTATTCCAACGTAAAACGCTGTATACATATAGTTTTAATCAAATAAGGTTGGATTATTTATATGTTGAGCTGCCTGTTCATGAAGCTGAAAGTGCACGTAATAAAATAATATACAATACAAATATACAACCAACAGGATTCCTTGCCTTTTCTGCTCTATTATGTTTTATGTGGGTACTGGGTAGGGCCCCATATTAGTTATTGAAACGGGCTACCAGATGCTTAAGGTCGCCACTGTTCAACGGCTTAGTGAAGGTGTAGAATCAGCGAGATAGTAGCATGTTATTTAGTGCAGGTAAATATAGTGTAAAGGCAGAATTAAAAGATTTGAGAACAGATCAATTCACAGATGGGGAAAAAATAAAATAGCTTTATCTATAAATAATCTTATGCTTTTATGCACCAGCAAAGACATAGTCTAAATAATAATAATAATAATAGCCTAATAATAATAAACTGTGATCGCCTTTCTCTTTTGAGGTGTAACTGTTTTATATACTTCTGTTAACAGTCTTAATTATATTATACCAAGTTATATAATTTGTGTAAATTCATATTTACTATTTGGAATAAAAAGCTAGGCCTAGTAGGCCTATATAAGCAAGGTAAAAATCACTTAATTGCTAATAAAATACAACTGAAGACCAGTGGGGGAAAATAACAAAGAATGAATAAATGTGTGAAATGTGCTGGAAACCCCTCTGCAGCAGACGCAGACGTCACGTTCCGCAGACGCAGACGAGACGTTCGGCACACGAGCGAGTGATGTGGCAGACGCAGACGAGACGTTCGGCACACGAGCGAGTGATGTGGCAGACGCAGACGAGACGTTCGGCAGACGCAGACGTCACGTTTTGCAGACGCAGACGTCACGTTCATTGAGACGAGTGCATGTTGCAAAGTCATATTAAAGAATCGTTCGGGACGCCATACTTTAATCTCGCGAATACTCACTGAAGCGCACCATTGCTGCCTTTGGGGTTAGGAATAGGAATATATAATCAACATATTTCGATGCATAGGAATGCACTTACGGCCAAGTGTGAACATATTTCAATGCATTAAACGTACTGGTTATTTCGTATATCAACATATATCAACATATTTCGCATCAGCTAGATAATTGAATGCACTAAAATTGCTCGTGCACAGCCTTCATTGCATCTTGATGAAATAAAGGAATATCCTATAACATAAAAAAAGACATTGATGCATTGAATTAATACACTTACAACTGTGTGCATGTGGGTTATGTTTTGCCTTCATTGTTAAGACCAAATTAGGATAATAAAACCTGACATCTTTGAGGTGAGCTGGCAACAGTCTCCATATAAATAATATTTTAATGAAAATGCAAAAGGGTTGTGTAAACAATTCATATAATAAAAGTGAGTATGATGTTTTCAGTATGCATTGCAGTTTGAAATGAGATTTAAACGTATTCCCAACACAATCTGACAGCAAATGTGCTTTGCACCTTAGTGCAGACACGGCATCTCGCTCGTAGAGAGTCAGCATGAGCATGCAGCACTTAACTCACTGATTCAGATGAACACCAGTGCAAAAGCTTCACTGCAGCAGTGGATCTTGGCATAAATGAAGTTTGGATCAATGTAATCTTTAAGACTGAAGCAGGGAGTTGCCTTATCAGCAAAAGACCCATTGACGGCCCTGATGAGGACCACGGTCCTTAATAAGAGGATATCTTATTAACATATGTATTTATTGTGCATGTGTAGAGGCAGTTTTATCCTACATTTCTGCATGTGAGCTTGAGGAGAATTCCTGTTTTTATTCTGCCACCCACAATCTAACAGAATTTTCAAACCGTTTTGAGGCTTGGTGCATCAGATTTGCATATGGTCTTTTTAATCGTCGAGCAGCGAGTTTGGTTATTATCACAGATGTTATCATCTCTCTCAACAGATGAGCTCCATTAAACACGAGCTCCTCTGGTGTGGGGGGAAAACAGCAAGAGCGATGCAATACCGCCAGATTGTGTGACATCTCTGTCTTTGTTCCTTGCATCGCCATAGTATTTTTTATTTGCTGGCTTGTTAAATGACAAACGATTGGAAGACTCATTTTAACAGAGACGTTTTAATGAAGAGTCAGTGGCGTTTTCTATTGACTCACACTTGGCCAAAAAGGCCTTTCAGGGCGCTTGTCACCGTGAATTTTGTGATGAACTGTCTAAATGGAAAACCTTTTTTATCTCCTTTGTTTTTGCATTTCCAGGACTTTAATTCAAATCTGAGCCCTGCAGAAGGTCACTGCTCTTTTCTTTACATAAGAGAATTGTGCTCGGGTCTCTGAATTTTCGTCTTTTCTAAGTAAACAGTGCCGCAGACGGTCCCTGTTTAATGGCACTGCCTCATATAATGTCTCTGCTGCCCCGAGCTCTGAATTTGATAATGACACACACACACTGCCTAGAGTTACACTGCAACACTTTAGTAAGACCTGTCAGCTGCAGAAAAGACTGGCTGTGTTTTTCAAATTTTCCTGGTCAATGCATAGTAGTATGTTCTGTTATAAAAATCCATAATGGTCATCCAGCCAAACCTGACACCAATAGCACATTACTGTACATATTCAAGCAAATGCTTAATTAAAGTCAACTTGACTTTTCAGCTATTTATTACAGTGACGATGCTTTGAGAAAGCTTGAGCCTTAATTAAGGCCATTTCTGATAGACTATCAATGACCATTAGCAGAATCCTATGAATCTCCAATGCATTGCTGGCACAGAAACTGCCTACACATGAGATGACCGCAGGAAATAGAGGAGGAGGGGAAAGCGTTCATTGGCATTGATACAGCCTGGCTTATATTTACCTACTAATGTCTGCATCCTGTAACTACAGAGGAAACCCCTCTCAGACCTTCTGCCCAGTTCTGTGCATTGCTTACAATGAGAAAAACTTCTAAAGGCCCGTTCACACCAAGAACGATATCGTGATGTTTATTCTAAGCGCTGCCATTTTGTCGCTGCCATTCAGCTCTTTAAAGCGCAGGATGGATTCTGATTTGCTGTCAATGTTTTTATTGTTCATCAGTTGGAAAAAAATCCTTCTGAAAGTGATTCCAACCTTATTGTGTCTTTGTGTCGTTATCATTATCCTTTATATTTAGAATGATTTTTAGAAGCTTCCGCAAGAACCAATGAGGTTCATTCTCTTGTGTTACGCAGCACGTTTGAGCTTCTACAAGAACTAGTGATGTTCATTTTCATAGCACGTTTAAGCTTTGAGGGAGGTTTGTTCTTGCGCATCAAGCAGGTTCGGTTGAACCTCTGTTCATGTTCGTTGATCAATATTTATATTTGAATAAAAAATTCATTATAAAATATCTTTATTTGTGTACCGAAGATGAATGAAAGTCTTAGAGGTTTGGAACAATATGAGGGTGAGTAAATGATGAACTATTTTTGGGAGAACTATCCATTTAACCCTATTTATTACAAAGCTCTCTCGAATACTTGATTCTGATTGGTCAATGATGGCATTCAGCGGCCAGTGATTTCCTCACATTCGCCGTTGTCTATGGAAGCTTGTTTCTGCAATGAAATAAAACATAAAAAAGGTAATTGTGACTCATTTATATTGACGTGATTTATTCCAAAACTCTGACTTTTTTCTCACAATTATGAGTCTATCTAACAATTTCCATTTCAATGTATAAACTCGTAACTATGACCTTTTATCTCACGAGTCTGTTCTCAAAATTGTTAGTTTATATCTAATTACATTTCTTTTAAAAAGATTCAAGTTTATCTTGAGTTTATATCTCACAATTATGACTTTTTTTCTTCAAATTTTCTTCAAAGAGCTGGAAAAAGCACCTTTTTCCAACTGATAAATTGATCAAATCATTGGCAGCCAATCAAAATCCTTGCATTGACAAACGCCACACTAGACTTGGCATACACTTGCACCTCTCTTTGATTTTCATTGGCTGTGTGCCGTAATGAATTCACAGTGGACTCATTTGAAGTAAATAGCTCTCTGACACTGAATTATTACTGGCCTCCTGGAAAACTTGAACATTTCGTTGGAAGAGTTTGCTCCTCACCCCAAATAACCCTAATGGAATCATATACTATACATTTTTAATTGGCCTAATTAATGAAAGGTGAAGTTGTGTACATGGATCTAGTGCTGAGGAGAGAAAGATCTTGATTACAGTATGCTTGTACTGTATGCTTTTTGGACTAGAACATTTTTATTAAACCATAAAAATAGTTTTTAATGCGAATGCTGCACTGCATGAAACTGCAAACAGACCAATGAGATTTCAGATTTATAGTCTTTACTGCAACAGAGCCACTAATGTAAAAGCTGAAATTTACCTAGTTAATTTAATAAATTAATTTAGGTTATATATCAAATCTAAATACACTTAACATTATTTTGCTCCCTTTTAGAGCTTATAAAAATGGATTGGCTGGGCTTTAGGGCACATTAGTGATTGTTCGGATGGCAGCCCACCATTGTGGGTCAAATTTCAACCCCAAAGCAATATCTGAACTCAGCATTTAACCTCGTGGCATAATATGAAGAATCTATCAATGGCATAATTTTGCTAATGAATTCCTCTGCATTGGCTTGCTAGTACAAAAAAAGCACAAGATTTTAAATAAAACGCAGACAGAAATGAGTCTCAAGTGAGTATGCAGCATGCAACCACAAAATAAACATTTTCTTGGGCTTGTAAGGCTAGAACAGACAGTTTTGCTACTCTCTGGAGGTTTTATCGTGAGAAAGTGAGAAAGCTTTAAGAGCAAGGTTGTGAGCAAAGGTGATAATAATTCCTTTCCAGTCATTAGCTCCTAAACTTTGCCCGAGACCAAGCTGTACCTTCTGGCAAGACCATCAGTTTTAGAGGTTCCTGTATTTCTGCCTGGTTTTTTTCTGAAACACAACGGCGGTTCATTAACTCCCAGAGTGCCTTTAGCAAAAGATCCCATTGGATTGTGTGGACAAATAAACTGTGGAGTCTGGCTGACCTACGGATATCACATCCATGATCATTTGCTTTATTGAGAAGACAGTCAGTCGAACCAACTGAATTAAGAATCTGAGAAGTTGTTAATAGTGGCCCAAGATCTTACATGCTCACTCTCTGAAGATTTCATAACAGTAACTTTGAAACTCCATTCTTTAAGAGATCAGGGTTCGACTGTTTTAGTACTAAGAAAGATTATATCCTATAGTTATTGTAGTCTAGCCTGGTTCTACCAGACTCTCGTACATTTCATTTGTACAGAGAGTCTGGCACCGCTCCATTGACAAGCGTTAACTTCCTTGTAGGCGGGAACTCTATTGAAGTCTAAAACTATTGGATCTGCCCAGAGTCACTCTATCTGCCATAACCAATCGCTAACGTTTGGTCGTGACGTAAGTCTTTTCCCGAACCCCGTGGGAGGATGGCCATAAACACAAAACTAAGCAAAGATTGTTCTTGCTCCAGCTTTAACTTCTTGATATTTGGCAGCGTTGCCACAACGGACCGAATGGCTTCGCTCGCATCTTTCTTATTTTGAACTACAACTCAAAATAACGCACGAGTCGACATCAACGTCATCGTTCTCAGCCACTCCCTCTGTTCACTGATTGGTCCTACAAAAAATTGATTTCTGGAAACCAAAGTCTACAGCACAATCCCAGACGTAGTACTGAAGGAAAATGAAATTGAGCGGAAGTGCGTAGGAGGGCGGAGCCAGGCTAATTGTAGTCCATTGCCACAAATAAATTACAGTAAGACAAAAAATAAGGAGAATTTTTTTCCTAATGCATGAGATGCCAGTTCATTTGAACTTATCAATAATTTAATTCAGTAAAGGTGCAAATTCTGGCTTTTTCTATCAAATGTTTCACTAATAAAAATACCAAACACTGGACATTTGGACATTGTATTATGGTCATACTGTGGTATTTTTTTAAAATGTAGCATGGGCATACTACGGTATTCTTTGAAAAAATGGTAATCATTTAGTACCATAATATATAACAATGTACCATGGTACGTTTTTTTTCCCTGTGGAACCATGGTCATTTACCTCGATATTTAAGATATTATTTACCATGTTTTGTACATGTTCTATGTAAAATTGCATATTATTCTTTCATATAAAGTACCAGCAATGCTACATGAATGCATGATATAAATCACTGTACCATGATATTAAAATATACCAATTGATATTTAAAATACTATGCAAATACCTTGCTATACCGTAATTGTTCAGTTCCTTAGTACTGTGTGTGTGTGTGTGTGTGTGTGTGTGTGTGTGTGTGTGTGTGTGTGTGTGTGTGTGTGTGTGTGTGTGTGTGTGTGTGTGTGTGTGTGTGTGTGTGTGTGTGGTTGTGTGTGTGTGTGTGTGTGTGTGTGTGTCAAAGGTTTTTTAAATGTAACCCTGGTCTTGCCATGTGTTTTTTACATGTAAATTGCCATCTTGTTCTTTTACTTAAATTATTTTTACTTAAAGTACCATATAAATGCCATGCTAAATACATTAAATAGATTACTGTACAATAATCATTACCAATTTACCAGGGTGTATATCAAAATGCCATGATATTAAAATAAATATACGTAGCATTTAATACCTTGGAGTGCCATGCAAATACCTATACGGTAATCATCATTCAGTGCCATGGTACAGTATGTGTCAAAGTACCATGTTTTTTGTAAATGTAGCATTGTCATGCCATTATAAGATGTTTTTTACATGTAAAATGCCATCTTATTCTTTCACTTTTATTCTTTTTACTTAAAGAACCATAAATACATTATATTTGGTAATCATTAAACGGTGTATATCAGAACATGATATTAAAATAGCTATTGATATTTAAAATACCTTGGAGTACCATGCAAAGGCCACGCTGTAATCTTTCAGTGCCACCGTACAGTATATTTCAAAGCACCGTGGTATTCTTTGAAATTACCAGCTGATACCATCACTATATAGGGCATCACCACAGGGTTCTCCGTGATATTTTGCTTTACATTCGAATGAAACGGGAGATTCTCCATATCCGTGTCTTGGAGTTAGGCCTACACAGTGCTGGTTACATAACAGGAAGTGACTTTGGTGTGGTCATAATGAGTGGGAGAATATCAGCTGCTCGGCCAGCTCAGATCTGGGTGGAGTGAGGCGTGAGGAAGAGGAAGACTCCACTGCTTAACAAGCCACAGGGGGATAGATGCCAGCCTACAGCTGGCCATTAAGCCAACTTTTTTTTATTTATTTATGAACATTCATTATTTTTTTAGGCAAAAGATGAAAGAGGGCTAATATTCACACAGTGACTGCAGAGCGCTCGGATAAGAATGTCAGACACCTATTGCAGCGAGATGCTCTAAGGAACGATTGAAAAAGCACCTCCAAACAGCAGCATGTTGATACGCCATCTTGGGAAAGCAGAGCGTTTCTGTCTGTTATCTATATATCTCGTGCTTAGGACTGCACATGCGCATTGGCTGGTCTAGCCTACGCTTTTTTAATGCTATTTGAGCATTAGAAACAGCATTTATGGGACAATTCATGCCAGATTTTTGTTGCTGATTTGAAATATGTTCTTTAATTGTGAGTTCGGCTACCAGTTTTTGAGATTTAATGTTTCCCCCTTTAAACAAATTAGGACTAAGATGCCCGAAATAGCTGCCTAGAGGTGTAGCAAATATGGACGCAGAGTGAACACTTTCCTTGAAAGATATTTTATGTTTTATTGGGGACTTTCCATAGACATGGACAATTTTGTTCTGTACAAACTGTATATTCTATCCCCTTACCCTCACAGAAAACTTTCTGCATTTTTACATTTTACAAAAAACATAATTTAATATGATTTATAAGCTGTTTTCCTCATGGGGACCGAAAAATTTGATGTATACACATTAAGATTTGACAAATTAATACAAATAATTGTACAAAAATGTGTTTGTTGCTGAATACATAAGTATGCTCACATAAATATGGTGTCTATAAGACAAAAATAATTAGTTAAATATAATTTTCAGGATTTTAATCAGGATTTTGTCTTCATTTCCAGAATAAAATATCCAAACATCCTAAGAAGCAAAAATAAAAACTGTGTGAGATATTAAAGGACATTTTGAATTAGTTAGGAATTGAGTTAAATACAATTTTCTTATCTCATTGGCATTTTTTTTGCGTTTTAAACATAAATAAAAAAAAATTCTGACAAAACAAGGGGCAAAAACAAGGTAAGACGAATAAGTTTGTAAAACGTCCATTTGTGATTTTATTGCCGTAGAAATGTGGGGAAAGGTGCAGATAAGTGAAACCTACAAATAAGGTTTTAGTGATATGAATGCCATAGTTCCAATCCGTTTCATGACACTTCACTGTATAAATAATGTAATTGAGCAGTTTAAGCAGTTTTGCCCCCCTGGGGAGTTAAAGATCAGTGGTTTAGATTAATTGTTTAACCGCATCATGCTCCGCGAAGCATGATGTGTCACATAAGATGGTCCTCTCTAAACACTTCACAAGAAAAAATATTTGGTGTAATTGTAAGCAGCTATAAAAACAGGAAGCAAATCTCTCACGGGGTGTGTTGTGCCATATGCTGATGATGATTTTATAATTCTGGAGAAAACAGGATGTTCAATGGATGATTCAAACAAACCTGCTGTGGAAATGCAAGCATCTGATGCATTATGCACATGCAAGGATATACAACGAATCAACACAAAATCTGATCTACTTTGTTCATAGGACTACAGACACTGGTGGATCTTAACCAACCCCTCAACCACCCTTATTTTGATCATGTTATCTGTTAAATATGGAAAAATGTGAGCTCCTCATTATGTCAAACATACACTGTTGGTAAAAAAATATACAGTATTCAGTGGGGTCCAAAAGTCTGAGACCACTGAGAAAATGCTTCTGTGTTCCAATAAATAATCCAGTGCAGGTGCTGATATGAAGTCCCTCGAACTTTCTTTCTTCTGTATTAAAGCTGCAGTCCGTAGTTTTTCCTCTGTGTCGCCATCTCTGTTCGAAATCTGCAATTGCAGTTATTCACGGAATTATCAACTTTACGCAGGTTGTGCCTCGGCACGGCACAGCGTGGATGAATCCAATGTTTTGAGTAGAATGTGCGGCTGTCAGTCACCGCGCCGGTGTAGATACTGTGTAGAATCACAGATTATATTTTTTGGAAGTATGACCAGCATAAGAATTTTCACCAGTAAATGTAATCTCAACCAGTAAGTAACAACCAGCTTTGTTCTGACCAACTAAGGGGGAAAAAGCATTGCAGTAAATCCATCTGATGAAATCTAATGATCGCTTATCATATGGCTTATTTAGGGCCAAGCACCGAAGGTGCGGTGGCACCTATTGTATCTGTTCCGGTTCTTATTATTCTTCCGTTTTCTTCTTCTTCCGACTGGGCGTCTATGGCAGCCCATAGAACCGTTTGCGGGAAAGTTATGAAATTTGGTACACTGATAGAGGACAGTCTGAAAAGTCACCAGAGCAAATTTGGAGTCTCCAACTCAATCCCTCTAGCGCCACCAACTGTCCAAAGATTTACTCATGTTTATGCTTATAACTTTTGAACCATAATGGCTAGAATCACAAATCCTTTGTCCTCTTATTCCTTGGCTCATGCCGATTCGATTGCACCCTATGACGTCATTTTCCGTCACGACAATTTGTCCGCCATTTGTAATTATCCGAAAAAGCTACTTTTTCGAACTCCTCCTAGGCCGTTGTTCCGATTCTCACCAAAATTGAACCAGATCATCTCCAGACCGTGCTGACAAAAAGTTATGGAATTCATAAAAACGCTGCAAGTTGTTCTCGAATACCACGCAAATTAATTTTAAGTAGCGCTTGCAAAAATAGACATAAGGCTGTATCTCCGCAACGCTTTATCGTATTCAAACCAAACTTGGTACATGTCATTACAAGCATGACCTGAGGCTACATGCTGCGTTTCGGCGCAGCGCCACCTACTGGTCCAGAGATACGAAAAATTGCTATTTTTGCTCATAACTCCTGAACGGTTTGTCCAAAAATCATAAAAGTGGCCTCGTTAGATTCAGGGCGTCATACCGAGTCGACTGATATCCAATTTTCCCAGATCGGCCATTTTGTCTGTCGGCCATTTTGAATTATGTGCTAAAATGCTGTATTTTCTGAACGCATGAACGGATTGTTACGAAACTCGGTATGGGTCATCAGTACGATACCCTGAAGGAGCCTGAGAAGTTTCGAAACAGCGCCACCTAGTGGCAAAATTGATTTTTCAAATGCTGATAACTCTGGTTGTGTTTGACGTATTTTCACGGGAGTCATCTCGTTGGGATCCTGAATCCTTGCCGAGTCCACAGATACCAAATATGCTTAGGTTTTGTTTACGGTTTGTGTAGCGTTGTGATTTAGCGCTTAAAAAACATTTGCCGATATCTTCGAAACCGCTTGTCCGATCGAGACGAAACCACCGCCAGAAGTTTGGAAACATAGGTCGATAGGCTATATGCTAATGCCCAAATGCGAAAATATTGATAGTAAGGGGTAGTAAAATCCAATCAAAGTCACGTGTCAGTCATTTTTTATGTGTTTATTCACATAAATGTATATAACTCCAAAACTAAATGAGATATTTTCACCAAATTTTACACACACATGTATGGGCTCACTTTGAGGTCACATAAAAAAAATGGTGGGATTAAGCCTCTTGGTGGCGCTATAATAGAACGTAACATGCTATTCTTAACGAATGCATTGGTGTAACATTACAAAACTCAGCATGTGCCATCAGCACCATGCCCTGAAGGTACTCAAAACATTTCGAGACAGCGCCACCTTTTGGTCAAAAGTTATAACATAATTTCTAAAAACTTTTGAATAAATCTGCGTATTTTAATGCCACTGGTCTTAAGGTTTGTCATTGTCACCAGACTCTGACCACATCACATCGTTTTTGTAACTACGCCACCTATTGGTCAAAAGTGATAATCCATTAAATCACATTTTTAGTTAATTAGTGTGATTTTTAAGCCATTTTGCCTAAATTAATCTTTAAATGTCTTAAATTGCTCCTTGCTGCAGTTGGTCTGACACATGTTGGCATGTCTTGTCGTCTTCTTTGCGCTTGGCCCCGGTTATTGCTGCTTGCAGCTATATTTATCCTTGTTTTCGCATGGGCCTGGTTGCAGTCTCTTTTTTCTGTAGCTCCAAAGTCCAAAGTCTTTTGCATTTTACAGAGGGTGGTTGTCACTGGTGATTGTCGTTTGAACCTTTCTGGATCCACCATCAAATTGATCAATTTAATTATATCAAGTGCTGTGAGAAAAGGCTATAAATCTCCACCTCCAACTTCATCACACGCAATATAGCCTACTAGCCAGGGCCGTGCACAGACATTTTGAGGGGCAGTGGCCTAAACCAAAAAAAGGGGCACTAACGGGGGTGGTTGCTTGTTAACACAAATTATCCAGTTATTAAAAAAATATACAATTAAAAGAGAAGACAGTGCACGCTCTAATACGTGTCTAATACATTTTAGACTTCATTGTAGATGTTTTGATAGAACATCACAATTACACATTGCTGATAATAACATAACTATTTGCTAAATTACATTTTTATATTTACATGTTCCATTTACAGCAACACTTTTTTATTTGGTACCATGTCCTGAAAGATCTTAATAACCTCATCTTTTATGATTCACAATTACACATTGATGATAATAACAGAAACTATTTACGGTTTTACATTTTGATATTTACCTTTTCATTTTAGAGCAAAACCTTTCTATTTGGTTCCATGTCCTGAAATGACCTCATCTTTTATGATTGGGATTTATTTTTCAATGGCCAGATTTGATTATACACGCAACTAATTCTAACAACGTGGATATGTTGTACAAGTTGTTAGCACTATTAGAAGACCAAGAGCAAAACATTACCGACATAAAAAAATAAAAAAATACCAAATGATAATTTTGCAGATTCAGCCACTGTCTTGCATAGCCTGTTATTAATGCGACAGCTTTCGTGAACTGTCGTTTTCACTCTCAGTTTCAAGAGAGCGCAGCAGACACATATAGCGCCCTATTTTAACGATCTGAAACGCAAGTATCAAGCGCAAAACGCAAGTAACTTTGTGGGCGGGTCTCGGGTGCTGTTGCTATTATACCGGCGGGATAAATGACTCTTGCACCCGACGCACATCTAAAATGAGCGGAGCGAACGGGAAAACCTGGAGCGGATTAGCGGAATCAGCGGAATGCTTTGAGCTGAGCGGTGGGGGTGGGGAAGAGGGGCACTTCAGTCGATGAGGGCAGAGGGGCAGTGGCTCTAGCCACCGGGCCACCCCCTGTGCACGGCCCTGCTACTAGCCGAGACTCCTTCTTTATGTGTACAGATGTGATGTAATGACACAAAGACATGCTCGAATCTCCCGAATCCACCAGTACCACTGGAATTATTACAAGCTTACTGTTTTGAATCGAGCTAAGGAAAGCAGATAGTTTTGAACACTGGCTGGTTATGTACTTGCTCAAAAATGTATTTTGGATCATTTTTAACACAAAAAAGTTACAGACTGCAGCTTTAAACCTAAAATTAGGATTTTATGCACAAGAGAGAAGAAAGACAGAACACCTGCTGTCTGTGGATTGCAACAGTCTCTAGACGGTGGTCATGTGTCTGTGCTTCCTGGGACCATCATCAAGAATCTGAAAAACCAAAGATTTGTGTCATATATGGATTCTTGACAAATAATCATGCTTGTGAAATGCATGATTTAATAATTGTTGAAAATTGAAATTTGTTTTTAAAAATGTTGAAGTCAACATGAAAGACACTCACAACCCATTTTACTTCCATTATATGGCATATTTCACGAGAAAAAAAAAATTAGGTGCAAAGTGGATTTTAACAGTTACATTTTGATGAAAGATTATTACTGTGCCCCAATTATGTGATTTTAAAGGTACCACATTTTGTTACAGTGTTTGAAGATCATAGGCTGGCATCATGCAAATTTGTTACAAACCTACGTAGGATTGTGCAGGAAGTAAGACTGGAATTACGGACGACTCGTTTCAGGCAATTCAGAATCACTTCTTTCTTTTGAGAGATAATAACTAAATCTTTTGTGCATTAAGATCTTGAAACTTTGCAGACCTTTTACATTCACAAACGGCTATATTAAACACTACATGAAAGGTAATATCTGAAAAAGCATAATAGGGGCACATAGCTTTTTCTTTGGAATAATAATTGATTAATCGTTTAAAACAAGATCAGGAATATGTGTAAGTAAATAGGTAAAGTTTTGGTTTCATGTTGACTTTAAGCTTGATCTGAGGCATCACCTGAGGTGCATTAGTAAAGTCTGTAAACCAGACTCCGCCGTTGGTGTGTCCTGCAAAGAGAAGCAAAGATTTATATTCTATTCAACATGATGGTTTGTAGTTCATTCATACTTTCCTGAATCCTCA
The DNA here is from genome assembly GCA_036326025.1 of Chrosomus eos. NCBI lineage: Eukaryota > Metazoa > Chordata > Actinopteri > Cypriniformes > Leuciscidae > Chrosomus > Chrosomus eos. The sequence goes on from CM070841.1 coordinate 23,492,591, forward strand.
CAATAAAATAAATGACAATGAAATAAAGTAAAATGAGTCTTCTTGTGTGCAGAAACATGTTAGGTTTTTGTAACAGATTTTGAATGCAATAATCACTTATTCATAGTTTCCATGTGATGTCATACCCTTATAGGACACCCACCTGGAGAGCAAAACAAAGCCTTTCCTCCATTGCTCACCAGTTATCTTTACAAAGTCGGTATTAAGTACTAATGTAGTAAGGCAATGATATAAGAGCAAAAAAGATGCATACTGTGTACAATCACGGAATATAAATGCAAGCTATGTATATAAAAATTACACCACAAAGACTTTGGTTCAACATAATTTAGGTCAAACCAGTACATGCATCATATGGGATGATAGTGTGTGTTTGTTTATGCATACACACCATCATGTACATCTGTAATATATCCTTGGTTGTCCCGTACTCTGACATTTTGTGTGTCTGGCGTCCTTTTCTGGGACTGGACTCGTGCCCTGAAACGGGAGCTCAGACCTGTTAGCAATTAAGCCACTTACAACAATACACATTTTAAAGGTACAGTAAGGATTTTTGCAGTAAAATATCCCAAAACCACTGGGCCAATGTTATATATTATGTTTAGTTGATTACTTACAATATCCCAAATGTTTGCAACTATTTGTAAATCGGGAGAAAATTGCGATTTTAACAGGGCGTTTGAGCAGGGGTGAGGAGTCGCCAGTCAATGGCGTCCAACCCAGTTGGACCTCGTACTGCAATAGTAACCATGGTGACAGACGTTGACAACTGGGTTATGCCCGTTATGCCTAGCAGGACGCTCACGCTGTTTTTGTTTTATTCAAACATTATGGACCATGACAAGCAGACTTTGAGACAAAAAGAGGACTAAAACAAAGATCAACAACTTTCGAGATGCCGAGAGCTCCACGTCTGCGACTAACTTCGACTTAACAGAGACGCGAGTGTTGCATGTTACTTTATTAGACAGGTGAGCAAATGTACATCTAATCAATGTTATTTAGTTCAACATGATGAAATGTTAGAATATGATCTGTATGTTATTCTAATGTTGATCTAGCTTACTTAGTCTCATACAGCCAACAAACAACCCAACTAACAACATTCAACACACTCAAATGTCGTTTAGTGTGATAGTGTAACTGTTAGAGCAAGTGAAACAGCGCTATGTTACCTCAAGTTTAATTCATCTAGTTAACTGACATGTGTGAGTATTAATTCAGCACTTGCGTGTAGTTCGGTAGAATGAAATGTTCTTATTCCTTTATATCCACGTGACTTGCGTTGCGTGTGGCGCTGGTATACGTCTAGCAATCACGCCGTGCTTTTACACCACAGTCATGTTAAAAACATCAATGTATTCACTCATCCATAAAAGATCCATCAGCTTAACGACAAGATCCATAATTCAGCTTAATGCGGAATATACGTCATCAATATACGCCTTTGTTATTGTAAGAGGTAGCGACCCCTGCTGGTGAAAATTCCTGCATATTGTACCTTTAAGTAATGATTGCTCAATCACTCCTAAATCCAAAAGACACACTGAAGCTTATTTCTCACCTTATGACCTCCTCTTGGTAGCTTGATTCTGCAGAAAAGACGAAATAAATAAGTTTATACCAGATTAAGACCAGAATTACAAAAATAAGATATGTTGTTTGACTAGTCCAGTTAGCTTATCACTACACACTCTGACACTTTCTGAATTGGGATGCACTAATGCAATCTGGCTCACTATATAATATGGATATAGTATGGAAATTGTGGTCCATCCCCACAAATACTCACTTTTTTTCTTTCTTCTAAGGCAGAAGAAAACAATTCCATAAATGATTAGAAACAAAAGAGCAGCAGCACTGAAGGCAACAGTGACAGCGATCAACACTGTCTGGTCCCTTTTAGGTGCTTTTTTTTAAAGAAACATAAGAGAATCATGCATCAACCATCATTTTAAAGCGTAAACAGCACAACAGAGTTATCATTGCAATTAGCTCTAATTATAATACTAAACTGCATGTGGCTGGATTGGTGTTTGCAGTGCCCTCTAGCTGTTCCTGCGAGTAACTGTTCTGATTTGTGTTCTGGACTCAAACCCTGTTTACTAGAATTTATGATCTAATATATTTGTTGATGACTCATAAAAAAAAAATATGAAAAAATAAAAACGTACTGTTCTTATTGACGGTCAGAAAGACTGTGTTGCTTTCCGGTGTGGTCAGGGCAGATACCGTGACCAGACACTGAACAGAAGAATTTTTGATGGCAGTGACCGTCAACGTGCAGCTGGAGTTAAACAGACCTCCCTGTGTCACAGAGCTTCTGTTGCAGGATTGTTCCGCTCCATTAACAGCCCAGGACATGCTGGGCTCAGGAAACCAGCCCACGGCCCGGCACTGGAACTCCGTCTGCGCTCCTTCCGTTTTAGTCTGATTTCCACCTACGATCTCGACACTGCCACGTTCTGGAGAAGAAAAGAGCAGAATTATCTCTTCAAACACACACTCTGCCCTAATCACTATGGATTTGTGAGTTTGCTTTAGTGACGGTTCAGCATGTCTTGAAACATGGTCCACTTTAATTAAGAAGTAGATTATTATTGATTATCCGCACTTTAAGATGTAATCGGATAATTTCCCATGCACGGGAAAGCAGGACAGGTGAAAGCAGTGACTCACAGGTGTAGCTGATAACATCTCGGATTTGTTTTGCCTTGTGCTACACTTTGTACTTTCTGTGGTCCACCATAAAAGCACTGACAGATCTTGTAAGGCAAAAAATTCACTTACAATAATGCATTCATGAATGAAAAAGTTATGTGCTTGCTAACTCAAAATTTCCCTATTTTGTCTTTTCTTTTGATGCTTTTTCAAGTTGAAATGTCTGATTCTGAAGACTGAAGAAAATAACAAAATGGCAAAATTAACTTTATTTAGCAGTTGAGGAACATTTTATTGCTCAAAGGTTACTCTTTCATTGCTCAGGAGACTTATTGGAGTTAGTTTTGTTTTGTAATATGAATCATTGGAAGGACCCAACTAACAAAAATATGTTCTAAGAACGTATTGCTGACGTTCTGATTAAGTTATGTTCTCTGAACATTTAAAAGTCCAGTACAATTAAATGTTTTAAAATGTTTTATCTTTGTTATGCAAATAATAAGGGAACATTCTTGTTTATAATTATGCATTTACATTTTTTTCTTTTTTAAAGTTAACATCCGAACATCCAACTAAAACTTTTCAGGAAAAAGATTCCATGAACAATTTATTAATAAAGTTTTTATGCTAAAGTTTCAAGAACCTAATTACTGCTTATTAATATTCAGTAAGGTAGTTATTAAGTTAAGGTATTGGGTAATTAGGGATGTAGAATATGGTCATGCAGGATAAGCAAATAAATATGTGCTTTATAAGTACTAATAAACAACCAATATCCTAATATACACATGCTAATAAGTTACTAGTTCATAGTGAGAATTGGACCCTAAACCAAAGTGTTAACTTGTTTTTTTATTTGTATAAACTTAAAGGAGTAGTTCACTTTAAAAAAAACTTTTGCTGATAATTTACTCACCCCCATGTCATCCAAGATGTCCACGTCTTTCTTTCTTCAGTCGAAAAGAAATTAAGGTTTTTGATGAAAACATTCAAGGATTTTCTCCATATAATGGACTTCATTGGGAGCCAAACGGTTCAAGGTCCAAATGACAGTTTCAGTGCAGCTTCAAAGGGCTTTAAACGACTCCAGACGATGAATAAGGGTCTTATCTAGGACCCTTCTAATCATGACTCGAAAAAAGATTTGTTAATTTTGATGAACGAGTTCGAACATGACAGTCACGAACGCTCATCACAGAACAGAGCAAGGCGAGCATTTGTGCTTAAAAAACTTAAACTTTGTTTATTTATTTTTTAAATGAGCGATGGTTTCGCTAGATAAGACCCTTATTCATCGTCTGGTGTCGTTTAAAGCCCTTTGAAGCTGCACTGAAACTGTCTTTTGGACCTTGAACCGTTTGGCTCCCAATGAAGTCCATTATATGGAGAAAATCCTGGAATGTTTTCATCAAAAACCTTAATTTCTTTTCGACTGAAGAAAGAAAGACGTGGACATCTTGGATGACATGGGGGTGAGTAAATTATCAGCAAAAGTTTTTTTAAAAAGTGAACTACTCCTTTAATATTGAAATATAACATAATATATTATAAATGTAATAATGATGAATCATTTGGATTGGGAGAAATTTGGTGAGAATATTTGAGATTCTATTGCAATCTTTGACTCTCTTGGCAAATCTGAGAACAGTTTAGGACCTTGTTGAAATGTTAAGTGAAATTCCTAGGAAGTCTCAGTTTGGTCATTGTTGTTTAGGAGAAACAATTACTCCTGTTATTTGGTTGATAGATGCGTTTTGGTCCACAAGGGTTAATTAAGTGCTGATGAGGGCAATAGTTAGTTAAGATATATTTAAGGCGACAGTCTCTGGGAATGTTCAGGCTGTATTTTATGCTCTGTCATGCATAAAATTGCTGAGTAATGCTTAGGTTGTAAAAAAGATCAGCATATGGATGTAGGGGCTGGAACTCACTTAAACTCAAAGATGAAGCTTTAAGCAAGAAGGTAAGCGCTGTTGTGGAGTGTAACTTAACATTCAAACCATGCCAATAATAATTAAGGCTCTAGCCTTGCATTTGAGAAGCAGTAGTTTGAACACAGAGAGTTTTAATAAACTGACTCCTGTCAAATCTGTAAAACCAAAGGCAATCTGTGCAAAATGCAACCCAAGAATAAACAACACAGTGGAAATAAGAGTAAAATAGCACATCAAATCATCCATTTGTGTTTGTCTGCTTTAAACAGTTTACTTGGATCCTTGTTTAATGACTGGAAAGGCCTGGATCATACAAACAGTTCAAAAACTCTTACTCCAGTCTTTAGTGTCACATGATCCTTCAGAAATCATTCTAATATGATGATTTTGTTTTTATTATCAACAGTTGAAAACAGTTGTGCTACAACTAGAAACCTTGGTACATTTGTCAGGATTCTTAATGAATAGCAAGTTAATCCTCAAAACATTTTCTATACTTCAAACATACTCCATACGTCATTTGTTTAAGGTGTATCATAGTGGCATGGGTCAGGTGAAATGAGCTCACCTTGTACAGAGAGTGTGGCCTTCTGAATCACTCCACCCAAAACCTGACAAGTGACTTCACCAGCATCGTTTCTCTGCACGTTGCTAATTATAAACTCCCATTTGTAATTTCCAGGCGTGGTGAAATTTGTGGCAGAGAAGCGGTCTGTGCTGTTCAGCACCCCAGATGCTTCTATAATGGTGAGCACCAAGAGTCCATTGACTGTCCAGGTCATGATAGATGGGGTCAGAGTTGTGCTGCAGTTTAACCGAGCCTTGGAACCACGAAGAGCCACTGCATTGAGAGGCTGGAGCTGCACCTCAGCTGACACTCCTGCGGGGAATTACACAAGAATCAAATGAGTCAAAACACTTCCAAAGAGTTGGTATTTCCAGTTATTCAAACATATTTTCTTTGAATATACAGAATATAAAGGGGTTCTTATCATAAATAATTATAAGCATTAGGTAATTATATTCCAAAACTTATTTTGTTTTTTCTTTTGAAATGAAACAAAGCGGGGTTCTTATCATAAATAAGTTGTTCTAGTAGCATTATAGGTATTTATATTCTAGAAATTATTTTGTTTTTTTCTTTTGAAATGAAACAAAAGTGCATTATCAAAGAGCTAAGCAAATTTATAAACCAGGGATTGTTGTCACAAGGGCTATCCCTGACTAAAAATGTAGTAAAACGTCGAAAATTAATTACACAAATTTGTGAGTTTTGAGTTTAAAAATTACACAAATGTTTGTTTCTTCAAAATTAAGTCATCATATTTTTGTAATTTTCTTAAAAGACAGGTCGTTTTAAATGTTTTCAATTTACAAAAATATAAAAAAATATATAAATGTAGCTTTTTAATGTCAGTTTTCATATAGGGTGACCAAATCAAATATAGACCCACCCTAAGAAATATTGACTAGAAATATTACTCTAGAATATTGACTAGAGTAAAGTGTGACAACTTGCCCCAATCTGCATTCCCATGTCCATTACTTTGTAAGATTGCACTACTTTTAATGACTTTTCAAAGTCTGTAAATCACAATTACAAATTAAACTCTATTAAATATGTTCCACACAAAATCTTATTCTTAATCATCAATTCTCCAAACTGGATGTGGGTTTTCTTCATCAGTATTTGTAAAAAATTAAATAAATTGTACTTAAGAAGCCAAATTGTGCACATAAGAAGACTTGTTTTCAAATAATATAATTTAAAGTGATTTACACTTTAAAAAGAAAACTAATTTACTAGTGAGTGAAAAAAACAAGCAAATGTATCTTGAAAAATATACTTTTACTGGATAAAAGGACAAAAATACTGATTGCAAAGTTTATTTATTTCAATGCATGACTGTGGCTGAAAATGAAAACTCACCCATGGTGATCAGAAGAAAAAGACCCAGTCTACAAACATCCATATTTCCTTAGTTATCGTCACACCAGCATCCTAAAATAAATGCACATCATTGTAAACAGACAGGCCAACTGTGAGACACAACCCTGAAATGATAAGTACGTTCATTTGATTGTATTCAAGCGTCAGGCATTTCTCATTTGCTTTTGTGTGATAGGTGTGTCTGTGTCATGAACATTGTGTGCAAATATCTTATTGTATTATTAGGTAAACACAAATTTGTCACAAGTTTCCAGATATTCCAGTCATTCAATCTATTAAGCTTTTTTGCTCAAAACATGAATATTACCCACAATCTTTATTAACTTGTATATCACAATATACAATACATCATCAAATAATTATTACATACATACATATGTATGTGCTATTTTGTCTTTTACTACCTTATTTGTTCAGTACACACCCTAGAACAGGTATGACAGATTTCAGATTTTAAACCACATGCTCCTTTCACTGAACTTAAAAGTTATTCTATAGTAAGAACTTCAATATCTTGAACAACAAGAACAATGTACCTCAAAAAGATTCCATGGAATGAATCAGGGATTAATCCAGTAAAATCGAGAAACGGTCCTTCGTCAGATCACCTGTCGTCGGCCTACGGAGGGGCAAAAGTCCAGCCCGTCATGTTATCAAAGCCTCTATTACATCTCCATGCTGGCGAAACCCAACAAGTCTGCTTTGCATATGTCTGCAGATCTCGTGAGGATTTGAAGTCACGCTGACATGTCAAAGAAGGTGGTCTGTCTAGCAGAAAGATTACCTGTGTGGGTAATGAGCCCGAGACCCATCTGTTTGGTTCATGCAAGGCTGTTTGAACGAAGTTGATTCAAATCCTCTGAAACAGACACACCCAGTTTCACTGAAGAGAAAACTAATTTACAGTGTCAACAACAGCAGTCATTCCTGCAGCTCAGCAGATTTATATATCAAATCTCCATCACTGATGTTCACATGCCTAAAGACAAAGAAGACATTGAGAAAACCAGGAAGTTTCAGGGTATTGAGCAATTATGTTTGTTTAGTTACCTGGCCATCAGCTGCTCGTATAGTGTACAGAGAAGAACATATGCAAACAGGTAACAATGACGTAGTAAGGCATGACACACATATTATGTTTATACATAAAACTATATGCCCTGTGGCTCCAGGGAACACTGTATTTGGTTTCTTGACCTGCTACAGACAAACACCTGCAAACGACAATAAATCTTCCTTAGACTTTGTACTTTGACTTAGACTTTGTTGTCCAACCAGCTACTCCATCACAGGGATAAAACCAAACCAAACCCTAAAGAAGAATGTACATTTATTCAGATTTACATAATTGACAGATCCTTTATCCAAAGTGACTTTTGTGCATTCAAGTTTGACATTTGTACTGGTTTGGTGTTTTTTCCAGACACACAAGACATTCTTAACAGAGTGACAAATCGACGAGTCACGATGGAAATTTGTGTGGAAAAGTGTGCCATTCTTCTTCTTTTGTTTATGGCCAAATGTTCGTCCAATCATTGCATTCGAAAGCCATGATATAAAGTTCCTCATGAACCGAACCAACGAGCTTATGCTGCGTTCACGCCATGGTTACCTTGCATGGTTAGTTACCTTCATTACAAGATGGCAACCCGTGACGTTCTACCCGGAGCTGTTCACCTCCTCAGACTCGGATTTATGCATTTCTATATATCGACAGTATCAATGCTGAAAGTAATCTGCAGCAGTCCGGTAGTACAAGTAAGAGCTCTGTAACGCCCGTTTCACACATACTCCGTGTGCAGTGCGTATGCGGTGCGTGTTGCGGTGCGTATACTGTACAGGAGCAGCACACGCTATAGTGCTTTCACATATGCTGCGTTTGCAGTGCGTAACTGATCCGCGGCTGTACCACAAACACACATATACAAAGTTGAATGGACGTATGCACGTTTAAACACAATTTAAAGGCCTATAATTCCATGCATTACTTCTATATATTAAGTTGCTTAAGAAAGTGATCAAATATGTGCATGTAGGCTACTTATATTAAAATCGTAAACATTTTAAATTAAAACTTAAAATTGACAAAAACAGCCGACTCTCATGCCTTTTCTTTTCTTTTGCGTTTAAATTTTAATAAAATAAATCTTGCATGTTACAAAGAACTTGTTTTTCCACCTCCACGAATGAGTGTTGTTCATTATTATGTCCTTGTTGAGGTAAATTGTCGTTTTTCTTGCTTAAAACCCCGGTCTTAAAATAAAAAGATGAAAAGTAGTATTTAATTAAATACATTTATGGTGAGATTACTACATTTTATTGAATTAAATGCATTTATGGTGAAATTACTACATTTTCAGGTCAATCTGTGTTCATTTTGACCACGAACCGTGCGCTGTCACTTTAATTCTGCGTTTGCAGCACAGCAAAAATAGACTCGGTGCGGAAACGATCTCTGCACTGCTGTATACGCACCGCAACTGCAACGGATCGACGGACTGCATCCGCGTGCTGTGTGAAAGCTCTAACCTGTTAACATGGGTACGGAAAAAAATACGCAACGCACACGCACTGCAAACGGAGTATGTGTGAAACGGGCGGCGTAATGCCCGTTTCACACATACTCCGTTTGCAGTGCGTATTTTTTTACGTACCCATGTTAACAGGTTAGAGCTTTCACACTGCAAGCGGGTGCGGTCCGGCGATCCGTTCCAGGTGCGGTGCGTATACAGCAGTGCAGAGATCGTTTCCGCACCGAGTCTATTTATAAACGGGCATAAGTTGTTTACGTTGATTATTATTGTAATGTTATGTGGTTTAAGACATGAGGTAATTTAATGCCGTCTCTCGTGACCTGACGCTTTGCTGAATCTGCTGTGTGCATTCATGTGTTTTGGAGGAGGCGTGGCTTTGGAGACGCTCTCAAAACAGAGGTGGGATAACCTTTAAAGGGGTGGTATAGTGCCCTGGCAAGATATAAAATAAATATTTGATGTCCCCAGAGTGTGTATGTGAAGTTTTAGCTCAAAACACCCCATAGATATTTATATATTTCATTTTAAAGTTGTCACTTTTTGAGGGTGAGCAAAAACGCACGTTTTTGTGTCTGTCCCTTTAAATGCAAATGATCTGCTGCTCCCCCAGCACAGAGAGCGGAGCTACAACAACTTGTGTTCTGGGGTTCTTCCTTAGCAGCTTCGATTAACGTTACCTCACACATACATGCACTGAAAATGTCAAAAAAACCTTTAGCCTTTTATGTTCAAACCGGAGTCAGAAAGATGGAGAGGCTCGAGAAGAAGAAGTGACAACATGTAGACAACATTTCTGAATGGTTTGTTGATGAATTTATGTAGCTAAGTGTAGTTACCTTCTAGTGATTTATTAGCATATTCTGGATAATCTATAAATCGTGTTCACTAAAGCTGTGTCTGAAATCGCTCCCTATCCACTATATAGTGCACTAAATCGGGTGTCGGCCATTTTGTAGTGGTGTCCGAATTCTGAGTGAACGACATCATTCCCTACATTCATTCCCTACTTTTACCCACAATCCTCTCTGAATTTGAGTGTACATTCGATGTACACTTGCTGAAGCACTATTTCCCACAATCCAATGCGGAGAGAACTGAGAGAGAAAATTTAAACCAGAGATTACATTACAGCTTTCTTATTCCTGCTAATTTTATTTTTCTATTAATCATTACTTGAATATAACATATTAAAACATTGAGACAATATTATATAGATGAATTGTAAAATTAAATTATATTTATATCGTTTTTTTTTTTTATTAAAATATATTATTTAGGCATTAACACAATTTAATGTGTTTTACTTATGTGTTTTTATAATTTGTGGCATTGTTAACTCGTTAAACTGTAAAGGGAGAGATGATAATTTGGTGGATGATTTAAAAATATCCGTTATGGTCGTTAGGAAGCGTATTCATTCGAATATAATAACGGTCGCCTGAGGGCGCTCAAGGACCACGTCATCTGTGAGCGTGAGAGTTACAATTTCAGTCGATGAAACTACAAAGCTGGCACTAATGTATATATAATTACAAAATAAAGTCATTATGATTGTTATCGTTGTTAATATTATTTTATAAAGTAAGTAACGTAAGATAAAATGAGTTTTATCAGTACGTGTGACGAAGCCTTTTCTGCGACAGCTCTAACTCTCCGACGCACAGTGTAAACGTCAGCGTCCGAATTCACTCACTTCATTTCGTTCACTCCTTGCAGATATAGTGCACTCAACTGCCATTCACTATATAGGGATTAGTGAAGGAGTGAACGAGTGAGCGATTTCAGACACAGCTTAAGTGTTCATGATGTCACTAAATTAACCCGGGAGGAATGTCGTGTAGTCCCTTCTTTTATGTGTTGTCCCTACCGGCCGTTTGTTGTAGTCCGCCTGCGAGTCAGCCTGCAGGGGGCGGCAGTGAGTTAATGCAGAGGGGGCAGGTGGGAGTCAGCCTGCAGGGGGGCGGCAGTGAGTTAATGCAGAGGGGGCAGGTGGGAGTCAGCCTGCAGGGGGCGGCAGTGAGGCTCTTTATTAGTATTGAGTGTGAACTGCACCTATGGAGAGCTATGAGATGGCAGGTCACACATTTGATTAGAGTCAATAGGAGGGAGAGAAACAGCACAAGGTCAGAGACAAAGGTTTTGAACAGGTGCACAACTGTCCAATAGTTCGGTCACTAGAATGGCCAAAATGGAATTAGCGTTTTTAGATTTCCCTTGTGAAAAAGAAGTAGCCTACACTTTAGCATACTTTTAAAAAGCATACTTATCAAATGCAATTAGTAGAATTTAAGAGTGATTTTTGACACACTAAAAGAGAAACTTAAAAATAAGATATTTTAATAAAATATGGGTAACCAAATCAGTTGATGGGGCTAAAAGTATAGGGAAAAATGAGTCTCAAACCAACATTCTTCAAAATATCTTGTTTTTGCTCAGAAGAAAGGAATTCATACAGGTTTAGATCAACTTGAGGGTGAGTAAATTATCACATAATTATCATTTTTGGGTAAACTATCCCTTACATCTTTATATAATTTTATAATTACTTTAGTTGTCTTTCAAATATGGTTAAAGTGTACTGACAAATACGGACAAACATTTCTATTGAAATTTGATTGTCATCTATTTAAATATATTTATATTTAAACATTAATGATAAAGTGGCAATGAAGTAGATTTTAAAATAATTAACTTTGAATGCAGTAGCAAATAACACTTCCGGTAAAATTATAATATAATTTAAATTTAAGTTTTAAATTAAAGTTAAAATATAATCAAGTAGACCTACTTGAGCTTTAGTTGGTCAACACATCAAAATATTGTACTTCCTTAAAAAATGACAAAAGATTATTTAAACACAACGATTTAAAATGTGCTTTAAAGTAAAACTTTTATGTTTGCATTATTAAAGTGTACTTTTGAAAGTGTAAGTGTGTTAAACACCGTTATGAAGTACGGTATACTCTCTTTAAGCACTTAAGTGGCACAGTTTTTTTCAAAATGACACTTTTAAGATCTGAAGCAGACAACAAGTGCACATTCAACACAGGTTACACACACTTCAACGCTTCCTTTTACAGTCCAGTTACCCATGTAAATACTATGTACTTATTTTAGTAACTACAATTACTGGGTAATAACTAGTACTAACCCTGAACCTACCCCTAAACCTACCCCTGTTCCATGTACTTACCTTATATTAGCCAGTACTTTCTAGGTAACACTGTAAGTACTGTACTGTAAAAGGAAGCGTTACGAAAGTTTTTTACCATGGTACTTTCAGTACACAATGGTGCTAAAATATGACAACGCTTCCTTTTACAGTCCAGTTACCCATGTACATACTCAGTACTTATTTTAGTAATTACAATTACTGGGTAATAACTAGGTACTAACCCTGAACCTACCCCTAACCCATGTACTTACCTTATATTAGCCAGTACTTTGTAAGTACACTGTAAGTACACTATAAGTACTGTAATGTAAAAGGAAGCGTTACCAAACTTTCAATACCATCACATCACATGCTACATTATAAAATAGCCGCAACTGCCCCATCTGTATGAATTACTTCAGAGAGCTGTGAGAAAACTTAATAGTGAGTTGTGAAAGTGTGATCACTGAAATCTTGCTGTTGCACTGCAGATTTTCCTCTTGAGCTCTTCGGGTTTCCTGCACCGGTGAATTTGGCTGCTTCCTTCAGCAAAGCAGAATTGGCACAGGGACCCAGATAGAGGTGTCAGGCTTTGAGGTTTGGGAAAGTGTGACCTTACTGGGTCCTTCTTAAAAAATAAATTTTCTGGCTTACAAAATGCTGACGTTGTTTCCCATAAAAGCGGATGGTGAGTAGGCCTATTCATTAATATTTTAATATTAGGCTATTTTTCATCTGCCACATGAACATTAAACAATGCAACACCGATTCACTTAAAGTCCCCATGAAATCAAAATTGACCATACTTACTTTGTTTGCCTAAATTGATCGTTTTGTGGTGAACAATTCATCCATGCAAGTCAATCCACACAAAAAAAATTTTTGGCTTCGTAATCTTTAATCAGATTCTGAAAATGCCCCTCCCCTCTGCACTGGAGGACCTTGCCCGATGACGTAGGCTTGACGGTTTAGGTGTCGTAATCACGCCCTCCAACTGACATTAGACAGGCACACGCGTGTGAAAGGAGAGATGGGGAGGAGGTGCATTTTTCTAGATCCAATCAGGTGCTTGTTGGAAAAAAAAGCCACGCTCACTATTTTGCCTCATTTAGTATTCCGTTTCTCTCGGAAATACGTCACAGCACTGGAGAAAAGTCGTTTGCAACTTCCGATTCACGGGACTTTAACTAATTAACTGAGTGAAAAATAAAAGGGAAATCACTCGGCTATACACATTTCATCTCATATAATTGTTTGTTTCTCTCTGGATTTTTTCCTTTTCAATGTTTTCTCTCCCTTTACATTGTGTAGGATGTTCATGGCATTAAAAAGAAAGAAAAGAGATAGAAAAATTTGATCAGCTCCCCATATGATCTTTGACCTTGGAACTACTTTCCCACAACTTTGTGTATTTTCAAAATATTCATTTTTCTTTTCATTCACAAAATACATTTTTTTTATTTGTGTATTTTTTTTTTTTTATTAATTGCATATTTTGCTTGACTCATTTTTAGTCCTTGTACTAATAATTAATGTTTATGCTGGATAAATAAAAATAAAAATAAATAATTACAATTATTACCACAAAAGATTTTTCAGACACATGGTAAATTCTAATAGTTGTAGCAAAACAATATTTGGGTCAAACAGCTTCATATTATAATACTAGAATATTAGTTTGTAAAACTATAACTATATTTCAAATATTTTTCATTACTGAAAAATCAATATGTATACGACCATATATTTAGATCAACCAACCTACAGTCTTGTTTATATTTACGGATGGAAAAAAGCTAACTTTTCATGTAAATTTTTTTTAATCTGTTCTGTGCAGTCCTGTATTGTGGGTGAGAATTACATCAATCTCAGAGTACACAACTCAAATGCAAATACTAGCTTTCCTTGCGATAGCTTTGCGTTTGTCGCCCTCTAGTTGTGCAATGCGCACCTACATGGAAAAACAAAATAAAACATTAGAAAATGGCGCTTTTTCCGGTGTCTGTTGGACATAAAGCCTTTTAAATTGTGAACGACATAGTGCTGTGTTGCCATTAAGCATTAGGATCAATAACATTCCGAAAAAGATGGAAGGAGAAATAAACTGAACCCAGTTTTAGGGGGCTTCAAACGATTTACCCTCCATGATTGTAAAATCTGTCTATTTTTTGCGAAATTGCCACTGTATTTATTGGGATTTAAAATGAAATCACTATTGAAGGCTGACTGGGGGATGCTGTGGATCTAATACACAGACAAACAGCAGAATTGGATGCAATAAAGACCCGTGCTACAAACAGGAAATATATTGTAAAGGTGGGGGAGGGGAGCCCAAGAGACACTCTCTGGCCCTGACCATGTTTTGAAGGTGCTAATACCACTACAGGGTTTTTAAATCCATTGCCGTGTCCCTCATTATCAACTAGAGTTACTAAAGTTACAAAAGTCCATTGTTAATCTCTTTAGTTCACCCATGATTTAACCAATTGTGTGCTTTCACTGCAGTTTGAGACAATAAGCTTAATCACAAAAGAAAAGTTGGTCAGCCATGATGTCAATTGTCTAAGGCGCAACTCTAAGAAATCTCTAAAGCTGTTAAGAGAGTCACTCCGTCCGTTAAAGCGATACTTGGTCACAGCTGTTTCTTGAGCTCTACTGTACAATCTTTGTCACTTGGCCTATGTTGACAACAGTAGTAGCCTACCATGTGTTGTTTGCATGCATGACTTTATGCCTGTACCATAAAAATTGATTTTTATCTTCAGAATTTTTCATCTTTTTGTCAGCTTCATTTTAGTTTTCATGTATTTTACCTTGTGGCAATAAACATCAAGTGAGCAAAAATTTTAACGTGACAGTTCCAGATGTAAAAAAGGTAAAAACATAAAAATAAAAAATTGGTTAAACCCATGGTAACCAAAAAATGAACCATGGTTTTGCTACACTAACCATAGTTTAACCATGGTATTTGTAGTTAAACTGTGGTTGGACAAATGTAATAAATAACAAATGCAAAACAAAAAAAAAAAAAAAAAAAAAAAAACGTTTACTACAATTTTACTAAAATAAAGCCATGGTTTTAACAAAAATTTAACCCCAAATATCAATGAAAACACATTATGTATTTGCAGATAATAAGTCGGTACCAGACTGGCGATGAGCTCTGTCTGCTCCCCTCCCACTGACCCCTGCTGCATAACCATTACTCTGTGTAATCTGGGCTTTACGTGCATGTCCAGATGGGCAGGCAGCCATTCGCTCGAGGAGAAATCCACTTACTGATCCATAGTCACTGGGTTGCACTTGCACTTCCAAAATAAGTGAGTTCACTAGCCGTCTGTGCTTGTAGTCACTTCTGCAAGACCTCATCAGTGAAGCTTTATGAGCTAGTTTAATCTCTATGTGTGCCTGATAAAATTTCTGTAGGTTTTTTCTAGCCTAATAACATTGCTAACCTTTCTCAGTTAACTGTAGGCTTTTAGACCGCAGCACAAATATTATGTTTACATTTCTATCATTCATCATCTTCTGCATGCCTGTACAGGTCTGGGTGGAGCAAAACAGACATTCAAACCAAATCAAAGCTGAAGCCTGGAAGATTTTTACTACGAAGTCCTAATTAAATGTCAGTGTTCAAATTATATAATGATCGAGAGGGTAAAATAAAGGCGGTCGAGTGAGTAAGATGTTGTGGCAGATGGTTGGATAGAACCATAGGAAGTGCTGCCCCTCAAAGAGGCTTTTGTTCAAGCTACTGGAAATACCTCAAGGTGACCTGTATCTTAATCTTACTCATCAAACGCATCCCACTGTAAATCTATTCATACTGATCCTAACAATGCATCTTTCAACTTTAATGCAAAACAAAAGTTTTCCGTGCAAAAAAATCGCAATGGTAGAGGCTAACATTAGTTTCTGCTGCCAAAAAAAAGCCACCACATTATCAATAAGAATGAGAAATAAAAAAAGAGAGGAAAAGACAGTCAGCTCTTTTGACTCCAATATGCAACCACCTAGCAACGTCCTAGCAACCACCCAAAACACCCAGAAACCACATAGCAATGTACAAACGCCTTAGGAAATGTAGACCAACACCCTAGAAACCGCTTTGCAACACACTAAACCCAATAACCGAGCAACCCCACAGCAAGAAATGCACTAAAAAAGCCACTCAGAACACTACAGCAAATGCATAGCAACAATCGACAGACCACACAGAACACCCTAGCAACCACATAGCAATACACTAAACTCTCGCAAAAACCCAAGCAAATGCATAATACCCAAGAAACCACTCAGAATACTAGTAACTGCAACACTAAAAAAACAGCCAAGTAAATGCATTGCAACACATTAAACCCACTCAAAAAACCCCAGCAAATATATAGCAACGCCCTAGAAACCACCCAGAACCACCCAACCGCTTAAAAAAGCACTAGAACTATCTAGAAAAGCGTAACAACAAAATGCAGTAGAATTTTCAGTTTTGTTCACCTCTTATATTAATAAGTTACTGAAATTTCATAGTTTGATTGTCCATAGAAACACTGGAAATCTTTTGGATTTTTTTTTGTAAGTAAACACATTTGCAGTATGTACTGTAAGTGTTTAGCATATGAACTGTTGAGATAAACCAAACTCTGAGGACATTCAGATGGTGGTCATGACTTGTAAGGACCTCATTGTACACTTTGTTGTGTGTTTTCTCTCTAATGTAATCACACATGCACAATGATCTCACTCCTACATGTATGTTTAGTTAGTAGCTTTGTAATCGTGCGTGGCACAGATCACTTTAGTGCCCCTTTCCTTCCTGTCTCAACTGAAGCTTTAAGGATGGCAACAGTCAAAGGCTTCTCAAATGAGACCTGTTATCTGAAACTCAGCGACCACACCCACTACACCCCTCCCCCATTCCAGTCCTACAGGAGCATTTACAGACATGAGAGAACTTCATGAGCAGGACTCTGAGACTTTCCCGCCTGAAAGAGCAATGTTTTCATGGGGGAGGGGACCGGCGAAGAGGGAGTTGCTGTGATCCGGCCATGAAATCGGAAGGGTCTGAACAAGGAGATAGCAGTGTGGTTGAGGACGTGAGTGACAGATTTTCATGATGTTGTGGACCATGAACCTGTAGGAGCCCTTAAAAAAGGAACTTAAAAATAAACGTTCCACTTATAACTGAAAAGGGATTTATAGGCTGATGCCATAGGAAAACCTTTTAAAGGTCCACGAATCACATTTTATACTATAATTATTTAGAACTAACCCTTTATACACCACCCAGAACACCCCAGCAACCACATAGCAACACTCTAAAAGCACTCTGAACACCCTAGCACATGAATACCAACGCTCTAGAAACCGGGACAGATTAATGTATGGGCATACCGTGCACTTTTAGAATTACTTTATAAAATATTGCTTTAAAGGCCGAAATATCATAACTGTTATCTATAGGCCTACTGTAATTGAGACATTTATTCAAGAAATTCATTACAAACAGAAGGTATAGTACAGAGAAATTTAATGTTTTGAGCGGGCCGTGAGAGATTGAGTGGAGCGCACTGGTATAGAGCGGAGTATTGTGCAGAACGCCACACCGCTCTACTTTGCTCACACATGGTCTATCACCTCCCCAGGGGGGCATTTAGACTGGTCCTTGCCCAGGGTACGATCGCATCATAATCCGTGCCTGCCTAGAAACCACACAGAACACCATAGTGTAACCAGTCCTACTCAACCCGGCCGCTCCGATTGGAATTGATTTGTGGGATTTGAACTGGTGTGTCCGACTTGGGAGGTGGGTGAGCTAAGAAGGACGCTAAAGACCGCACTCTCTAGCATCAGTCGCTAGCATGCATCTTGAGGCCAGGGGAGTGAGGTTTACACGCACAGCTCTTACTAGCTTGCCTCCGTTACACTCACCCCCCTAAACCTCACTCACATCTGGGTCACGGCACCAAATGTTACCGGTCCTACTCGACCCGCTCCGTAAGGGATTCGAATCGCCGTCTCCAGCATGGTGGGTGAGGTTTACACACACACAGCTCTTACTAGCTTGCCTCCACTATACTAGCAACCACACAGTAACACACTAAACCCACTCAGACAAGCTTATGCCCTAGCAATCACATGAAACATCCCAGCAACTACATGCCAATCCACTAAACGCCACTCAGAACACCCAAGCAAATGCATAGCAACACCCTAAAAACCACTCAGACCTAGCAATGACACTAAACACTCAGAAAACACGAATCTGAAGAACCTGTAACATTAAGTGTTATCTCAAAATAATTATATAGGCAGTTCAATAACCTTAGCAAAAAAAGGTTCTTAAAAAAAGGTTACAGAGCTGTTATACACATCTCTCCCAGAGGAATATCATCATATATGCAATGAGGTGTTTTAAACCACAGTGCAGTTATGTGCATATATTGGTAAACATGTCCTGTGCATTGCTATGCATTAGTTTCAGCAAAATAACATCTGCCCGTATCTGTGGCAACAGTCACACATGCATGCTTATGGGATGTATACATTTCCAAATTTCAATCCTTAAAATAGGGAGATTAAAAAAATTATTTGTGTACGAAGGTCTCTCGAAAGACTTGAATGTGGCCCAATGGAGGATTAATTTTGATCCACCATTTATACATGCACTATAGACATTATCATGGATTTCACCATTTTATTACGTTTCTATTACTTTCCAGATCTGGAAATCACAATTTTAAAATTCCTTTTTATTTCTATTGCATTTCCAGGTTTTCCTCATGAATATGATTATTATTACAATCATTTACATTATTATTTCCTTCCTGTTAATCCCTATTTTGGGGGGTTGTACTTTTATAAATCTAAGTGGACAGATATTCCCTTTTTATATAACTTATTTTATAAATATTTAAATTACCTAAACAAAAGAGACAATGCCACTGGAACTGGCATTGATTTATTTTGCACCATTTTTGCGCTATAGATTTCAACGGGAACATTTGGTTGGTGACACAGAAGTGAAATGTTTTCTCTGCACAGTCGCCATTTTCTGCCTTTTTAAAACCTCTGCAATCCCGCGGGGGCTTTAAAAACACAGGTCCATTTTAAATCCAGCTCCTAAAATAACTCCCACACATCTGGAAACCATGTAAAAAAAAAAAAAAAAAAAAGCCTTTGATTGCGCAACATTTATGATCTAATCGCATAGAAATTAAAGATAAGAATATGGCTTTGGATTTCCAAACATTTTCAAATCAACAGCAGAGTTAAGATAATCTCCCTTCACCAGCTCAAGTCATTGCAAAAACAAATATTATAGCAACTGATTGACATGCAAAAGTGCCCACACGGGTATCTTGCTATGATTTGAAAATGTGCAGTGGCTCTCCGCAGGCCAATCACCGGGAGCAGGAGGCGGAGAGACGATTTGATAATCCTACTATGGCGAATACACTCCTTATAAATAATAAATTACATATATGGCGTTCACTCTGATTGGCTAAAAGGCTGTCGTTGGCAAGGGGACGCTATTCTGCTGGCCAATGATCGAACTCTACTATCGAATGG
This sequence comes from Chrosomus eos, assembly GCA_036326025.1. NCBI lineage: Eukaryota > Metazoa > Chordata > Actinopteri > Cypriniformes > Leuciscidae > Chrosomus > Chrosomus eos. The sequence continues at coordinate 23,512,397 of CM070841.1, forward strand.
CATGGCTCATGAATAGTAATCAAAGGATGTGAATGGAAGGTTACCAAACAACGTCACCATGGTCTAATTAATATTCATGAGACAGGCTTCGCCATAGTGGGAATCGTAAATTGGCTGTCAGGTCGGCCTGTGATGAATTGAATAGGGAAGAAGAAGGAGGAGGAGGAGAATCCAATCCGGTTTGAGCAGGTTTTTGTTTCGGACGAGCGTTAACGTCTTCCTATACTGTGATCAACCCTACTGTGTGAATCTTTAACCGAGCTCAAGTCACAGTGTCGCCTGTTTTTCAGCGTTAAATCCGTGCATCTTGCATTTTTAAACGCCGTGATTTTTTGCGAGTTGTAAAAACCTACAGCCATGCCTAAAAGGAGCAAAGTAAGTAGCGCATTGGTTTCTTCATATATCGAGGCACCATCTTTAATAGAATATGCAGTATAAAAAAAGGAATGAAAATAACAGTGCATACATGTTGCGTGCAAATGTACTTATTTTTCTTACTGTGCAATGGTATGCGTGCAATTTTGTGTTTGCATACTTCTGTTTATTAAACGCGTGTTTTGATTTAACAGTGCGCGGCTGAGATTTTTCTCTCCGTCGGAGTTAATTAAAGCCAGCTTAATTTTCATGCATACGCGGGTACGGGATATGATCGGTGCATATATGTTATGTTTGTCGTGTTTTTGTTTACAAATGGACGAAGTCTCTGTCGACATGCATCAGACAAAGGGGGTGTAACGATTTTAGTTTTCGTTAATGTGCAGTTTACAGATTCGCAACTAAATACGTCGCGCGCAGGACATCAAATTGTTGCATTGAATGTTTATTTATTTATTTATTAATTACATAATTTTTTTTTTATTTTTAGTGGGGTCGGTTGAAATTCCACATACATGTCTTTGTAAAGGCTCGGTGTTTTTAGTGTCATGGCTGCCCTTTCGCGCAACCCCGATGATTTAAAACTCACCGTGGGTCTGAAAACACAGTGACAGACGGTGCAATATTTTATCCTGCAGCTCAAAGTCGTGCATTAGGGATTTAATTCGTGCATTAGGGCTTTAGTACACGATCGCATCTCGAAATATTTGATCGTGCAAGTGGTAGATTATGCAATGGCGGTATTCTTGCACATCATAGCGCCACTTTTGGTGTTTCCTATTATTCTGGTATATTCTGTAGTGTTTTTTTCCCTCGCGGCTGTGCACCTCGGGATGTTGTATTTGAAAGTGAATGGCGGGAATGTCATGGAGCGGGGTCGGTGGGGCGAGCGCAAATCTCCATTAATCAGCGTTGAATGAGTCTGTGTGTGTGCATGAAGGGGGCGGTGCACACAAGACTGCAATAAAAAAAAAAGACGGGACAGCACGGTATCGGCCAACGGAGGCAGGACATAAACATTGATGAATTGCTGCCTGGATGTTTGGGAGTCGTTACTTTAAGAAAAATACCCAATCCATAGTACGAAACAAACATACAGCAGCTATTTAGTCTGATCCACGAGCGAATGACTCTTATGATCCGATTCTTTTTAGTGTATTAAAGCATACGTGGCCTCGCTAGTTCTTTTTTCGAACGAATGAATCATTTGAACCGATTATTTTTAATGAATCAACCTAACAGCGGACCTATGATAGCGACCAATGTCCGGTTCCCGAACGAATGAGTCTAATGTGCCGATTCTTTTTTTTTAGTGAATCATAAACATACTGCGTATTCCGCTTCGTGAAAGAGAGCTATTACTAAATTCACTTACGAATTCACGGTTTTAAACCTTTCCTGAGTCACTTATTACTTTCGTAATTTCTGACTGGAATTGAATCAACTGTTTATGTCATGTTGTATTAAGAGGCTTAAATCATTGTAGTTACTGACTGGTTGTTCATGTCAAAATAAGTTTTCTTTACATTGAATTTAGTTTTAATTAGTTATGTTTTATTTATTTATTAAAATATATGACTGAATAAGATTTGATACAACATGTTTTTTTGTTTGATTTTATATTTAGCACTAATTATGTGTATAAAGCAAACCTTTTGCAAGAATTGTATTACATTTATTTCTTATTTCAAGACATATACATTTTCCCTCCAAAAATATATCTTCATAAAAGTACTAAAATAATTGTTGAGAGGAATCAGAACCCAAATAAATACAATTCATTATATTTCCATCCCTACCTGAAAAAAAAACGGGGGGTAATTATCTAAAGATGCATCTATGTCAAATTACATCTCTTCTCTGAACACTCTTCTTCTTTACCCATAGGCGAACAATGATGCTGAAGTCACTGAGGTAAGCAGATCCTACTTCTTTTGCATGGAAATAAAGTTTTAATTCTAAAAATATTGTATTGCATCAAAATGTACAGTTATATGGTTTAACCCTGTCACTGCTTTGCAGCCTAAAAGAAGGTCGGAGAGGTTGGTGAACGTGAGTGTGCGTTGGGGTATTTTTTATATACACTTACATTCATTCAACCTATATGACAATTATAGTTTGTTTACTTATGTATTATACCTCTTTTAATTTTTAGAAACCTACACCTCAAAAGGCAGAGCCTAAGCCAAAGGTAAGGAAAATGCTTAATTAAAAGTTATGGTAAAAACCTAAATGGAATTATAGACCATAACTTTGCAATAAAATTAACTTTAATTTAACACAATGTAGAAGGCGCCTGCCAAACCTAAGAAAACAAAGGAACCTAAGGAGCCCAAGGAGGAGGAGAAGAAAGAGGAGGTGCCCGCAGAAAACGGAGAAACAAAAGATGATGACGAAGAGGTAATATCACCCTTAAATGATTTGGGATCTTATGTGAAAAAACAGCAAATGTGATTAACTCCAATGATGATGTTTTTCAGGCAACGGAAGACGCCGACAAGAAGGGAGAAGACGGGGAATAACTTTGCTGAGGTCTCATCTTTTACCAGCACTCCCTGTACCTCTTTTCTTGTACAATTCAGGGGAATATTTTTATCTACTATTTTCTAAAGGCAGGTTTTTTAGTAGTTTGATTGTAGAGACACATTTTTTATGGAAGAAAAGAAACATTTTGAAAGTGATCTCATCATATCCAGCATTTTTACATTGGGCAGAAAAAACTACCGTCATCGTAAATGTCGACAGGAGTATTTTTCCCCCTCTCTGCAGTCGCTTTCAAAGTGAGAGGTAGAGGGGCAGGTTTGCGGGCATGTCATTTACACAGACAGGTGGACATCTTACCGAGCTTGTCCGTATGACTAACATTCCATTGGCTTTATGAGGGATTTTTTTTTTTTTTTTGTGCGTGTGTGTGTTTGTGTAACCTGTAATGTGTGTTTGGGGAGGGAGGGGTGGGCAAATAACTCATTGTTTATAAGGCGAAAGATTACTTGTAGAACATTTGTAAGCTGTGTTCCATATGTTGTTAACTGCAGTTCTCCATAATCATTTCTGCTAAATAAACATATTCTCTAGTATTGGAGTTCATGTCAGGCCTGTGCTTCGTGTGTATTGATTTTGTCTCTTCTGTGATAGTACCACAATAAATGTTTAAAACTGCTGTGAAAATGTTTTGGGGGGGCTTTAAGTCCAGTTTGTGTTATGGTACCGATGGCAGACATGGGATGAATATCTCTGCAAAGCCAGCGATTCTTTAATATCCAAACGCGTTATTAAAATGGAAAATTCGAGACAAATGAGTCATTACGTGAAAAATCTCTTTGGTTGTAAAGCGTTCTGACCAGCAGTAGCAATATTTTTGTGGGACTTAGATATCAAGTATAAATGTACAGTTTCTTTTGATCATTGTTTATAGATGTATCTCTGTGTGTTATGGTTCGATAAAACAAGCCAATAAAAATCAGTTGTGATACTCTGTTCTCCCTTTGATTTTGAAGTTACATTCATTACTGTAGTAGGGTTAGTTACACTTGCAATAAAAATAGATTAAAAATGAGGTATCTGCACATTCAAATTTTTCAGTTTGTCAGGTTCTGCATGTACTATAGTATTTGCTATTTCAAAGAAAACAATTGTTGTACCCAGGGTTAATATAGTTAACTAAAAATAAACACACTTTCATTATTTGAAATTAAATGTTAACTGAAATAAAATAATTATTTTATTTCAGCTGGTTGCCAAGATAATATTTTTTCATTGAGTTTAACTTGAACTAAATTAACAAACTGAAACAAAATTAATAAAAGCTATATAGACATTTTTTAAAATATTAATAATAAAAATGATGAAATACAATTAAAATGAAAATAGACAAATTTATTCAAAATATTAATAAAATCTCTAATCTCAATTGATGCTAAAATAACACTAGTATTACCAGTCCAAAAATAGAACATGTTCATACAATATAACTTTTTGTTAGTGTTTAACATGGTTTTGCTGCATAATTTGTATCTTTTTTTGATGACTAGTTGTTTATGTATTAGTTTCATTGGTGTGAACAAAATATTTATTTTAGGATCCATGTTACACATTTATTCAGCTGTATATCCAGTATATGGACTTTTCAAGAGTTTCTTTGGAACAGTGAGTAAACATTCTACACATTATTTGAAGATTTGCTTGTCTATCTCCATGCAAAAACGTTGCAGGTTGTATTTCGATGGGTCTGACAGTACTCTGACCTCTCACATCTGAAGGTTTTATAACTTAATATATTACATGTTAGGATGTAAATGCATAAGATATCAAAGCATGTAAACGCTTTGATATTTATATTCCAAGTATTCAAGTCTTATACTTTATCCATTTGATGGGATATGAATATGCAGACGTACAAAATCATCCAAATTTCGAAGACAACTTTTACTGATGTGTGTATCTTAATCACCGAATCAGATGTGCAGAGCAGAGCAGATGGATGTGAGCTCACAAACAGCACCTGTTGGTACAGGATGTGACATCAACAGTTGCTCTCATACGAAAACAGAGAAACTATCTAATAAGATGGATAAGCAGTTTCCTACCATATGTGATTGTAACCCCAACCCCCACCTTCTTTGACTGTAATGACCTATAAAATGTTTGTCATAAGGGTTTTTGTTTATATTTGAACTTACTTCAGCTAAGGCAAGGGAGTGTCTGAGCTTTGTTTTGGGTGCCACCTTCCTGCTTTTTACAATGGGGGTTTGTAAAGCTAATGTTGTTGACTAGATTCCCTAATAACCATTTGTCAGATATGAAAAAAAATAAACCTAACTGACTTGTGTAGAAACTAAAAGTAAATGAGGTAACTTCTGTCCTTGATTTGATTTTGCACAAGGCATTTGACAGATCAGCTGGAAAAGAAGACAATTTGAATGTTCATTGTTTCAACTTTTCACAAAGACAAACAAAATACAGAGCAAAAAAAAAAAAAACCTATGTAATTCAAAGTGGCTTATGATGACTATTTTGGCAAGTATGCGGTAATCTCTTAATGTTCAAATTCTGAATCGACATTATTCCACAGCTAACCTGCCGTTAAATCAAAACAACAAAGCTTAATCTTAGTGTGAAACATTTTTACTGGTGTATTTCTAGAGAACGGGGACAATACGACCTTTTGTTTGCTGCTTTGGATGGATTTATTAACTCTGTCTGAGCTTTACGTCACACACTATTTACGCAACTTCCGCACAGTTTCGTTAGTGTGATGTAAATAAAAAACAAACCCGGATTAACCCTAACATAGCTGCACATAACTAAATAAATCTGTTTCAAATAAATAAATATATCAATAGAACATATTTTTGGATTATATTTCTTTAACATAAGCTTTCACGTTTTAATTGGTGATTGTGGAAACTAAAGTGCTGAAGTGAAACCTTGCGAGAATTTCCGAATGAGAGGTGAAATCCACAGCTTGATCTTCGCAGATTTACAGTCTGGGAAACTTTAGTTAATTCGTAATGTTTGCATAATACTTTATAAGAGGCGGCCAGACTGTTTCATAATGCGTGCATAATCGTTGTGTGTGATGACCAGTGATGCGCTGCGCGAGACTCTTGCTGCAGCGCTCGCACGCGCTCTACAGACGCACTGTCAACACTTGGTCTGCGGTTGGAGCAGCGTTTAATGTTCAGCACCAACGACTGGAACATTTACAAAAAAATGTGGTGAGACTTTTTAATAAATCATTTAAGAAGACGTTTATAGATTATATATACTTGTGCTTTAACAGTAAAATAATTTAGGTGTACATTATACCTGTCTGTCTTTATAAGTTTTTTTTTTCTCTCTGTCTGACCTTTTTTATATTATTACACATTGTTCCACAGCAGATTACAGTAATAAACAGGAAAATACTAATCTATGATGCAAACTTATTCAAACACGAGACAGATTCTGTTGTAAAGCAGCTCCACGGAAGTAATTATTCAGCTCAAGTCAGTTCAATAATTATTAAAGTTCATCAGTTATGAAATGAGTTAAATTCAGCTATAACAACTCTACAGATAACAATAGAGTCATTATTCAGCTCAAGAATCTGACTGCTTTTTGAAATCTAGTATTACTACTGATTATGACATGGTGTGAATACCTTCAATTCAGTTCAATAACAGTGTCGAATGTCAATGTTGCAGAGTTAGTCAAAATATGAAACAAAGCCTTAGCCAAAGTCTCTTTCCTCTCTGTTCTCAGGGTCTCTTTGGAGTATCAGAGCTCAGCAGTCCTGCCGGTTTCCAGGTGGCTCTGTGTCAGGCTCTCAGGGAAGCAGAGCTTCTGGTCCACAGGGCTTGCACACATCCTCCTTGTGCCGCCACTGTGGAAACATTTGACCAGCTGTCTGACAGCTTATGCAAAGTGGCAGACCTGGTAAACTTTATTGTGTTGGTGTAATGTAAACTGTGATTCTTGTTAGGGGTCTGTTCAATTTCAGAGTTTTGTGTTTGTTGCAGGCAGATTTCATCAAAGTGGCTCATCCGGACGCTGCGTTCCGGGAGGCAGCGGAAAGAACATGCGTTGATATCGGAACTGTTGTGGAAAAGTGGGTATCTATCATCTGGTTGTTCTGGTTTTAACGTCAAACAATATTTGGGTTTTATTTGTATTTGTGTGTATATGTTACAGACTCAATACAAATGTTGATTTGTGTCAGAGCCTGAAGAATTTGCTGGAAAACGAGGCTGTTTTGGCCACACTGGACCCAGTCACAAGGCAAGTTTTATTACATGTTAAAATGTAATTTATTCTTGTGATGGCAAAGCTGAATTTTCAGCATCATTACTCCAGTCATCAGTGTCACATGTTGATTTGGTGCAGAAGAAACATTATTATTATCAGTGTTGAAAACAGTTGTGCTGCTTAATATTTTTGTTGTAAACCTGATATATTTATTTCAGGATTCTTTGATAAATAGAAAGGTCAAAAGAACAGATTTATTTGAAATATAATTTTTTTTGAAACTATATAATTGTCTTACTGTCACTTTTGATCAATTGTAATGCATTCTTGCTGAATAAAAGTATATTTTTTTTTTTTTTTTTTTTTTTTTACTTTTAAACAGTAATGTATATGTTTCTATTGCTGGTTTAGGAGAGTGGCAGAGCTCTTCATGTTAGATTTTGAGATCAGTGGAATACATCTGGATGAATCAAAGGTGAGAACAACCCTTTAAGTCCAAAATACAAGCCTGTTCTACTAATGTGATCATACTGATTATTATAATCCTTCTTTATGAATCATCTCAGAGGAGCAAGGCTGTCGCTCTGAATGTGAAGCTACTGGATCTCAACAACGAGTTTCTGAGCGGCTCTCAGCTTCCAAACGCCGTAGAGAAGCAAGTTCTTCCAGAGCACATCCGTCACTGCTTCTCTATAGATGGGAACCGCGTTCAAATCGGCGGGTTGCATGCTGACTCTCCTAATGAGTTGGTGTGTATGATCAAATGATTCTGTTTAAGGCCATTGCACACTGAGTCTGAAATTTTCGTATGCGTTTTTTCGTGTTCATCAGCCTAAAAATTCGTTACGCACAGAACCCTTGCACACTGAGTCCGATGCGCATTTATTAAACCTTTGCGGGGAAAAAAAACGCAAAAAAATACAAAATGGATTCGTCAAACAGGATGATTTTGTTGCCCTCTCTCTTCTTAAAAAGAGAAAAAGAGGAAATATTGGATCCATCCAATCTTGTGCCGAGAGGAAGGAGAGTTTCAGCTCCTTATCAAGGATTTGCGAAATTATACCAAGCGATTAAAAATTTAGCTCAGAATGTCAGTGGAACAGTTTGATGTTTTGCTAGCGATACTGGAGCCACACATTAAAAAGAAGACCACCAAAAAGACACACACAAACACACACACACACACACACACACAGCCATCAGAAACGCTGGGCAGACAGAACAGCTGTATACAGGTTTGTTTATCATACAGTACTTTGTGCTGCGAGACGAAGTGTATTAACTTGTCAGATGCCATTCTGGATTTTGTCGTTCGCTTGTACGGTGGGTCTGAATTGTCAAAAAACCTCTCAAAATGCTGGCTGTGGATGCGAAAAACGCAGAAAATCGAACCTGATCCGAATTTTTTTATGACGGATGAAAGTTTCGGAGGCAGTGTGCAAGCATGATTGTTAATGTGAGGTCTATTTTTTTTTAACGTGCGAAAATTTCGGATGTGAATTTCGGACTCAGTGTGCAATGGCCTTTACTTGGGTACCACCTGTTTGTTTGTTTTTTGAGCTTATTAAAAGTGCACAAAAATCTGTCATTTCCCTGTGATGTGACATGCTATTGGCTGTTTATGCGAGCTTCAATTGCATGTTCAAGTGTCTTTTTTTCTTCCCTCTGGTAGGTGCGGGAAGCTGCGTATAAAATATTTCTGTACCCCAACACTAGTCTTTTGCTTTGTCTGGATAAGCTTTTGGCTTGTAGACATGAGCTGGCCACATTAGTGGGCTATGAGTCGTTTGTTTACAGGGCTTTGAAAGGAACAATGGCTAAAAACCCAGGTAAAATAGCTTTTAATCAGATTATCAACTGCTGGCTATAGTCCTAGAAACGTTTTGCGTAAAAGCTGCAAACGAAGGAGCAATGAAAACAAATTGGTAAACGAATTTGTTTGTTTTACAGAGACTGTGATGAAGTTTTTGAAGCTGCTAACAGAAAAACTCTCTGACCGGTACATTTCACACTTAATTGCTATTTTTGAATCAGAGTGTTTGAAGTGTTGTAAAGCTTACTCTACGTTTGTTTGTCAAAACACAGAACATCACAGGACTTCATGATGATGAAAGAAATGAAGAAGAAAACACACTCAACAAATCCTGTAAATGTTTATTTTGTGCACCGGATTTGTTTTGTGAATGTTGTTTTCCCCTTTTTTTCCGTTTGCATCGCAAATGCGGACAGATTCCCTAAATATTGTTTTTCACATGTCAGGAAGTGATGCCGTGGGATCATGCGTACCTCAGCGGCGCCATACGAACAGAGAAGTAAGGCGTTTTCATGCATGCAACTCTCTGAATGAACGATCTACTTCGAGTTTATCCTCATATACGCTCATGTACCTGTAGGTTTAACATTGATCCCAGCGTCTACAGTCCGTACTTCTCTCTCGGTGCTTGCATGGAGGGACTCAACCATCTCTTCACGCAGCTTCTGGGCGTTTCTTTCCAAACGGTGCAGCCGAAGATGGGTGAACTGTGGAGCGAAGATGTTCGAAAGCTGGTGAGCTGCTCTCCTCCATCTTCGTATACTCCGTTTTAAAGATCAACCTTTCGTCAATCACTTTCAGATGTATTTATGCAGATGGGAAGCTGAATTTACTGTTTCTTGTGCTACAAACAGGCCTTGGTCCATGAAACAGAGGGACTGCTGGGATACATATACTGTGATTTCTTCCGTAGACCTGATAAACCTCACCAGGTACAGTTGTCTGCTCTTGACTGATTCTCTACAATGCTGATATACACTAAGGCTATGTTTACAGAAAAAGTTTAAAGTAACACTAAGTAGTTTTTCAACCTTCATAATATATTTCCAAGACCCTTGTGATGGTACATTGACTTAAAATAAGTTAAATGACACGTCTGCCATAGCCTGACGGGGTCTGCTCTGTATCGCTTTTACTGGCACTATGTAACTTCGGGTTTCGGGTAGGAACCCATGCACAAAAAAGAACTACAAAATTCGACTGCTTTACGTCAAGCGCTACAATAGTCATTATTTCGTTTCTGATGTCGCAATACATCATCCTTTCATGAAATCATGTAACATACTCTACCTTGTCTGTGGACATCGTTCATTCTAAAGCCGGTGCGGGATAAACAGCGAGCGTGCGTGTGATGGTAGGCTAGATTATTTACGACAGCGGCAATGGACAATTTCGTTTCCAACGAGTAGGGCAACAGAATAGGAAAATTTACTTGGTGTTACTTTAAACATTAAAAATGGAAATGTTTTCCTTGCGTTTTTAACCTAAAGACGACAGCGTTGTTCCCCATTCACACAGATCCACGAAAACAACTAAAAACACTGTCTAAAGGCCATTGCACAATTTTCGTATGCGTTTTTTTTCCGTATTCGTTATTCGGTGGCTCTGAATTGTCAAAACACCATTCAAACTGCTTGCCACGGATGCGAAAAAGTCAGAAAATCTAACCAGATCGATTTTCTTTTGACGGACGAAAGTTTCGGAGGCAGTGTGCAAGCGTGATTGACATAACGTGAGGTCGTATTTATTTTGTAACGTGCGAAAATTTCAGATGCGAATTTCGGACTCGGTGTGTCGGACTCGGACTTAGGCGAAGCACTGCTACTTGGGCGCAGAGATATCACAGGGCTCGAAATTAACTTTTTTACTTGGTAGCACTGGTGCTCCCAACTTCAAAAAGTTAGGAGCACCAGCAAAAATTTAAGAGCACCCACCAAATTTGACATTTAGCAACGACCAGCAGCATCCTGGTGATTAAAAGCCTTAATAATCGATCCTGATTTGTTTTCCACACACTTGTCCCTACAACATTTGTTTGTGCTAGGCCCTCTCTCCTTCTTTAACCAATCTCTCGCGCTTAAATGTATTGTTTTTAGTGGTGGCCGATGGACACTGTCATCCTTTTTTTTAAGCTGTGATTTGACCACTGTTTTTCATAGCTTTGTAAGATAAAATCCTTCTTTGCTAAACCTAATTATTTTGGTATATCATATCAATATCAAAAACTAGAATAAAAAAGTAGCATTAAAAAGTTTATTTTTTACTAATTTTCACCATATACAATCAAATACAATTAGCAGCTATCTAACAACAACAACAACTTGATATGCACTTTTTTCCTGGTTTCATCTCACTCCAGTCTAAACTAAAAGATTTTTTTTCACATTGTCATATAAATAACCTGAAAATACTGTAGTTTATTAAGGTTAAATCTTCCTAACCACTCTTACTAAAAATAAGTAGGGTATGCACACTTACATCCTCATTTTAAGAGGTGTTCTGAGTAAATGTGGTTTAATTTGTTAACATTAATGCATTAGGCAAACTAACATGACCCATGAGCATTACATTTGTTACTGTATTTATTAATCTTTGTTAAGCTTAGTTAATAAAAAAATACAGCCGTTCATTGTTTGTTCATGTTACTTCACAGTGCATTAGGCTAACTAATGTTAACAAATACATCTTTTAATTCAGTGTTGGACAGATCAGTTGTTTTAACCATTCATATACAATCAGTTCAAAGGAGTCATTATCAGGGATTAAAGTGAAAAAAATTCTTCTGACTGAAATTTTTTTCAGGCCAAGTCATATTCCTGTAACTCGTATTCCTGTTTATTTAAATAGTCGAGACCATAGCATTTTAAGGGGAGATGTTTTAAACCGATTTAATATTGCCAGTTTCCATATTTTAAAAGCTATTTTAATCTATGAAAAACAATTACTTATCTTGACAAATAATCAACCATCTACATAACTTTTCAGTGCATGTTTTTATTTATCTTATAAGACCAAACAATGCTAAACTATATTAATCTATAGTTTGTTCCATGGCAAATCGTTTTGGCTGAGGGCAAAGTGAAGTTTCATAACTTTATATATTTAGGCCATTTAACTTTGTAGCCTATTAGAGAGCTGACTAATGTTTGACTGAATTGTTTTCTTTATTTCTCATTGTATAGCTTATTATAGCCTACCTATTAGGCTACTTATACTTTTGAACGGGATATTATTGATCATTAAAACTGACATTTAACAAAAAGAGACAGGGTTGTGTAATTTTATATATTCTAAAATATATAAAATGTTCTTTATAGATATATTTACTATGCATTCTCGCATGTGTACATGCATAATACAATAAAACGAGACAACCCTGTCTGTTTGTTAAATGTCAGTTTTAATGATGAATAATGTTTCATATTTTTAAAATGAAAACAAAAAGAAGCAGGGTTATGTTTTATATTTCGTGTTGCTATAAATATATGCAGTGAAGATAATCAATGTGGCCTGAACCACATTTGTGTGGCCATTAATATGTTTATGATAATATGTTCATTTATAAATGAAAAGAGGCAGAGTGGTGTTTTATAACAGATTTCGTTTTGTGGTTGCCTAAAATATACATAAAAAGATAACCGGAGTAGCCAACGTGAGCTGAGTGACCCGATCAAGTAGCCTACGCACTGTTCCATTTGCAGAATAACCGGACTCGCGTCCTCTCGCCCTCGGAAGTTCATTCTCCTGAGTCGAACTTGACAAGTCCGAACTACCAAGGAAGCAAGTCCGAAGTTTGCGTATTTGTATTGAGAAACGGCCAATATTGACCCGCGTTCTGTTTTCTATCATGCGCCGTGTACGTTTGCGATGACGTAATATGCACGCAAACGCACCAGTTTGAAATCAAGTTGAGTGTGAAACCAGAACAACGGTGCCGGGGGGGGAGGGGGGGAGGGGGGGGGGCGCCAGGAACAAACGCGCTCGGACCGCAGCAAACGAGCTGTAGCCGGACATGCACTTCTCCAAAACTAAGATGAATTGACTGAACACGGAGCAGTTTTTCCGTGAGCGGGAATGTAAAACCCGGAGTGGACCATGAGCGAAGTGATTACAGAATGCTTAGAGTGGAGAGAGGAACGTGCTTTCGCTCCACTCCAGGCTTTATCACTTCCCCCTCAGCAGAGTTAATACACCTCGTCTTTCCTTCATTTAAGACCTATTCAAACTAAAACTAAGACATGTATCACACTATTTGAGAAATGAAAGCCTATTTACGGCCTTAAAATTATGAAAAGTTAATTTAAGACTTATCAGCGCACATAGTAGCTACACACTATGCAGTAATTTGCGAACGTTTTGTAGAGAAATAAATACAGGTCGCACCACAACCATTATTTGCACTCGCACAAATGCTCCCAAATATATTTTTAGGTCGCACAGATTAAATTTCAGGAGCATATGCGACCAAAATGGTCGCAATTTCGAGCCCTGTATCACACAACACATGAAATCCCAAGTAGCAGTGCTTCGCCTAAGCAGCAGTGCTTTGCCTGTGCTCCCCCTTAATATAGTCCCAAGTCAATATCTGCCTAGGAAATCGCCTAGTGTTAATCTGCAGCGCTATTTGTACTCGTTGTGAATACACAGGCCACAAGAACTAATTACGTATTTTTTTTTAAAAAAATCATCACTTTTACTCGGGACATGCTAGCTGGCAACAAAGGATTCCATTCATTGTGCTAAGCTAAGCTAGCGCCGACCCTGTCAAACTAAAACAATGCATGCACTGAGACAAAAATGCATTTGCACACCTATCTAAATGTAGGAAAGAATGTGAATAAGCCCTATTTCAAAAAACGGTGGAGTGTTCCTTTAAAGAACAGAATGGGAGGGTTAAAGCCTCTCTGAAAGACAGTTACCTTTCTTTCTTATACCCTGAGCAAAGCATTGTTAAACATGAGTGGAATACCAACACCAAAACCAACCGAATGTGTGGTTTTCAAGAGGGGGAGAAGTACATTAACATATTCTCCTCAATGCATGTTTAAGCGATGCTATATTGTAGATTAAGATCTTTATTAAGTTCACCACCATTCAGTTCAGTTTATAAACTGTCAGATAAGACCAAACATGACACAGTTACATGTTAGAACACATTAGCAGATAAATAGTATGTAGTGGAAAGCACATGTGTCCTGTGAAGCAAATGGTTCAGATGTGTCTAGGAGGTGTAAACGACTCCGTCTCCCCAGACAGAACCATCCTGTGCCTGTAGTGTCCTAACAATCCTCAATCAGCATATTGATGACTCCCTTACACTAGATAGGTGTTATCATACTGTGATGATGAAGGCCATTGTGCCACATTTAATTCACATGTATACTTTTAAAAGGATTTCTTAAGTACTTGGGCTGTAAAGAGTTCTACCCATATTGGCTCAGCCCTACAGTCGGCTATACACATATATATTGGCCTCCTCTCGTGCTGATTGGATAGATCATTTGAATGTGTTCCTCAAGAACTTTGAACTTAAAACATATCTTGAAAAAATGTATTGTAGTTTTTTTTATAAGAAAATACTGAGAAAATACTAGAAAGGAAATTCTTGAGCAGCAAATCAGCATATTAGAATGATCTCTGAAGGATCATGTGACACTGAAAACTGGAGTAGTCATTCTGAAAATTAAGCTTTGCATCACAAGAATAAATTTCATTTTAAAATATTTGAAATTGTAATAGTTTTTTTTTTTATAAAAAACAAAAATGCAGCCTTGAAGAGCATAAGAGACTTTTAAAAACATGTAACTAGCCCCAAACGTTTGAATGGTAGTGTATACAGTATATTTTTTTTAAATTTTATTTATGAACATACTGTTCCCCTGTATGTCAGGACTGTCACTTCACCATCCGCGGTGGTCGACTGAGGGAAGATGGCGTTTACCAGCTGCCAGTTGTGGTGCTGATGCTGAGTCTTCCTCCTCCAAGCGGCAAAACCCCATCTCTGCTCACGCCCTCCATGGTGGAAAACCTGTTTCATGAGATGGGACATGCCATGCACTCCATGTTAGGCAGGACACGCTATCAGCATGTCGCAGGTCAGAGTTAACTTCATAATTAAAGGGATATTCAGGGTTATTTGGTGATGATTACTACAGCTACTAATTTACACTCCTTTAGCCTGAAAAAAATTAATGGAAAGTGTTAACAAATAACATTGAATTTACATGGCAAATTCTGCCAGGTTGACTTGAGTTTGATTTATTCATGTATCAATAAAGGAACCAGGTGCCCCACAGACTTTGCTGAAGTCCCTTCTGTTCTGATGGAGTATTTCGCCTCAGATTATCGTGTTGTGAGCCAGTTTGCACGTCATTATCAGACTGGAGAGGTGGGTTTGTGCACGAACTTGCTTGACAGAACTTCACGTCTGTATCTGGACTCCATTAGAAGAACTGCATGTTGATTTAACATGTCTTTTGTTTCCTCCAGCCCCTTCCAGAGAGCCTAGTGTCCCGTTTATGTGAGTCTAAGAGGGTTTGTAGTGCTGCTGACACTCAGCTACAGGTACTGATATCAGCGCTCTGTCATAGAGAACTATTGTGCTAATAGGAAGAATGTCAGAGCTTTATTGAATCAGGAGTAATTGTGAATGTCAACGAAATTCTAGTTACCTTAACCCTGTAAAGCCTGACATAATAATCTATATATTTTTTTTAATCGAAAAATGTATTGAATCTTTAGAGAAAAAAAGTTTGTATATATATATATATATATATATATTTTAATCATATTTGGTACCACAGGCTTTTATTGCTCATATTATATGATATAGAAGAATCATACAATACGCTTTAAAGCAGAGGTCTTCACTCCTGCTCCTGGAGAGCCACTGTCCTGCAAAGTTTAGTTCCAACCCTAATCAAACACACCTGAATCAGCTCATCAAGCACTTCAGAATCACTTGAGTATTCAAAGGCAGGTGTGGTGAAGCAGGTTGGAACTAAACTCTGCAGGACAGTGGCTCTCCAGGAGCAGGAGTGAAGACCTCTGCTTTAAAGGGTTAAAAGTCTACTAGTCATAGTAATTTATGTTTTAGTGTAATTCTTCTATTTACAGATTTTCTATGCAGCTTTGGATCAGGTTTATCATGGAAAACCACTATACAGATCAACCACTGACATCCTCAGAGAAATGCAAGAGAAATTTTACGGGTTACCATATGTTTATGACACAGTGAGTTGCAGGATCTCTTTTAAGGCTTTTTTTTTTCAAACCTGTTTGAAAAAAAAAATACTAATCCTACATGTTGTCTGATGATGTAGGCTTGGCAGCTGAGATTTAGTCACCTGGTTGGCTATGGTGCTAAATATTACTCCTACCTCATGTCCAGGGCAGTTGCCTCTATGGTGTGGAGGCAGTGCTTTCTACATGACCCCTTCAGTAGGTCGGTGTAATGCCATTCTCTTGCCATTTATCATATACATATTTTGTATTATTTCACCGAGTGCACAAATGTACATCAAAGCTGGTACCCAAGGTGACTGGAAATACGATTCCTTATTTTTGTTTTTTATATTTTATAGTCACTAAGGTTCACTATAAACCATCTTATTTGCAGAGTGATGGGAGAGCGTTATCGCAGAGAGATGCTCGCTCATGGAGGCAGCAAAGAGCCTATGCTGATGGTCCAAGGTCATTAAAACACTTTATATATAATATATATATATGTAAGACTTTATCTGTGAATATTCCAAGTAAATATTCACTCATTTTGTATCCTCAGGAATGCTACAGAAGGCCCCTACCATTGAAGACTTTGTTGATGCACTAGTGCTGGACCTTGATGCAAATTTAAAACCAAACTTTGAACTTTAGTGAATTGAACTCTTCTAACCAGAAGCATTTTAAGGAAGGTTGGGTCAAATTGTGAAAAGTCTGTCACATACACTGGATATCACCTCACTTTTTCCCAATGTGTTGCTGCCTTTTAAGCCTTATTAAAATGTGAAAAGATGACATGAAAATAAGCATCACTTCTATCTAATGTGCATCAGTTCAGTTACATCTCACATTAAATACTTTGTGCATTGATAGGTGCTGATTTAAAGGGATAGTTCATGCAAAAATGAAAAATATATAATTTACTCACGCATGTCATTCTAAACCTCAAAGACTTTCGTTCATCTTCAGAACAAATGAAATCCCGAGAGCTTTCTATCCCCCCATTGACAGTTGACACTTCAAAAAGTTCATAAAAAGATTGTAAAACTAATCCATATGAATAGCGGTTTAATCCAAAATTTCTGAAGACTTAACCGCTTTATATGAACAGATTTAATTTGGGCTTTAGAATGGAAAGCTCCCAGATTTCATTTGTTCCCCGAAGATGAACGAAACTCTTACTGGTTTGGAAACATGTGTATGGTTTGTTCAAGCTTGAATGGTTATCAACTCCATGTCATCATATAACTCCAGTACATTTTATTTTCATTGGAATGCGTTTACTCTTTGCTGCCATCTTGTTACTCCTAGGTTAGGATACCTCCCCAGCACTCTTAAATAATTTAGGAGCCAAGACCTAGTCTTAACACTTAGGAACCTTTATGAATCACACACATTCCTAAATCTAGGAATAAGAGTAAAATTGTCACTTAGAATTCACACTTAAGACTAAAATTTTACTCAGACCAGGGGCCGTATGCATAAACCCGGTCAATGTAATAGAGAAGAGTAATAAAGTTCTCAAGTAGCTTGATCTAACTTCAGATTCATAAACATCACCAACCTGTCATAACCAGACCCAATATAACACCAAACCTAATAAATCCCAATATACATTTCACACAGATATTCTCAAGGATTCTTCTGAATAGCACAGAAGCTCACAACTTTCTTAAAGAAGAAAAGCACAAACAAGTTTCATTTTGTGGTTTATTTACCTATACAAAAGACCATAAACTCAAGCCAAGGTGGAATCTGAAAAAAAGATGATTAAACATTTAATGAAGGAATCTGGTTGGTAAAAACATTGAAAGACATCAAATATGAAAAAATTAACAATTTAGTTAATAATCACCATGTTATGCCTCCTTCTCCGGAACTACCTCATCTGTGCCCTTGGTGTTTCTGGTGTAGATCACCTGAGCCCTGTGCTTGGACACCAGCTTGATAAGACCTGACAACAACAATAACATGCCAAACGTCACTCCATGGATTCATAACACACTCCATCTCTTTTTGTGACAGGTTAAATGTGCATTTGCGAACGCAATATGCACGGTTCACTTTATTTACACATTCGCATAATTTCCAACATTCCTGCAAATTTACAGCAATTCACCAGTAATTAGCAAAACATTTAAGGTTGAGGGTTTGAACCCTTAAGAATGTAAGACTTGTAACTTACATCAATATATTTAAGTCTTTTACATCTAGTTAATTTCTTCAATTATATTTACAAATACTAGTAATTCGTGTCATTAAATTTCTGAAATATTAACATTAACAATAAAAACATTTGGCAACCACTTCAAGAAAAGAAAAAAGACGACAAGAAAGAAATGGCAAGTCAAAACGATGACAGTCATATTAATGAAATGAAAAGACGAAATTGATGGTCAGACTTTTTAAGTCAATTTAAAAGTCAAAATTCGGACTTGGTGATAATTCGGACAAGGCAAAATTATGACAGTAATAACGACATAGAAAGGCACAATTTTGACTTTTTAATTTCATAATTGCGGCTTAGTCTGTCACTCGACTTGACATTAAGATTCATTAAAATTATGACCCGTCCTTTATCAACATTTATTCTCATAATTATAACTTAGTATATGTCAATTCAGACTGTCATAATTAAGATTTACTACAGAATTTTTTCCTTATGCTGTGGAAATGGGCTACCATAGATGTGACGTACATTAAACACATGAATCAATCATATCAGATCATACCTTTGCCGAGCAGCTCCTGAAGGGCAGCCCTGGCCAGCGAGCCTCTGATCTTCAGTCTCTCAGAAACCACAGCGGGGGTGATCAGCTTGTAGTTGGGAACTTCTTTGTACAGTTTGTCATATGTGGCCTTGTCGAAGAGAACCAGGTTGTTCAGCTTGTCCCTCACCTTTCCTTTGGACCACTTCTACTCAAGACCAAATAGAAGGAACAAATAAAAACTCATGCACGCAAAATCACATCTAATTACTCGTGACTGACAGGTCTTTTAAGTGGGGTGAATAACGTTCAAGTATTTCTACCTTCTTTTTCGCTTTGCCTCCGGATTTGTTGACGGGATCCTTGTCCTTTTTGGACTTGCCCGCATCCTTCTTCTGCTTGCTATCCTTGGGCGGCTAGACAGTTACAAAAAAAAAACATTAAAAACACATGCACAAATAATTACGTTTTATATCAATTACATCGATAGAGCTTTAATAAACCAATGTGGTAATGCTGTGCGCGTGTGCTCGGGCCTCGCGCACGATGCGGCAACATTTCATACAAAATAACCACACACAAACGCTTAAATGGCCCGCTTGTTCAGCATTATAGAATTCATTATGCTTTAAAAAGTAGGACACGGTGGTTATATTACGGCTATTTCACGTGAGAACTGGGTAAAAAGTGATATTTTCTAACATTATGGAGTCGCTCGAGCACTCACCATGCTGAGGCGTTGCGAGCTGCGGAAGAGAAAGGAAGTAGCGCACGCGCACGTCCGCTTTGTCCGCGTGCACTTCGACTGGTGCAGCGCGTGCTCTCTCTGCACTCAGTGGCTCGCGCTCGTCACCTGCAGGACTGGAGCGAGTACAGACTTCTTTTTTTTTTACAGTCATGAAGTATAATTTTAGAGGACTTGTTCGACAAAACAAAAAAGTCATTATTTACTCACCTGTTATATATATTTATTATAGGCTATTTTCATAAACCTTAAATATATGTATATATTTTTGTAAGAAAAAAAATTTGTTGCAAATTCTGACAAAATCAAACCAATTTCTGTCAATTTATTGTACATTCTCTTAGACTACGCCCCTACAGCCGTTTCACTAGAAAGTTTCAGAGAAATAAATATGTATGTCCTTTATAAAGGACATACATATTATGGTAGGGTAAGTTGCCAGGGTTGTATAACTGTTGTAACCTCAATGTGCTGGGTCGTCCTGCTGGTCCTGCTCATGGAAGCTGCATGAAAAACAGAGAACTTCTATTCAAACGTTTACAGAGATTTTTTCATACAATCTATTCACATGTTCAATTTAAACACAAACTTTTTGTTTTAGGATGCAATGACACTGGAAGTTGTAAAGAAGTGCTGCTAGAATGCATTTTTTTAACACCATAGTCATTTGGAAAAAAAATATATAAATATGAAAAACTACTTAAGAACATATGTAGTTTATGCTCACAAAAAAAAAATTGTACAATAAACATCCTACATTTTTACATCTTCATCCATAAAGGAACCTGTTGGTTTCATGAAGAATTTGGTACATTCAGGGGTTGGACAATGAAACAGAAACACCTGGTTTTAGACCACAATAATTTATTAGGATGTTGTAGGGCCTCCTTTTGCAACCAGCACAGCATCAATTTGTCTTGGCAATGACAGATGTAAGTCCTGCACAGTGGCCAGAGGGATTTTGATCCATTTTTCTTTAGAACAGCGGCCAGGTCACTGTGATGCTGGTGGAGAAAAATATTTTCTGTCTTGCTTCTCCAAAATACCCCAAAGTGGCTCACAAATATGTGCAGGCCATGGGAGATGTTCAACTTCACTTTCATGTTCATCAAACCATTCCATCACAAGTCTTGCTGTGTGTATTGGTCCATTATCATGCTGATAAGGATCCCCCTCCCTCAGGATACAATGTTTGAACCATTAGGTGCACATGGTCCTCCAGATTGGTTCGGTAGTCCTTGGCAGTGATGTGTCCATCAAGCACAGTAGGGGATGCCATGATGTTGCAGCCCAAACCATCACTGATCCACCCATGTTTCAGTCTGGGCAGCAACAGTCCGAGTGTTAAGACTCTTTGGAGCTTCTCCACACTGTAACTCCCACGGATGTGAAGTTGGAATCTTCAGAGAACAATACATGTTTCACATTGTCCACTGCCCAAGATTTGCACTGTTGGCACCAATGAAACATTTAAGTTTCAGTAAGTTGAGCAGCTGTGTTTTATGTTTTTTTTGGATAAAATAGTACCTGGACATCCCTCTCAGACAGCTTCCTTTTGTGTCCACAGTTACTCCTGTTGGATGTGGTTCGACCTATATGGTGTTATGCCGACATTACCCTGGATACCATAGCTTTCAATACACCACAAAGACTTGCTGTCCTGGTCACAGATGAGCCAGTGAGACACGCACCAACAATTTATCCTCTTTTGAACTCTGATATGTCTCCTATTATGTTGTGTGGATTGCAATATTTTATTTTCAGATAAAATTATACTATTGCTCTGCTAATTCCTTCACACTCTGCTTATACTGAATGTGAAATCAGTGAAGATTGTCCATCAGGCGTAAAAACCTCCAACACCATATTGACCAGTGTTTCAGTTTTATTGTCCAACCTCTGTATTTCAAAAATAAAATTCTTGCTTTAATACTGGAGGTTATGTACAGAGTACAAATGTTAAAGTGCAAAATAACAATGTGTGTCTATTTAAAATGTGTGTACACCGGAGAGAGATGATCCTCAATTCTCCACACCTAAAGCTGTTACTCAACAATTGAACAAACATACATAGAAAATAACAAGTCAAACAACATTCATGTGAAACAATTCATGTTGATACATACTAAGAAAGTAAACAACTTGTTATACTTAAATCTGTAAACATTTCTATTCTTACAGTTATACAAGTTCTGTTCTTCTGAAAGATGTACAGTGATCCACTTCATCTCTAAAGTGTGTGTGAATGTTGTGATATTGCTGCTGAATAAGCTCATGAAAAAAATGTGATACTGAAGGTTATCTAAATGCAATTTAAAAATATAAATTTTTAAAAGTGCAACAGTAACTCTAGCATTAAAACCCTAAAAACAGTTAAAAGGGATAGTTCACCCAAAAATGAAAATTCTGTCAACAATTACTCACCCTCATGTCATTTTAAACCTATAAGACTTTCGTTCATCTTCGGAAAATAAAAGATATTTGTAAAAGAAGATATTTTTAATAAAATCAAATACATTTCTGTCCCTCCATCAAAAGTCTATGCTATATGTATGTTCGCTGATGAATGTTTATATGTGAATAAAAACCTAAATTAAATCAGTCAACATATTAAGATATTGTGTCTTTTCAGAATACATGGATAAAACCTCTCGAATCATATGGATTTATTTTACGATCTCTTCATTTGTGCTTTATTTATAATGACACGAGGGTGAGTAAATGATGACAGAATTTTCATTTTTGTGTGAACTAACTTTAAGTGATCTTTAAAGTGTGAACTTTAAGACCAGCCCCCGGTTTCACAGACAAGGCTTAAGCCTAGTCCCAGACTAAAATGCATGTTTAAGCTGTTTTAAATGGAAGCAACATGCACTGATGTATCTTAAAATATATCAGTGCCATTGTTTTGTCTCTAGATGTACACCAGTAATGTTTTTTTCTAAGGCACGTTTACAAAATATACTTAAAGGTGCTGTATGTAAGTTTTTGACTGTAAATATTATAATATGTTTGCAGATATTTAGGAAACATGCTGAGTTCACATAATCGTTTATCTGAAAAACACTTCTACAGCCAGTTATTTTACTTTGAAATGTGCGTTCCGTGTCGGAATTTCTGTTTTTGTTTTGGTCTGTGCGATTCCGCACGTTGCCATTTTACCCAATATTATTTCACCACCAGAGGGTTGCCAGATGGCGGAAAACACAGCATATTGCAGCCACAGAAACCAGTGAACAAACAGGGTCAAAGATCGCAGATTCTACCCAACCTAAAAAGCCTCTGCACCCATCTAAAAATCTCTATGAATGAGAGTATATTAAAACATGAAATTAAACTCATCATGAATCAATAAATCAACTCATCGCATTCCATTGTCAATTGCGCTCATTCCTGTTGTGTGTCCTCAATCATCACAATGAGTGTCGAGTCTGAGCAGGGGCCTCATTTTTTATAAATGTTGCGTACGCACAAAACAGGCCCTTCCGACGCATAAGTTGTGATTTATAAAAACAAACTTGATGGGAAAATTTGCGCACCTCCATGCAAACTCTGACCCATGCGTACAAACGTTTTAGAGACGGAGCAGTTTGGCGACACCGATGGTGAGCTGGAGGTAAATGTCTTTTTGGTAACTTTTAGACAGAAAATCTAAAGAGAATTATACATATACAGAAAGATAATACAAATATAATTTCACTCACCAAGCCTATCACATGAAGCAAATATCCACCCTTTTTAAATATCCGCGCCAGTGAGCGCGTTGGGTCGTTTAGTGAAACTGACGCAGCCTATCTAAAGGCTGTAAATCTTTATATAATCATACATACAGTGTTCTGTGAAATATGTTCACAATAACAGTTTAAATAAATAAAAGAATGATTTAAACTATGTTTTACTTCTGATACAAATGTTTCGATTAAATATGCCATTCTGATTAATGGAGTTAGACACTTAGATTACATGAAATCATTATTGAGAAGTTACAACATATTTTATATTCAATAAATAGAAATATTTGTTGTGGATGCATGCAATGCTTCTGGTTTTTCTTTCCTCTGGCATGCTATGGTTTAATGTTTTAACTACATAGATAATTGCTTATGATAATAGCAGATTGTCTGAGAAAAGTTTAGGTTATCTGTTTCCATTAAAAATATAAATCAATTAAAAATACTATTTGGTTCTGGCGTACGCACGGTTTTATAAGTCAGAATATTTGTTTGCGTACGCCATTTTTGGCTTTCGGACGCACGTACACTTTTAGTAAGGATTCTACACACAGTTTTATAAATGAGACCCCAGGAGAGGACGGGGGAAACAACTTTCCAATATTTTGAATTTGGACTGCAGTACCCATTTCAACCGCTATCTGTCAAGCTCACATACTGCACCTTTAAATGATCTAATTGAACTAAAGCCTAACCCTGGTTTAATCTAAGCCCTGTCTGTGTAACCAGGCCCAGGTGTCCCAATCAAATGAGGTCACATTTGCAGGGCTCTCGTATTGGATCATTTTTATAAGAGGATTAGTCCATCTTTTTAGGCACGTGGCCCATTTTTGTGCGCATGTTACGCACAAAGAAGAAACAAACTGTTGTTATAGCACAGCAGACTTCTGCTACCCAAAATGCTGTGTCCCAGCTGTAGCGTTTAGCAATGGTGCTGAATGGCAGGCCAGCAATGAATGCACCAACTGAAAAAAAAAGGAAATGAATGGTTATATATAGCATTTTATCTTCATGCATTTTGTTATGAAACACTTTGTGCAGAGATTTACCATTTGCCATCAGAGCTACAATGGCATGCGATGTCCCACAGAAATTGGAGGGGGCGCTCTCACTCGCAATAACTCCAAACAAGGCAATTGGACCGTATGAGGAAAATCCAAATGCAGCACCAAGAATCAAAATCCAAAGCTGTACAATAGAAAGAGATTAATTTTTTTTCTTTTAGACAACATTAAAATGGAAAACTAAGACAATAAAGATGGCTAATTATCTCATTCTAGTGAATTATTAGAGCGGTATACCTCTTTCTCTGAGACACCAGTGAGGACTGAAACTGGATGGAGTGCCAAAACCCATAGCGGTGCTTCCTGAGGAAGCACACATAACTATTTAACTAACACAAGAAAGCACAAATTAGCTATGTTTCCATCCAAAGTTTTTAAAGCACATTTAATTTTTGGGTAAAATTGGAATCTCTCTTTTTGCATAAAACCTTTTCATAGAAAGCAACGTTTCCATCCCATGTGTTCAACAGAACGAAATTGTCACTTCCTGAGAAATTATCTCATTTATCTCAAATTATGACAGCAAAATCTGTCATAATAGTTGCTGCAATCGGGGAAGCCACTTTAGCTCGTTTTTCCGCCATAGTAAATTACTTGCGCCTCAGAATGCGCAGACGAAACGCAATAAACCTGTCATGTGATCTTGCCTTTGGAGGTGAATACCTGGTGTGTGAGATTGCAATCATGTGAGAAAGTTCTGAAAGGTAATTACACCAAATCATTTTGATGACCATCTTTGGCCTCGGCATTTCAGAATGATCAAACCACCATTTGAGATGCTGTGCAATGAATCTAGTTAATTGGTCCAATTTATCCAATCACATCCACTGATGAGACAAAGTCAGTTTGCGCCTCAATGGATTAATTTGGCAAATGTGTTTCAATAGTGTTAGTGTTGCGCATCTATAGTGATAATAGAATATAGAATTTACGCACATCTTGTTATTTTCATCCAGTTTTTTTTTCTGAGATATTACAAAATTTTTATAAAATAGGTGGATGGAAACATAGCTATTGAAGTACATATAGATTTTTCAATATCTTTGAATAATTTTAGATAAAAAAAAAAATCACCTCTGGGGTCTCTGGTGTGATGGTAACCCGGAAAAGGTACATGGACACAGCCATGCCTGCCATCATCATCAGGAGTAGCCCATGGCGAGGATTACCATAGATACCCAGCCCTTGCTGTAAAATAGGAAGTCACTGTTTAACAGATGAAATTATCTCCATTCATAACTTACAAATTAACTTAAAAAAATAGGAATACAACAATATAGCAAAAAATGGTGATAGGCCATTATTTTAATTCATTTTAAATTTATAGTTATTACTTCAATTATCAAAGATACACTGTGTAACTTTTTTATTTTATTCTTAGCTAAAAATACTTAGTTCTTTCAAAAATATATGTGCTCATTAATGTATATTTACTTCGTTCAAGTAATAAAGTATTATCGTGAGTGTATAATATGCCACTGAAAATAAATACGGGTAAGGGGTTCTAATGTCGGTCGCCATGTTGCCCCTCCATCTTGAAAGTACATTAGCCAAAGAGGGACATACCCGTTAATTCAAGCTTTGCCTTTCGCGTTTTAACACTCGATGGCACCGTGTTGAATGTGGACGAGGTCGAACTGGAAGCCATGTTAATCTTGGACTACATTGGCCACCGTAGGAGTTAAAACGAAATCGGAATTGAGAGGAACAGAAACTCATATTCACTGGATGGTCATATACCTTTTCACCGCTAGATGGGGGTAAAATCACACAGTGTAGCTTTAATATAATGGCAAAAATTATCACTCTATTGCAACAAATATTATTATTATTAGAGCCATTATTTTAATTCACTTTAAATGTATTATTATTTTATATTATTATTATTGTATTTTTTTTATTTCTCAATATTAATATAATATAACAGCCAATATTATCAATCTATTGCAACAAATATTATCATTATTAAGGTTTTTCTTGAAGTAAGAGATTTTATTAGATATAATCTGATATATTGTGCATTTCAAATCAATGGATTATACTGTAAACCGAACCCACCCGTGCAACAGCCCTGTCTGACAGATAACCAGCTCCAATGCTGCCAAAAAACCCACCAACTTCCAGCGCGCTCATGTATGAGCTGCCTGTAGAAAACAAACACGTTAGCATCCTCACAAAGATCATAAACAACACAGAAAGCTTCAGGATAAACAGCTATAAAGTAGCAGACTCACCCATCATGGCAGACTGGCCTTTTTCCTGCATGAGGAAGAGCTGACCCCAGTCAGTACAGGCGATCTTTACCCCAAACACAACCAGGTATCCCGCAGACAGCACCCAAAGGTACGGAGACAACAGGAACTCTTTTAGACTGCTTTCCTCATTAGGGCCTGGAACAACAGCAGAGACCGAGTGGATTGACAGGAGCAGTAGCCAATAACAAACAAACATATTGTAAACAGCATAAACATAAAAACAATTAAGCATCCTACTGTTCCATAAAAAAACACAGTAAAAACAGTAATATTTGGAAATATTAATATTTAATATTGTCCAAAACTAAATTTGATCCTGTGACACAAAGCTGAATTAATTTAGTCTTCAGTGATAAATGATCCTTCAGAAATCTTTCTAATATGCTAATGCTGATGTGGCGCTCAAAAAAACATTTCTTCTTATTATCAATGTTGTAAATAGAATGATGAATAGAAAGTTATGAAAAAAACAGCATTTATCTGAAATAAAAATCTTTTGTAACATTACAAATGTCTTTGCTGTCACTTTTGATCAATTTAATGCGTCCTTGATGAATAAAAGTATTTAAAAAAAAAGTACTATTTGTTTCTCTCCGGCCATAGACTAATAAACACCAGTTTCTTACCTCCCTTCTTCCCTTTGCCCTTTTTAGCTCCAGGCTCAATGTTGGGCAGCCCCACATCACTGGGTTCGTTCTTCACCGTCAGAAGGCAAACGACAGCGACGGCCATGCAAATCACCCCAGACATGGACATGATGATTCTCCAGTTATAGTACTGAACCAGCACTGTAGTGATGATGGGTCCCAGACTACCTGCCAGGTTCATGCTGCAGCACAGGATAGCCCACCACGTGCCAAACTGAGACGGTTCAAACCACTGGAAAAAGCAGGAATAAGGCCATTAAAAAAAAAAGATTTCATGGAAACCAATTAATTAACACAATGTCAACACATGTTTTAAGCTATTTTCTAGAAAATACTTCTAGTTCATTTAACATCTAAGTAGTAGGCTACGCAGCCATGCTGGTGGGAAAAAAATATAAGACATTGGAAGAAAAAATATATTTCAAAACTTTTGCGTCCGCTTGCAAAAATGTAGCATTCCCTGAGAAACTTTGTGTTCATAATTTTTTTCCAGATCTCTTTTTTTTCATTACCATGTCCCTTTAGGAGGGGCTCCATAGTATAGTCAACTTAGATACACATTGAGGTCAAAATTGCTATGCAATGCTGGATAATCTATTAATTATTTTTTATTGCCATGTCAGCAACAATGCTATCTTCATGGCAAGTCAATAATAAAAAAACATACAATTAACAACTAGCTAAAGACATTATTGATTAATAGAAGGAAAAGATATTCACATGGTACATTTTTAAACACACCAGTTAATTTATCCGAATGAAATACATTAAAAACAGTTGATTCCAATACATTATGTTTAACAGTCATTGGAGTTTTACAATCAAGGCATGATGCTTACTCTTCACCTTTCAATAAACAACCTCGAATAAAACAATTTGATCATACCTTTATTTGAAATGATTAAAAAACCGTCTTATACTAGCATTTCATGTAACTTGTTTCTGTGACATTCGTGCCATTCCATTTTGCCCAATGCTAGATAAAAAAAAAAAAAACTCTTTTTGGGATGTTCCTGAAGTAAAACAAAAAAAACCTAATTAGGTTTCTTTTATCTAAATGTGCTAATGATGATATACTGTATCATCATTAGCATATCTAGCCTACGTAAACAATATTTAGAATCTGAATAGCAATTAAATAAGATTAAATTCTTTAAATAAACCTAATACAAAGCAATGCCAGTTAATGAATACAATGCATTTGAACACCCACTGAAATGTATGTCATATTCAATATTTTTTATTTGACCGCAGACCACTTTTGGCAAAGTTAACTCATGTTGGTTGCTTTAATTAGATTTAAGTGTATCGTAACTCTCGCAGCATGACTCCACAAGGATCAGCTGTTGCATCTAGAATTCATGAGGTCAGCAGATTTGAATTCCCAACTATTCCCGTCACACTGCCAACACTAGTCGACAGGTGCATACTGACAGATTCTAAAGGCAAAGGGTCAGTCTTACCTTCCGAAGCACCTTTCCACATGGTGGCCAGCCGAAACCCTGACCGAACCCGTTCACGAACCAAAGCACAGTAAACATCATGACAGTGGATGAGCAGGAAAAGGCTATGTTTATGGTGCCAACAATGAAGAGCCCGATGGCGAAGAGCCAGCGAGCGCTGATCCGGTCAGAAAGCACTCCGCTGATAAACTTACTGATAGCGTAGGCCAGAGTCTGACTGCTGGTGATCAGCCCTGCATCACAGGGAACAGGAAAAGACACAAGTGAAAGAAACTATTCTGTTTTGTGGATTTGGCATGGATTTCTTATAGTAAGCCATGAAATACTGCATTGCAATACAAAAGTGGTCTTCAATGTTTTTTTTTCATAGTTTGCCGTCTGTAAGATTTCTTAATGTTTTTGATCAGTCTCTTTGATCAAAAATACAGTTAAAAAAATTAATACTGTAAAATATTATTAGATATTTTTATTTTAATATATTTTAAAATGTAGTTTACATGATCCTTCAGAAATCAGTCTAATATGATGATTTGCTGCTCAAGAAATATTACTATTATCAATGTTGAAAACAACTAATGCTTAATATTTTTGTGGAAACTGTGATGCATTTTGATCAGGATTATTTGATAAATATAAAGTTCAAAAGAAAATAATTTATTAAAAACAGTAATCTTTTGTATCATAAATGTCTTTACTCTCACTTTGGATAAATTCAACACAACCTTGCTGAAAAAGCATGGATGTCTTTATATATAAAACAAAAACAACTTACTGATCCCAAACTTTAGAATGGTTACACACAACACACTTACCAAGATCTTCTTTATCCAGATCAATCTCCTCCATCACTGATGGCATTAGAAAGGAGAAAGTCTTTCGGTTGAAGTAATATAGCATGTAGCCCACAAACATTGAGATAAATATAACAGTGCGGTAATATCCATAATCTGCTGCTCCCATGATTGCGGTTGTAAGATTGTGAATTAATACAAGCTAAAAATTACAATAAAAGAAAACTTTTATTGTAACAATGCTGCAAGATTACAGCCAAAAAGAAAAAGAAAAGAAGTTCTTATAGCACTAGACAAAAGCCTTCAGTTCTGTTAACCAGTTTTCTCCTGATGAAACTTCACAAACTCTCAAATACTGATCCAAAGGTCTAAATCATTTTATCTGACTTCTAAGGGGTGGTGAAGATTTTCAGCTCCTGTCCAGGTTCCTTAAAGTTGCATGGGTGCGGACGGCCGGCATTCACTGCTGTGCCTGGAAAACATCTCAGGTTCAGTTTACTTCAGTCTCTATGCAAGTAGCTTGCTGTAAAGTGGACCAGCAACCAAATACATCAGACCAAAAACAAAGACTCAACACTTTCACAATCAGACAAATTAGAGGGAACAGAGGACGCTTTCATGAAAATTCCACACTTTCTACAGACCTCATGCAGTCTAAATGCCAAAGGGTTTCTTGAGTGGCCATTGACTTAAACAGCCATATGAATTTGAAACATGATGCAGGGGTCAAGGGAACATCTCTTGCAAGAATGCCAAACTCCGGATAAAAATAACGTCATGATAAGTGCTTTCTGCACATTGCATGGGGACACATGCCCTCTCAATGGAAGTAAAAATTCATTAAAACGACGACTGTTGAGTAAACAAATGCTGTGTGAATAAAGGAGGCGTTTTTGGTCATCCTGCACTTTTTAAGCCGTATTTAAAAAGCCTCTGACAGCGCAAGCGCGCTTTGGCACGAGATTACAAAAACGCAAAACCGCGCGGTGACGTCAGTGCATCAAAACGGCGAATGCTGTAACAACACTGTTTCTGACCTCAACAACAAGCAAGCGTCCTCACTATCACTGTGCAGACTAAACGTATTTATTATGTAATGCTAAGATACATCATATATCTCGACCTATATCTTGTTTAAACGGTTAATGTTGCCTGACAGTTTCATTAGAAAAATAGGAATAAAATGTACCTCCGACAGCCTGAGCTTGTGTTCAGAATTCACGCCGTTGCAGGAGCTCCTTCTTCTCTAATCTCTGTTCTGATTGGCTGTCAACCTGTCATTTATGTCGCGGTGGGCGGGCTTTAGTCTTCTTCTTGCAGTCACATATAATTTTGCTGCATTTGTGGAGTAGTTTTAAATCTCCTCTAAGATTTAAAATCAATATACCCGATATTATTTTTAACTGCTGGATTGAACAGAAAAACATACGGAGCCCCTAAAGGGACGTGGTAGTGAAAAAAAATTTAGGATGGGAGAATTTTTTTTTTTTTTATCTTTTGCGTTCCCTCGCAAAACTTTTGCGTTCCCCCGAGAAACTTTGCGTTCCCTCGCAAAACTTTTGCGTTCCCTCGCAAAGATATTTGCGTTCCCACGCAAAAGTTTTGCGTTCCCTCGCAAAGTTATTTGCGTTCCCACGCAAAAGTTTTGCGTTCCCTCGCAAAGTTATTTGCGTTCCCACGCAAAACCTGTTGTGAGCTCGGACAGACACTTCCTGTTTAATGTCCCGCTGGCAGTGCTTCAGAGCTCCGTACGTTAATGGAGCGTTTCATAGTGTTTGAACTTGGACTCGAATATAAAGAAATGCAGTCAAGGAGTTCAGTGAAGCTGGCAATATATTCAAATAGGCTATTCGAACTTCCTGGATCAATATTCTTGAGCTAAACGTTGTTAAAACACAAATGACACCTATTTACAATCACAGTAACGGTTACTGAGTAACCTAGACAACGAGCTACAACCCAATTCTCCTCAAAACGAGCTTTATAATATAGGCTAAATTGATCTTTATGTGCAGGCGGCTGAGAGTCAAGTGCTAGAGGTCCATCTGCAAAGTGCAATATTGCCTAAAAAACGACTACAGCATCAACTCATATTCAAAAATACAAAAATAGTCATTAACTTTAATGTTACAAACTCTAGTGCCACCCAATTCAGCTTACACATCAATGGTGACCCACTGGTCATACTACACTGCTTTTGCACATTTTATATTATGAAAAATATTCAAAACTTCACTGTAACACACCAAATTTAGTTCACACATCACTGCTCTAATATTGGTTATACAACACTTAGTTACATTTACAGTTATGCATTTGGAAGACACTAATATCCAAAGGTACACATTTACATTCTGAGTTCTTGCTTTTCCCTGGGAATCAAAGGTCATGGGACCTTGGCATTGCAAGCGCTCTACTGTTTGAGCTACAGGAAAGCTAGTATGGGAAGTAATTGCACATAAAAAATAAGTAGGCCTAGTATTTACACAAATTATATTGCTACTGTGCGCAGCTAACATAATAGTTGCAATCATAGCTTATGCATTATATTTGCTTACTGAATTTCAATGGCGTATAACAGTGTGAAGTTATTGATTTTATTTCATAATAAAAAATCATAACAATTATATGCATTTTTTTTTATCAAACTAAGTATTGTAGTATAACCAGCAGGAGAGCAGTGATGTGTGAACTAAATTTGGCGACAGTAGCTACAGTGTGTCATAGTGAAGCTATAGAATATGTTTAATAATATAAAATGTGCAGAAGGGTTCGGGGATTTGCACTTTGCAGACGGTCCCTTATTTGGACTAGTCTCTCAATCGGCTGTTTAGAGATACATTTAGATTATAAAGCTCGTTTTGAGGAGAATTAGCTCGTTGTCTAGGTTACTGTGATTGTAAATAGGTGTCGTTTGTGTTTTAACAACGTTTAGCTCAAGAATATTTATCCGGGAAGTTCGAATAGCCTATTTGAATATTGCCAACTTCACTGAACTCCTTGACTGCATTTCTTTATATTCGAGTCCAAGTTCAAACACTATGAAACGCTCCATTAACGTACGGAGCTCTGAAGCACTGCCAGCGGGACATTAAACAGGACGTCCGAGCTCACAACAGGTTTTGCGTGGGAACGCAAATATCTTTGCGAGGGAACGCAAAACTTTTGCGTGGGAACGCAAATAACTTTGCGAGGGAACGCAAAACTTTTGCGTGGGAACGCAAATATCTTTGCGAGGGAACGCAAAAGTTTTGCGAGGGAACGCAAAAGATAAAAAAAAAAAAAAAATTCTCCCATCCTAAATTTTTTTCCACCACCACGTCCCTTTAGGGGCTCCGTAATACCATTTGTTATGGTACTGATGAAGAAAATTATTGCTTATGATTATTATGATAGGTATTCTTAATGGTAATTTTTATGATTAATCCGTTCAAACACATTGTTCTTGTTTTAATCAATTTATGAATGATCTTTTGGTCTATTATAAACTATTTTAATATCATATACTCATCATTATTTATATACATAGTAGGCTATATTCTATTACAACCAGACATTTGGTTCATCTCTGCTCTGAAAAAGTAGGCTAAGTAGTCATGCTGTCACTTCTCTAAAAGTCAATGTCTGTTATTGAATTAGCATAAAGTCCAGACGTGTTGAAAAGGCTTATTTGGTTAAAACCACAATGTTTAACTTCGCTTAAATAATGTAATACCAAGAGGCCAGCTGATTCAGAAAATATATTTTTGAAATGATTAACATTTGTTGATCTGATCTGAACATAGGCCTATAAAAATTGGCAAAGCTCATACATTGCTCTTCAATCTCGCTCACATTTTTTACTTAGAGGTATTTAGTAAGGTGTGTAAGTAAGTGTGCATCTTGAGACAAAACAATGACACATATTTTAAGATGTCAGTTGATGAAGTTGATTTCAATTAAAACAGCCCAAACATGCATTTAATCTGGGACTGGGTTTAAGCTTGGTCTGTGAAACTGGGGGAATAATTCATATAAGACTAATTCATATTTATGGTGATATATGATGTTGTATTTATTATTTCAAATAATACAAATATTATGTTTTTAATATTTAAAAAAAAATGTTTTTTTTGTTCCATAATCGTTGCAATGTCTTTCTGCAAAAATGTAAGCAAATAATAAAAAATGTAATTTTAAATGATTGTATTTTTAATTGAAATTATTATAAAACATTTATTCGGATTTCCACTGTGACAACCTACCCCATATATAGCGTGACAACATGTTGGGGAATTTTGTCAGACAAAATCAGCCCTGAGAAATATCCACTGCAGTAAAATATGTGACCATAGCCTCGGTTAATCTATTAAAATTAATAGATTTTAATCAATAAAAAATATTGTTTAATATTACAGAATCAACTTATTTAATGCATTCATTTGTACCAACAAAATACATTTTACGGGGTTAAATAAATCAATCAATCAAAAAAAAAAAGCAGCTTTTTAAGAAAACAATTGCAGGTTTCACTTTTTACAATGTGGGGTTTAAATTACCCTCACTTTTAAACACAGCACAAAGTTCTCTGTATCTGACATGCTGTTTAGATTTTTAATGGATCTGTCCACGCATGGAAATGTTCATAAATCGACATCTCCATGTTTAAACTCATTACGTGTGTTTGTCCATGTGTGTGAGAGAGTGAGATATACAGAGAGAGAAAGAGAGAAGCAGCAGCACAGAATGCTCTACTCCTCTTCAGATAAGGTTGTTACAGTGTCTGTCTTGTTTTCTTTGTTTTGTAAAAACACATTTTATATAAGAATGTGCCTTTAAATTATTCACTAAAAACATTTGCAGGAGCAAGGGAAGAAAAACAAAAATGAGTGAAGAATTTGCACAGGACTGGAATCCTGAAAAGCATTCAGGTAAAAAAAAATCTCTTCTTCTACAATTATTGGACTGAACCATCATTAATTCATACTCTGACATTGCACATGGACTTGGAAGTGCTAAGACATGGCTGTTTAACACGTCGCTGTATGTTTCCTTTCTGTGATAACATGGATGTGACCGTCAGGGTTTTCATCTGCAGGCTGAAGGCATCGAGTAGGACAGTTAGAGGGTGTTTTTAAACTCAACTGTGACATGTGCATGGACATCAATAAATGCACATCAGCCAAACCGCCAGGAGCTTACAGCACTGTCCCGTGTAGTAAAGGATTGCATTAATCGTTTTTAATGACCTGATTAATTTTTTTTTTTTTAGCTCTGTTAAAACTAGAAGCCACTAAAACTTTTCTCTTGGCATGTGTGATTTGTCAGTTCAACCAGGGCAAGGCATTTTCAGCTTCTGTATCTGCAAATCTTTAGTGGAGATTGTATTAAGGAAATCTTATATTGAAATATCAGTTCGAAAGAGAGAAATACAGGGAGGGAGAACATAAGAGAGGAGCGAACGTCTGTCGTTTTTACCAGCGATCTGCCGCCAGATTTGTTCCTCTGTTGCCATAGCAACAGTCATATACATATTTTCCGATTGTAGAGTTTGTATTCAGGAACTGGTACTATTTGCACAATTTGCACAATTTCCAACTCAGTCTGATCTCCTCTTCTGCCTGATTTCCATCTCAGTCTGATTTCCTTGTCTGATATTCACCTCATTCTGACAGTCTGATTTACTCCATCACAGTTTGCTTTCACTGTCTGATTTCCATTAATGTCTGATCTCACTGCCTAATCTCCAGCTCACTCTGATTTTTGTATCCTCTTTAAACTCAGCTTTACTCAAGTGGGGTGATCTGATCTGTGAAAAAGAAACAGGACATACATTGTGTGAGAATCAAGTGGAAAACTCACACTTCACAGAATCTCAGAACAGTCTCAGAACCTTCAAGGTGACCGGACATTTTCTGTGGCAGCTCCTAGACTCTGGAATAGTCTTCCCTTTCACCTTCCCTTTCTTCTATTATATTTGAAGGGGTTGATTCTGGAATCCACTGTTGCTTTAATATACACTCACCTAAAGGATTATTAGGAACACCATAATACTGTGTTTGACCCCCTTTCGCCTTCAGAACTGCCTTAATTCTACGTGGCATTGATTCAACAAGGTGCTGAAAGCATTAGAAATGTTGGCCCATATTGATAGGATAGCATCTTGCAGTTGATGGAGATTTGTGGGATGCACATCCAGGGCACGAAGCTCCTGTTCCACCACATCCCAAAGATGCTCTATTGGGTTGAGATCTGGTGACTGTGTGGGCCATTTTAGTACAGTCATTGTCATGTTCAAGAAACCAATATGAAATGATTTGAGCTTTGTGACATGGTGCATTATCCTGCTGGAAGTAGCCATCAGAGGATGGGTACATGGTGGCCATAAAGGGATGGACATGGTCAGAAACAATGCTCAGGTAGGCCGTGGCATTTAAACGATGCCCAATTGGCACTAAGAGGCCTAAAGTGTGCCAAGAAAACATCCCCCACACCATTACACCACCACCACCAGCCTGCACAGTGGTAACAAGGCATGATGGATCCATGTTCTCATTCTGTTTACGCCAAATTCTGACTCTACCATCTGAATGTCTCAACAGAAATCGAGACTCATCAGACCAGGCAACATTTTTCCAGTCTTCAACTGTCCAATTTTGGTGAGCTCTTGCAAATTGTAGCCTCTTTTTCCTATTTGTAGTGGAGATGAGTGGTACCCGGTGGGGTCTTCTGCTGTTGTAGCCCATCCGCCTCAAGGTTGTGCGTGTTGTGGCTTCACAAATGCATTGCTGCATACCTCGGTTGTAACGAGTGGTTATTTCAGTCAAAGTTGCTCTTCTATCAGCTTGAATCAGTCGGCCCATTCTCCTCTGACCTCTAGCATCAACAAGGTATTTTCGCCCACAGGACTGCCGCATACTGGATGTTTTTCCCTTTTCACAACATTCTTTGTAAACCCTAGAAATGGTTGTGCGTGAAAATCCAGTAACTGAGCAGATTGTGAAATACTCAGACCGGCCCGTCTGGCACCAACAACCATGCCACGCTCAAAATTGCTTAAATCACCTTTCTTTCTTTCTTTCTCTCCCTGGAGTTCAGGAGATTGTCTTGACCAGGACCACACCCCTAAATGCATTGAAGCAACTGCCATGTGATTGGTTGATTAGATAATTGCATTAATGAGAAATTATAATCACTAGGCTTTTACTTTGTTATAGAAGTTACCAGTGTGATTATCGAAAATCTCCTTTAATGTATTCTCTAATGTCTGTATTTGATATCTGAATGCAGTGACAGTGCTTGCTCATTTAGCCCGGCTTCCAGAAATAAAATATGGACTCATTTTGTTTGAGAAAGGTCTTCAAAGTGTTAAAACATATAATGGTTATTGGAACCAATAGTTTAAGTGACCATAGCTAAAGTGTCATCTAAAGTGTCCGCACACACTCACTCTTGACGAAACCCGTCGTGGAGGACCAAATTTGTTTTTTAAACATGCTAGTCTTTTTATCCTGATGTCGTAAAGCATTGCAGACAAGGCGTCGGTTGTCGTCCACTGACACACTATACAAGATGAAACGATCGAATCTTGCGTTCCGACGCCCGTTGTCGTTAACGAATCCCCTCGACACCCAACGTCAAACAGATCGTGCCAAAATCGGGCTAAAATCGTGTAATCTGAACCAGGCATCTATTTGAATAATCTATTTGTGTTTATTCTTTATGTTTTAATGCGGTTGTTTGAGGGTGTATCATTTTCATTTGTCCAATTGGTTTTTCAGATGTTTTAAGTATGTTCTTTATTTGTTGTACAGCACTTTGGTTTCAACATCTGTTGTTTTTAAATGTGCTCTATAAACTAAACTAAATATTGGCAAAACAAAGCCTCATTCTTGAGGTAATATTATTATTCCTCATGTTTTGGGAATTTCAGTTGGTGACGTTGTTGATGCCCTTTGTTTTTGCTGCCATCTCACATCAGCATCCACAATTGCAGTCTTTGTTGTCAGAATGAGAGGACGCATTCTTCCGGAGGGATGACCTCTCATCCCCCTGCTGGCCCTGGCACTGCTCACACTCTCTCTCCGTCTCTTATTGTCTTTTCTCTCTCAAAGGCTAGCAGGATTTCTGATTGATACAGTGTGTAAATGGTTGCGTCAAGGCAACAAGAGATAGATGCAATATGTAAGTATAACTGGCTTTAATATAACATTTTTAAATGGTGATATGCTTTCTTTTTAAATGCAAAAGTGTGAGATTTAGGGTGTTTAAATGTTTTATTGTCCCAGGTTTAAAAATTGGGAAGAAATTGTGAAAGAAAACTAAGCAAGCTTCAGTTGTGCTGAATATATAGAGCGCCAGTTTTCTCTTTCAGCCAAATTTAGCAACACATCAATATCTCCCTCTGGGACACTTGCACAATAATAAAATCTGAGACAAGTGTGAGGCACCAAGCAGTGCTGCCTTTTTATTGGTTGTTTAAATGTTTGTCTAAACAAGTAAAGAGTGAATCTGGGCCTCTTGCATAAGAAATGGGGACAGGCAAAAGATTAGGATGCTTATCATTGATAACCATAACCATTGATCATGAAGAAAATGTAAAGGAGTTTGGGTTATTTGACAGTGTTTTGGAGAACTGTATGAATTAATCTCATGAAATCATGTCCATAATGACAAGATTTGTTTGCATTAGGCCATTTTTTTAATGACAAATAATAAGCACATTCCTCCACATTCCTTTTTTAATGTTTACTTTTCCTTTTATGGTTTACTGTTAAATGCAATGTGTTTAATTTAAATTAGCATAATGTCAGTACAATGTAAGTACTTCCATGTTGTATAAATACTGATAGATATTTTGTTTTTAATAATTTTATATTCAAATCTTATCATAATATTATGAATATATACAAATATTTGCACCGCCTGGACAAAAAAAGTCCCAGTTTGGAGGCAAATGCTAAAGAGTCTATGATTGGATCATTATTGCAGTGATTATTATGTTTCTTGCATGTTTTATGTTTGCCAACAGTTCTTCTAACTTCTTGGCTGCTCTGTTCCTGACCAGAGTTCTCATTCATTCATTTTCTTGTTGAACATGTTTGTCTGAAATCCTTACAGAATGACATGCCAAACCATAGAGAATGTTCAGTATGCATATCTGTGACATTTATTTGTTCTAGTTATGCTCTAAAATATTTCATTATTTATTCTATATTTTTCATTATTTGAAATTGAACATCAAATGATTACTGTTCATGATATCTGTCTAAATGTGATTATGTGTCTCAATTATTCGCATGTCTCAGTTCCTGATGGAGTTGCCTGCTGCAGGGACTATGAAAAGAGAGGGATAAACACCGGTAAGCTCATTTAACATGCAGAGAAACAGAAAAACATCTCTATCATAGGGAATGTCCTGCTGGCGTATAGAAGACATGAAATTGAAGACACATACTCAAACACCTCTTAAGAGACTCGAGATTGCGAGGATGCATTCCAAATTTTGGTCTCTTCAAATTTCTACGGAAGCAAAGTTTAAAGCTTATACTGACCTATTTTCTGGTAAAAAGAAGCAGCAGAGAACCCCCCCCCCCCCCATCCCTTTTTTCCCCCAAGCAGAACCTGACTTAACTCATCCTAAAAGCTATAAATCACTATGAAGCACATTACAGGGATGTGTGCAGTGATGGCAGCAAATGCTTTCAGAATTGTTCAAATTTCGAACACAAAGCATTGATAATAATGATTATATTTTAACTGGAAAACAAATAAAAAATAAATGTAAAAAATTAGGAAAATAAAATAATATCCAAATTATAAATAAAAATGATCAGCTTTGTTGAAGTGCAATTCCTCAACATACCGAAAAGTCCTAAAAAAACATATTAGTAAATTATATTCGACATATTCAAAAATTCGAATTATTTTTCGAATATATTTGAACACTAGAGATATTATTTCAGTTAGACCAACAGAACACAAAAGGGGACAACGATTAGCCTAAATCAGTGCTTTTCAAACATGCCCAGGGCTGTGTTCGACAACGCCCCCTATGCCCTCATTGACTAATCCCTACATTAGTCCACTAATATATTTCACTT
Organism: Chrosomus eos; assembly: GCA_036326025.1. Classification (NCBI taxonomy): domain Eukaryota; kingdom Metazoa; phylum Chordata; class Actinopteri; order Cypriniformes; family Leuciscidae; genus Chrosomus; species Chrosomus eos. Next base: position 23,552,018 of record CM070841.1, read on the forward strand.
GAAGGAGGGAATGAAAACGAGTGATTGAATTCAGCTGCCGCCTTTAGTTTGAGCTTGCTGTTTAATAATCATTTGAAACTGGCAGCTCCAGTATGATGAAAAGATTTATCTTGAACTTAGTCATGGGAACGATGTATAAACCTTAATTAAACCATTTATTAATCAAGTAAAAAGGATTTTATACCTGTATGATATTACGCCTAAGCCACATTGGACCAGCGGGTTGGAAAATGGACGGTGATGATTTTGACAAACACTGGCTTATAAATCGTGCCTGACTGTTAACAAATTGCATTTACTTTGAAATAAAGTTTATAAAATCAAAGGTTTCAACCTACACTCAAAAATATGATATGTTGGCTTTACTTAACTTTATGTAAACAGGTTCCACCGGTTCCACATAACTGGGTTTCGTTAAACAAACGTAATTTGTTCATGTAACTTCAACATCATGGAAGTCATTTTAAGCGATCCAATTGACCCTTCGCGTGGAGCTTGATTGACAGGTGTTCTGACCAATCATACTTCGCCATCCGCCATTTTGTCCGACAAAGCAGTCAGGAGAGTTATGCTGCGTTCCAGGCAGTTTTTTGAGCTCGTAAATTACGACTTCAAACCACGACTCACGACTTTGTAGCGTTCCAGGCCAGTCACGCAAAAATACCTGAGCGCAATATACATACTTATTGTTTCAGACACATAACATTGTAATACATAATCGTGTGTGTATATACATACGTATTGTTTCAGACACATAACATTGAAATACATAATCGTGTGTGTATTATTATCATTATTATTATATTATTATTAATTTGACTGCAACGTTGTATTGTCCTAAAGTGTATCCGCCGGCAGAAACACTGCATCCGTAGGGGCTGCCATTGTTGTTTTGTATGGTTTTGCGGGCTATGTGACGTCAGAACTCGTAACTGGGAGTACATGGATCTAGTACGAGTTCACGGGTGGGAAGTCACGGGTTTGACTGCCGTTCCAGTGCACTTTCACGGGTATAAGGTTGGAAAAACGAGTTACAGGTTGCCTGGAACGCGGCATTAGTAGATTAACATGGGAGGATTTGAACTTGAAAAACTGAATATACTGGCGCCTTTCCGCGGTTAAAACAACATTCCTTCTTATGTTCATTCATGTTTATTTTAATTAAAAAAGCAATTTTTTTAATTATGCTTTTGAAACCTGAAACACAGTCAGTCAGTCAGTGTGTCTGAATCATGTCTGAACATAACAAAAACCAGTAAACCAGGTTTACCAGTAAACGTCTCCTGGGGCGTCGATTAGGACAGTGGTTCTCAAAGTGGGGTCCGTGGCGCACTGCCTGGGGGTCCGCGAAATATTTTTAGAGCCCTATGATTTGCGGAATCCAGTCAGACCATTGGGGAAATTCTTGGCAGAGCGCACATAGGTCACATAGGCTTCATAACATTATAAAAAGAACACTACTCAAAACTACTCAAACACTGGCGAACAAGAATTCACAACATACTTTTACAGTTACTGTAAATGAATGTTGTGAATTCTTGTTCGCCAGTGTTTCAGCGCGACGAGTTGAGAAGAGCACGTCTATGGAGCTATAAGCCTTCATGACAAGGACAGTCAAGTTCTCTTGAGCATTTGCAGCATTCTGTGGCATTGTAAGTTGTAATATGTTTATTTTGTGTGTGTATATATATATATATATATATATATATATATATATATATATATATGTATATGATGATTAATCTAATATAGGATGCGTTTGGTTGCGTTAATGAACGATGCAGTAGCGCTTCATTGTACAGGTGATCATCTTTATCTTTAGCGTGCGCAGCTCAAACAGCAATGCACATTTATAACTATAATTGGGACTGTCATATACATGCCATTATAATGAGAACACTATTGTAATAAAACGTTGTGAATTCTCTGGGTTTAGTGGCCGTTTCACCACGTTGTTGTGGGAATACCGCGTCCAGAACAGGGACTAGCTACACATTCTATGACCAGCACAAGTTCGATTGTGCATTCACGTCCTTTTGTGCAGATAAGTCGTAATATAAAGTTGATGTAATAGCCTATAACTATCTGATTAATCTCACATAGGCCTATGATGCGTTTCGTGGATTTAAACAACCAGGGCCGGGTTTCCCGATATCTTAGCTCTTAAGAGCGCTCTCTACGTGCAAGGTTACGAACGCTCGCCGCAATTCCACGCGCGTTTCCCAAAAATGCACTTAACATGAACGCGCGAGAACGCGCTCTACGTGCTACTTAAGCGTCGCTGTCCATTCGCGAAGTGCTGAAATATAACCTTATATGGAATCGTATTCTGAACGTTTAACCTAATAATCGTCATTTGATGTGGATTAGAAATCAAGACAAGTCTATATGGATATAAAACACCTATACAGGCTGACAAAATGGCTGAACAAAAACAAAAAAACAAGAGAATATATACCTTTCAAAAAGATCAAATTAATGTCCTTCTAGAGGAGATAGAGGGAAACAAAGATTTTATTTTTAACAGATTTAAATGACACCATACAAATAAGGAAAAACAAAACATCTGGAAGGACATTGTCACATTGCAAACTAACTGCAACCGTGTTCAAAGATCAGGGAAGGAGGTCCGCAAGAAATGCCCAATACATGGCTGGTTTGTCAGCAAGTCATTGACAGATTTTTTTGAATTCATCCCTATTTTGCATTTGCCCGGTCTTTAAAGCATATTTCCCAGATTACTTATTTTATGATTTTTTGTTTTTTGTTCATTCGTTTAATTTAGATGTGTATTTATATTTTTTCTCCCATTTTATTTAATTTAAATTATTTAATTTATTCATTTAAACAAAACACGAGTACAATAATAAAGTGTACAATAAAGTACAATCAATACCTTATAGTATACTCACGTTGCACTGTAATCTGTTAGATAAAAGTGTAATCTGCCGGTTGTCCTGCAGGTGACCTCATAACTCTGTCTTCTTACGATGCACTTGGGGATTTACGATTACTCCAGAGCACTCGTAGTTCTACGAAGATTTTCAAGTGCTACTTAAGTTACGATGCTTTTGGGAAACAGACCATAATATTAAGATCAGTCGTACGATCGTTTTTACGATCAATTTAGGGTTACGATGCTTTTGGGAAACGCAGCCCTGGTAGAAAAGTTCTTCAGTTTCCCGGTGCTCGTTCATCTTCCGCTTCGCAGATTAAACAATGTAAAACATTAAAAGCTATGATTGGGACTGTCATATAACTATAAATGTATTCAGTGGCTGAGTTTTTAGGGTGAAAAAGATTACAATGCAATTAATTCCAATGGCATTTAAGAGTACAAATAGTTTTAAGCATATTAATCACAGTTATTGTTATGAGGGGCTCCTTGGAAATTTTTCTCCGCTCTAACGGGTCCCTGGTCCCAAAAAAGTTTGAGAACCCCTGGATTAGGAGACTAACCAGGTAAACTTAAGTCAAATGCGTAGGGGAAAAATCTACCACAGAGCTTATTTACAACATGATTTAAGTTCATGCTTGTGCATTTGCATTATTTTGTACAGATGCAAGTTATATGTTAGGCTACACTGTTTTCGTCGGATTCATCTGTCTAGTAGGCTATATAAATGCCTTTGTGTGAGTTGAGTAAACTGCTTTACTTGACTGGTTTTACTTCTTCATTCACTGTTCTTCCTCACAAAACTCTTTTTTTAACAGAACAATTGAGATCATTATCTCAGTTATCATGTTTTCATAATCGTTGAAAGCTTAAATTGTAATTAAAAATGGTATCAGTTTAATTCCAACCACTAAGGTGACTTTTTTTGCCACAGGTAGACATGCCGAAGAGAAAGGACTTCCTGGCACTTGTTTTGATTGTAGTACCATGGACTTTACTCCTCACGCTTTGGCACCAGCGTGCTGGCAACCCGTTGCTCCCAGTTCCGAGGGGTAAATACTAAGAACGTCCTTTCAAATGCTACAAGTTAATTTAGGAATTTTTTGGGATGGTATCTTACGTTATGGTGCCCCTGGCACATGCCGTTAGATGTTGTGGCACATCCATTTAATCATTTCCATTTTAGTCTGGGACTAGACTTAATCCTGTCTGTGAAACCAGGGGTATAACTGCAATAAACTTCAGCGGATAATTTTGCTAAACTAACACAATAAAACAAGACGAAGGCGTTAGCTAACACAACATTAAAAAGTTACCATAATATCATAAGGTGCCATCCATCTAATGGTCCTATAAGGTGCCAGGATCTTCAAGTGAAAGGCGCCTTGTGGTGCCATCCCAAAGAGGCACACAATCACTTTCACATACCTTTATCTTGACTGTCCCAAGCTGGTGGAATGACCTGCCTATATCACCCCAAGAATTTTCAAGAAACTGCTAAAGACTCATCTTTTTCGTCAACACTTAACCCATTAATACTACACTTACTAATTCTATTTAAAAAAAAAAAACTTGCTACATGCTTAACTGGGACTGCGTATTGTTGCCCTTTTGTTAGTTTGATTGCTTCGATTGTGCTCCTCATTTGTAAGTCACTTTGGATAAAAGCTGTTAAATGATTCAATTTAAAGGGTACCTATTATGGATTTTTGAACATTTCCCTTCATGTAGTGTGTAACATAGATCTAAGTGAAGGAAAACATCCTGGAAAGTTTTAAACATGAAAGTTCACCGTATACAAAGTTATTGTCTCTCAAAAGTAAGAGTCGACTCTGAGTCGCTGATATGAATCGTTCGACGAACGATGCTTTTCCTTTGTCTAGATGACGTCAACTTGACAAGTTATTTGAATAAGATACGCCCACTTATTGCGTTCAGAGACGCCAGGGAAAACTAACATCATGTCGACGAGACGCTGTGTTGAAGTGCGACGCAAAAGCAAACTTTTTTCATCTGCCCAGTGAGGAGCATTTGAAGACTAAGTGGCTACAGTTCATATATACAACTATACCACAGAAGTATAGCCCAAACCTTGTTCTGTGTTCACGTCATTTTGAAGATGATTGCTTCACAAACCTAAATGCTATAAAGTATGGATTTGCGAGCCGGCTGATACTGAAGGAAGGTTCAGTACTGAGTTTATTTGGATCAGCTTCCTTCTCCGAATCACAACCTGTAAGTATTATTAATATTAATTGTTGCTTTTATGTTTTATGTATCATGCTCAATAATTATTTTGTGTGTTGTGTACGCACAGCGCAGCTTCTAGGTCTTCAATGTCAATTGTATTGAAATATGTGAAGTGCAGGGCTCTCAAGTGTCACGCATTGAGCGTGACAGTCACTCATTTCGTCACCCATTTCTTCGGGAATTGAAATCTCAGTAGTTTCATAACCAAAAAAAGCTGTGCAATGTTGTAGCATCATTAATTATACTGCAAGTAATGACACACTGACCGTTCCAAGATGGCGGGCGTGCAAGTGTGTCGGAGCGGTCGAATGTGGAATCTACGTATACATACAGTATCTATGGTTGAGGGCATGTATATCTAATGTATATAGATGCCACATTCTCACCTTTCACAGGATGGAAAGTGTCGGTTTGTGTTTTTATATGTAGTAACTCAATACTACAGGTTTTTACTATGGTACTTTTTAATGTTTCTACTTTTCATATGGTAACTTTTTAATGTCGTGTTCGCTGATGCCTTCGACTTGTATTGTGTTAGTTTCGCAAAATAATCTGCTTAAGTCTATTGCAGATAAAAAGATATTCATGCGTCTAACTACGGTTGCAGATGCACAGTCAACTTGCTCTCGAGTGTTCACGGACCTGCTCTGAGCGTTCCAATATGGCGTTCAACTTACGTATATCGACCCATAGAAACAGCCACTAATGAGACATACTACAAGAAACACTACACTACTAAAAATGGCTGTCCCCTCAAATAATGCCCTATAGGCGTATAGGGGGTGATTTCGGACACTTGGTGGTACGATAGTAGAAATGTGGTCACATTTAACAGATTAGCTCACAAACATTAGCGCAATACCTTTATGAAATGTCTACAACCTTCTGGAATTTGCAAGTCATTTGTTCAATTAGTGAGTGAATGAACGAGTGATCACCTTTTTTTTTTTGACAAGCTTGATATAAAATACCACATCACTATTGTTCAATAACGTCAAGCATTGTGTACCATGACACTGGATGTGCCACAAAATAAAAATGCACAATAGTATATATATATATATATATATATATATATATATATATATATATATATATATATATATATATATATATATATATATATATATATATATATATATATATATCCAGTAATATCCAATATCCACCAAAAATTATAAAAAATAATATTTAAAGCAGAATTCGGCAACATCTAGTCTTCTTCGCATGATTTTCCCTTTTGTTGTCACATGTTTTCCCCACGAGCTCCCCCTACAGCTGTGGGCCGTATATTTCACAACACTATCGTAAAAAAAAACTCACTTGCGGCACCCTTCTCCCCCGTTCTACCGCTGCTCACGTGCATTTGTTATTATCGGAGCCGGCCAACTTTACTTGCGGAGCTATATACCGAGGTGGGTAATACATCATACACATTATCATAGAACATTGACATGTACATTTTGTATTCTGTTATCAACCCGTAAAGCAGTTCGTGTTTCTCGCTCGTTCTCGTTCTCGTCTCGCTTCTCACGAGACTTCCAATTTTCATTTTGCCGGGACGGTAGTCCCCATGTTGCAAGGTTGGTTTTCCGCCTGGGAACGCTGGGGGGAGCCAGGAAAGTCACCAATATCACCAGAACAGGTTGTTTAACCATCCAAATGATTTCTAGACAGCTTTATTAAGTTAAAAAAGTTACCAAGTTCTGCTTTAAAAAAATAAATGCATATAAGCTAGCTAATAATGTGGTAGAGATATATTGTGCATTCCTACTCTAAACTCTTGGTATTTTTTATTTATTTTTATGGACAGTTAACAGAACTGGGGTCAGTAAAGCTCACCAAAGAAACGTTAGACTTCATGAGCCCTGCATCTTAAAAAACAAGTACATCACTGAGGTCACCCAGATGAAGTACGTCCACAGCCGCTCTCCACCCTGGTCTGATGCATTGCCAACTCTTCACGTAATAACTCCAACCTACAGGAGACCCGTCCAGAAGGCAGAGTTGACCCGCCTCACCAACACTCTTCTACATGTCCCCAACCTTCACTGGCTAGTGGTGGAGGACGCGGCGGAGAGGACGGCGTTGGTGTCCAGATTACTGGAGAACACTGGACTGAATTACACCCACTTGAACATAGAGACGCCTCAGAATCTCAAAGTGCAAAAGAAGCCCAGACATGCACGTATTCCTCGTGGCACCATGCAGAGGAACCTGGCTCTCCGCTGGCTGAGGGAGAACATCAACCCCAGCTCGGGTCATAAAGGAGTCGTGTATTTTGCAGATGATGACAACACTTACAGCTTGGAGCTGTTTGAGGAGGTACAGTACATTTGATCTGCTGTTCATAGATTGTGTCCTTTCATATTTCCTATTCCATCCTCTTTGTACCGCAGATGCGTTGGACTCGTAAAGCATCTGTCTGGCCGGTCGCCTTCGTCGGAGGTCTCCGGTACGAATCCCCCAAAATCAACTCCCAAGGCAAAGTGTTCGGATGGAGGACGGTGTTTGACCCTCGTCGACCTTTCGCCATTGACATGGCTGGGTTTGCAGTGAACCTTCAGCTCATCTTCAGCAAACCTCAAGCCTACTTTAAGTTAAAAGGGGTAAAAGGTGGATACCAGGAGAGTAGTTTGCTACAGGATCTGATCACTCTTAGTGACCTGGAACCCAAAGCCTCCAACTGCACAAAGGTGAGTCGAGTCCTAAACCTAAATCTTCAAAACCTTTCCAAATCATTTCAGTTCCTCTTTTGTTTTTGGAAATTACAAGGTTTGTAAAAGAAAAATGGGTTCTGGTTTCAGGTACTGGTTTGGCACACCCGGACAGAAAGACCCTTGCTTGTGAATGAAGGGAAAAAGGGATTCACAAATGCCAGCGTGGAAGTATGATGAACTGCTCTGCTGTCCTGCTGTTTTTTTTATACTAAAGTATCCTGTCAACTGGACCGACAGCAAGAAAGTATAATTCAGTGCACTGAATTTAAACGGTTTCCTTGTCAAAGACAGACTGCACTATTTGAATAAGACACTCTCACTAAAGGAATTTAAAGGAACTGTAAAGAGTCAAACTCTTGAAAGCTTCGCAACAACTACAACATTTGCCCAGATTTTTGCCCCGTTTGCAGTCTGGATTATTCTGTCAAAAGTCAGAGTCAGTCTACCAATTTTAGGAAAGTGGAGTTGACAGATTTGACAGAAACTTGCACGGTGGCCATCGACTCTGATTTTATAACTTGAGACTATAATTCATTCCAGTTGGAAGATATCAAACATGGTTGATATTTTGAGCCGAGTTTAGAATGGATATTTTTTTCATTTGTCACGTGTCTCCTAGTAACAAGGCGCATATTTCTGCGTGAATTTGTTGTGTTGGATAAGCCGTCCGCCATATTGGAGTGGATAAAACACCGCAAGTTGACTGCAAGTTGACTGAGCGTAGTTAGATGCATGTATGAATATATCTGCAACAGACTTCAGCAGATGATTTTACTAAACTAACACAATAAAAACATAATTTTATTGTCATGGTAACATTTTAATGTCACAAATACTAAATATGGTAGTGTATACCAGACACAGGACTGCTGCACAACAACTTGAAAAATGCTCCGGAAAACTTCCATTCTAAGAGTGCTTTACTATGCTGATTTGATTTGGAAGTTCAGATACAATTTGGATAGAAATAGAATTTGCAAAAATGCTAACATCATTGCAATGCATTAACAAAAACTTAACATCATTGCAATTAATAACATTTTTACAATCCAACAGTAACATACTGTATAACTTTTTGTTCATTTACATTTTTTGTTCAGGCACTTTAATTGCATTTCGTAGTGCTTTTAGTTTTACTCTTGACTAAAATGGCATAGAATACCATTCAACGACATTGTAGTTGATGAGAATTAACATTAAACAAAATTAATTAAACCAAAATACTCACACATTTTATTCTATAACCCTAAAAGTTGGAGCATTATGTGAAATGCAATCAAATTGATAAACTGTGATTTTTTTTATTATTCTCTTGAAACTTTATTTAACTCACAAAAGTACAAAAAATGCTTTCAGTGGCCAAATTAATTGTATTTTGTAAATATAATTTTTATTTTGATGGCTGAAACACACTCCAAAAAAGTTGGGACAGAGGCACAATAAAAGTGAAAAGATTACAGAATATTCAATTTAAACTATTTTGAAACAATCCACAATTAGCAGGTGAATTGGTAATGGGTGAGGGGATTGCGTTTGGGTATAAGGAGTATCCACCAATGGCTCAGTCTTTGCAAGCAAAGATGGGTCATGGCTTACCACTTTGTGCCAAATTTCACGAGAAAATTGTCGAACAATTCAAAAATTAAATTTTTGAATGCAAGATTGCAAAGTATTAAGGTCTTTCCTCATCTACCACACATACTATTGTGAAAAGATTCAGGAAATCCTGACAAATCCCAGGCTATGCAAGGCAAGGCAGGAAAAACCCTGTTGAATGTGCATGACCTTCGAGCCCTCAGATGGCACTGCATGAGAAACCAACATGCTACTGTGTTAAATAGCCACATTGGCTTGGGAGTATTTTGCAAAACCGTTTTCACTTAACACCATGTTTCAGTCTGTTTTTTGGAAAAGATTTACATTGATTTCTCAGTCCCAAAGACGAAAGGGATCATCCAGACTTTTATTAGCTACAGGTGCAAAAGCAAACATCTGTCATTGTATGGGAGTGCATCAGTGATGTGGAGGTGTGTATTGGGATTGTACAGAAACATAGGCCTACTGCCATCAAGATGACAATCTTCCTAGGAAGCAAGACAATGCCAGGCCTCACAACAGAGTGGTTTCAAGATACACTACACAGTAAGGTATGTACTTGACTGGCCTGCCTGCAGTCCAGGGGGTGTATTATCTTACCAGTACGAGTTCTCCTAAATAGCAGTAAAAGTTCTTAGTTAAGAGTTTTCTCTTAAAACCTATTCACAAAGCTGCTGAGACCAACTTTTACTAAGTAATAGAGAGAAGTCTTAAGCTCAGAGAAAGGGTGGGTTTACTAACTATGCACACAGTGATTGACTGATGAGGGGGTCTCTGTCAGTGATTTAATCATTGAAATATTGTAGAACGAGGTATTATTTTGCCATATTCGAATAAAGATTTTAAAATGTGGGCTAAGGGTCACTATTTTTAACAAGTATATGTTCAGCTAATTTTCAGCCTCTTACATGTCTGCATCTCGAGAGATTACAGAATTCAAGAGACAAATAATATTTTATAAACAAAGTTTGGTTAAGCACATTCCAATGGTCTATCTTATTAGTTCGAGAGGAGGATATATATACACTGACTCACCTAGTTACCTCAACAAATTTTCTATTGCCTCAATGGTGTACAGTGTCTTTGGGGCAGATTGCTGAGGAAAAAGCCATTTTAGGATAAGTTGTAAATTGGTTTTAGTGACTTAGGGGTCCTGACTACCCCTAACATTTCACAGATTAAGGAGCATAGTTTTAGCGCTAATGCTTTGTGAAATACTCATAGAGCAAATGGAGTCCTATCTATAGATTGGCAAGTTAGGAGCTACTATTTCAGCCTTAAGATGTTTTACAGCCCCAGATCTGTCTCGACCCATCGTGAGCAGACATCAGTCTGATGAGCAGCTCCTGAATCAGGCAAGATTGGGCAAAAATCCCACTTGCAAAACTTTGCAACAATTAGTATCCCAATTCTCAAATGAATAAAAGGTGTAATTAAAAGGAAAGATGATAGACACAGTGGTGAACATGCTTCTGTCCCAACTTTTTTAGAGTGTATTGCAGCCATCAAAATAAAAATGTGTTTATTCACAAGTTGTGAACACATTACAAATCGTTTCTTTGTCAGTTAAATAAAAATAATTAACCAATCACGGATTTTTGATTTTGTATTTTACAAAATGTCCCATCTTTTCTGGAAAACGGGTTGTACATTAAATTAATTTAAACGTGTTAAAACTTGAACTGCTGCAACAGAACATTTTTGCCGTAGACCATTGTGAAATAATTTGTTAAAAAATTGCCAGAGTTTTAATAGGGAAAGAGCATATTAGCAACATGATTTAAGTTAAAGTTTACCTGTGAGTTTACGTCATTTTGTGCAGCTGGGTGGTTGACGTGACGCTCCATTTTTGTGTTCATAGTGACCAATATAAATAAAAATGTATAATATTTCATTAAAATATCTGTTTTTATATACAGTTTAATCTTCCAGAACTAATACATCTGTAATTAATGAGCATTATAATTCAAATATGTAAATATTTTGTTTTAAACATGACATTTGTCCTCTGGCGTGACTGTCCGGGGTAGCATTCCTTATCTTAAAACTACTTTAATTAAATGAAAAATAAGTCTAAATACATTAAAATACTTGAATATATATTATAGTAGTGTTAACTTAATGAAACTAAAGGTTATAAGTCTTAATGTCCCCATTTAGAATAATTATGACACATTACATTTTGTCCGCAAAACTGGTGTCCACCTGGTGTGACGCCATTCTGTAGATATAAAACGGGCATTAATTTGGGCACCCTATTACTGAGAGGGGCTATTCTTCATCCAGGAAGTACAGTAGACCTCACTGGAGCACATGGACTGCACACAAGTTGAGTTCTGTCTCAAATATTTTGATAATATTGCTATTTCTGTGCACTGCTGGAAATGGGATCCATTATGTAGTCCTTTGGTGTGACGTAATTTAAGTATTGATCTGACAATTTTCATCAATTTATATTGATTGACTATTAAACATAATGTAAACCTTAACACTGTTAGTCAGGACTGAAGACTGTCTCTCATATAGCTAGGCCGCAAACTGACCTTGATCTTGAAAACGTCCACTGGTGTGACGGCACTGTCCTATAGTGTGACATGAAATCAGCGTCACACTAGTGGAAATGGCTGTCACACCAGTGGATGTAGGCTCTATCAAGGGGTTGGTCATTCTGCATTTGTGATGGCAAGTGGTGTCCCTCTACTTTACAACATAATTATTTATATTTCCAGAATATCCCTGATCTTGAAATCATCATGATGGCAGCCTCCATTTTAGAAAAGTCTGGATTTAGGCTAATTTGCTTTACTGTCTGTTGTGTTACTGTCTTTCATGGTAACACCACAGACTCTATAGTAACTCCACAGACAATATACCAGTAATGTTGTATCTTTAATAAAACACATAGGACATCAGTAATCAATCATATAATTGTATCTCTCTTGTCAGGTATGGCCAGATTAACTGCTGCTGAAAAGCAGCGTCTTTATAGACAGCGTAGAGATGCAGACACAGTTCGAAGAGCAGAGTTCCTTCAAAAGAAACAGCAGACCTATTTAAAAAACATTCAGCGCGAAACAAGACTGAGAATAGGAGATCTTCCAGAGAGGGGAAAGAGAGCAGCAAGGAAGAACGGGAGAATATACTCACTGATGAGTTTCGATTTCTGTTGAGACATTCAGATGGTATAGAGTCAGAATTTGGCGTAAACAGAATGAGAACATGGATCCATCATGCCTTGTTACCACTGTGCAGGCTGGTGGTGGTGGTGTAATGGTGTGGGGGATGTTTTCTTGGCACACTTAAGGCCCCTTAGTGCCAATTTGGCATCGTTTAAATGCCACGGCCTACCTGAGCATTGTTTCTGACCATGTCCATCCCTTTATGGCCACCATGTACCCATCCTCTGATGGCTACTTCCAGCAGGATAATGCAATGTTACTTCAAAACTTATCCGACATTACTTTCCTTCAGAGCCATTTAATCTTATAATTTAATGTTTTTAGACTGTAAAGTGGTTTTAATATTTTAGAATAAAGACTATAAAGGTAGCACAGACCATTTTTCCTGCCTTATTATGTATATACATTTAAAAAAAAAAAGGAAACAATTCTTGTTGTCCAATGGTGTGACGGAATGTCCTGTGGTGTGACAAACTGAATTATACGGGGAAAAGGCATTTTAATGCAGAAATTCATGTAAAAAGTGTTGAATAGTATAATAATCATATCACCACTATGCACATATAAGGATGAAATGAAGCTTCATTAGGTTTTATACTAATTATAACGAATATAATCCAGACGTTTGGGTAAAGTCCCTATGTGTACATCTTATAGTAGGATAATAACATGATTGTGAATTTATATTGTTTACTTTTGATGTGGGAATATAGTTAGGACAAACTGATAAGGATTGTGCATATTTGTCTTATCTGTCACACAATCTCTGAATTAAATATTAACATTAAAAATGTTGTCACACCGGTGGACAATATGTGGGACTATCACACAAAAAAAGTTAATAAAATGCTAAATAAATAAGGAATTATAACGGGACACATTCAGTTTTGAGTTTTTCACATATTAAGCAATATAATTATATGTCATTTGACATACATTTTAGAAATATATTTTTTTCCACTTTGGATTTGAGTTCACGTCAACCACCCAGCTGCAATTATATAACGCCTATTGTTTTCGTCTGATTAATCCCATATGGGTAGGCTGTTACCTTTGGGTGAGTTAATTAACCTAATTAAATTCTAATTCAACATCAGATTTTTTTTTCAACTGAACAATAATCGTTTTCTCTCAATTATCCTGTTTTCGTTATGGTGGAAGTCCAAATTAAGGACGTCCTCCTGGAGCTCGTTTTAGTTGTAGGCTATTAAAGGGTACCTATTATGGCATTTAAAATGTTCCTAATAATGTTCTGGGAGTCCCCAACAACAGTTTTACATGCATGCAATGACAAAAAACACTTTTGTTGTCTTATAATATGCATTTATTTTTACCTGATTTGCTCACCGACCCCCTAATGTTTCGTTTGACGACTCATTTGTCCAAACCCCTCCTTTGCGTGACGCTAATCGGCGGTGATTGGTCAGATGACGCAGTCAGTTATATTTTGCGTTAGCCCAAAGCTTAAACATATTGATAAAGCACTGCAGTACTACAATACGCTTCACATAATTTCACATATTTCAAAAAACAAAAAAAATTACATTGGAGACCTAGAAGCTGCTGAGCGTAACTCTTACTCTCTCTCACACACACACGCACACACACACACAAAATGAAATGAAAGCATTTGTGTTTGTGAAGCGATCGTCATTAAAATTACGCGAACACAGCTCAAGGTGGCTATACTTGTGTGGTATAGTTGTAAATATAAACTCTAGCCACTGAGTCTTCACATGCTTGTCCCTGGGCAGTGAAAAAAAAAGTTTGCTTTTGATTCGCACTTCAGAACAGAGTCTCGTCGACATGTTGTTGTCAGGTTTCTCTGTCTGCTCGGCGCGCGCACTGAGTGGGCGTGTCGAATTCAAATAACTTGTACAAGTGACGTACGAAAGTGCATCGTTCGTCTATCGATTCATATCAACGACTCAGAGTCGACTCTTACTTTTGAGAGACAATAACTTTGTATACGGTGAACTTTCATATTTAAAACTTTGCAGGATGTTTTTGTTCACTTAGATCTATGTTACACACTACATGAAAGGTAATTTTCAAAATTCCATGATAGGTACCCTTTAACATGGACTTTACTCCTCACGCTTTGGGTCCAGCGTGTTGCAAATCCGTTGCCTCCAGTTCCGATGGGTAAATGCTAAGATCATTCTTACGTTTTAAATGCTACAAATGAATTTGGGAATTTAGTGGTGTGTAATCTTAAGTTTTGGCCGCACCGCACGGCAGATGCTGTTAGATGTTGTGGCTCATCCTGTTGCGAGTGTGGCATGATATGCTGGTGTCTAGTATCAGGCTTTCTGGATGGGCGTTAAGATAGTAGCGATGTGGTCTCACTTAACAGATTAGCTCACAAAAGCGATACCTTTTATGAAACATATTTTTTCTTTTCTGTCAATAGGCTTAACACTACCTGAAATTTGCAAGTAATACTCAATTAATTTTGTTCACTTCTTGACATAGGTTTGTGAATGAATGAATGAAAGTGATCTTTTTTTGTTTGTTTGTTGACAAGCTTGTTATAAAATGCCACATCACTATTGTGCAATAACTTCAAGCACTCTGTGTAGGCTACCATGACACTGGATACACCACAAACATGATAATGCTGGAATAAATGCACTAATGTAAACAATTGGGTGCCTGTGGAAATTGTTAAAAGAGAATTTTCTTCCTGTTGCCTTATGCCAATGCAATATTCAAGTTTTCATATAAAAGTCAAATCAAACCGCAATATCAGCTGGTAAATGGCCAAAGAGATAATAAAAAAAGTACAATCTAGCTTATTTCTTGCTAACAAATGAAGATCAAAAACACACTCAACTGGCAGTCCAACTAAAATATTTGCATTTGAACACAAAAGTATACACAATTTAGCATTTGATAAAAATGATGCAAGACTGCACTTTATGAAAACTTTTGAATGTTCATGTTCATTCTAATAATTGTTTAACAATCCAACAGTGACATAACCTTTTGTTCAGGCACTTTGATAGTGTTCATGTCTTTGATGTCTGTGTCTTGATTAAATGTCAACTGTCATTCCCAGATCAGGAGAGTCTTCAAACTGGATTTTAAAATCCGCTTCTGCTTCTTCAAACACAATCACCTGTTGAAAAACAATAAAAGAGCAACAGATCTTTCAGACTTTGTGTTTATTTCTTGTCAGTGAACCTAAATCCAGCACTCAAATTCTGAACATTCTATTCAAGATTCTAAATAATTGCGATTATCAATTCAAGACTGATATTTGCAAATAAATCATCATTTATATAAACTGACTTGGTTCAGTCCACTGTTAAGGAAGGGTCCAGGTAGAAACAGAGCTTGCTGTGGTCCAGCATCCCAGTACCGTCCAATGTTTTGCCCATTAACGAAGACTACACCCTTACTCCAACCCTGGATAGGGACATAATAATCAATACATTATTTCTGACCATATTTAAGTGTTTAAATATTGTCCAGATTCATTACACTCACTGGCAGCTTCATGAAAGTGTCACTGGGATACCCATTCACGAATAACCTGCCCTGGAAAAAGCCTGGGAAGCTTGGTTTGTTAGTGACGGATTTCCAAGGTGCCCTGTACAAGCTGAAATAAAAGCACTGATGATTCTGGAAGTTTTTTTCTTTATGGCCTGTCACATCATGTGAGATTTTACTCACCTGTCAATAAAGCCAGGAGTCATATCCAGGCTATATATTGTGAAGTCTCTAAGTGGTGTATGATTTAATAAAATGTCCCCGACGATACCTGAAAACAGATTTTGATTTTGATGGTTATAATGTTTGAGAGGCTGTGACAATGTTAAAACACTTATGAGCAAAAACTTATTGTACCTTTGCGCTGGTCATCCATGTCTTTACCGTAATGCACACGGCCGCAGTTCTCCACCAGTAGACTCAGAGTGCGTTTCTCCTACAGAAAACCAATTAGTCAGGACATTTATTTAATTTAAAAAGACAGTAATATTGTGAAATACGATTGCAATTCAAAACAACTTTTCTATTGGAATATATTTAAAATGTAATAAATTTCAGTGATGTCAAAGCTGAATCATCTCCAGTCTTCAGTTTCACATGATCATTCTAATTATGATGATTTGGTGCTCAAGAAACATTTATTATTATAATCAATGTTGAAAACAGTTGTGCTAGTTAATGTTTTTGTGGAAACCTTTTTTTTTAGAATACTTTGATGAATAGAAAGTTAAAGGGATACTCCACCCAAAAATGAAAATTCTGTCATCATTTACTCACCCTCAAGTTGTTGCAAACCTGAACACAAAGGAAGATATTTTAAAGAACGATTGGAACCAAACCATAGTAGAAAAAAAAATACTATGGAAGTCAATGTTGCCAAAGTTCCAATCGTTCTTCAAAATATCTTGCTTTGTGTTCAGCAGAAGAAAGAAACTCATACAGGTTTGCAACAACTTGAGGGTGAGTAAATGATGACAGAATTGTCATTTTTGGGTGGAGTATCCCTTTAAAAAAATAAACATCTATATAACATTTTATGCCTTTACTGTAACTTTTAATCAATTTAATGTGTCCTTGTTGAATTAAAGTACCCAGCTAAAAAGGAACGCTTTTAAAAAAAAGATAAATAAATAAATCTTACTGACCTCAAACTTTTGAACGGTAGGGTTAGGGTGTTTATTTATGTTTATTTACACTTTATTAGGTACATCCTGCAAGTACCGAGTTGGACCCTGCCTTCAGAACTGCCTTAATCCCAACTATAATCTTATGATTACAGATAATAACCTAGACATGTTGTGTCTGATAGAAACCTGGCTAAAACCAGACAATTACATTACATTTTACATTTAATGAGTCTACCCCCCAAGAGTACTGTTTTAAAAACGAGCCATGTCTGGTATAGTAATATCTTCAGAATTATTGAGAAGTCTAGTTTCAAATATAATTATTTTGAAGTTGGTGCTTAATGTAACATTATCTAGTGTAAATGATAAATCGCGCTTAACATTTGTGCTGGCTACTGCATACAGGCCACCAGGGCACCATACAGACTTTATCAAAGAATTTGCTGATTTTTTTTATCGGAGTTAGTACTAGCTGCAGATAAAGTCCTAATTGTTGGGGATTTTAATACATGTAGAAGATAATGAAAAAGACGCATTGGGATTGGCATTTAGAGACATTCTGAACTGGCACCTGTGGAGGGTGCTCCGGGAGTATGGGCTCCGAGGCCCTTTGTTAAGGGCTGTCCGGTCCCTGTACGACCGGAGCAGGAGCTTGATTCGCATTGCCGGCAGTAAGTCAGACTTGTGCATGTTGGACTCCGACAGGGCTGCCATTTGTCACCGGTTCTGTTCATAATTTTTATGGACAGAATTTCTAGCCGCAGTCAGGGGCCGGAGGGTGTCAGGTTTGGGGACTACACGATTTTGTCTCTGCTCTTGGCGGATGCTGTTGTCGTGCTGGCCCCTTCAGAACAGGAACTTCAGCATGCACTGGGATGGTTTGCAGCCGAGTGCGAAGCGGCAGGGATGAGAATCAGCGCCTCCAAATCCGAGGCCATGGTTCTCAGTCGGAAAAGGGTGGCTTGCCCACTTCAGGTTGGTGGAGAGTTCCTGCCTCAAGTGGAGGAGTTCAAGTATCTTGGGGTCTTGTTCACGAGTGAGAGAAGGATGGAACGTGAGATTGACATCGGTGCAGCTTTTGCAGTATAATGCGGTCGATGTACTGGTCTGTCATGGTAAAGAAAGAGCTGAGCCGCAAAGCGTATAGCTCTCGATTTACCGGTCAATCTACGTTCCTACTCTCACCTATGGTCATGAGCTTTGGGTCATGACTGAAAGGACAAGATGAAGGCTGAAATGAGCTTTCTCCGCAGGGTGGCTGGGCGATCACTTAGAGATAGGGTGAGAAGCTCGGTCACTCGGGAGGAGCTCAGATTAAAGCCGCTGCTCCTCCACATCGAGAGGGGCCAGCTAAGGTGGCTCGGGCATCTGTTCCGGATGCCTCCCGGACACCTTGCTGGAGGGACTATGTCTCCTGCTGGCCTGGGAACGTCTCTGTGTCCCCCCGGAAGAGCTGGAGGAAGTGTCTAGGGAGAGGGAAGTCTGGGCATCTCTGCTTAAGACTGCTGCCCCCACAACACGGCCCCGGATAAGCGGAAGAAGATGGATGGATGGCATTAGCATGGTTTAAATCATACTTATCTGACCGTTATCAGTTTGTAGCAGTAAATGAAGAAATATCTTATCGATCACAAGTTCAGTATGGAGTACCACATGGCTCAGTCAGTACTAGAACAATTCCTGTTTACTCTCTAAATGCTACCCTTGGGAGATATCATTAGGAAGCATGGGATTAGTTTTCACTGTTATGCCGATGATACTCAACTCTATATCTCTTCACGCCCCGACGAAACTTGCCAATTTGGATAACTAGTAATTTCCTATTACATAATTCTGAAAAAACTGAGTTTCTAATGATTGGACAAAAACCTCTGCACGTACTAACCTAGAATACCTCTTTGATACCAATCTTTCATTTAAAAGCCACGTTTCTAACATCTGTAAAACCGCATTCTTTCATCTTAAAAATATATCTAAATTACGACAACAGTTAGTTCATGCGTTCATGACCTCAAAGCTAGATTATTGCAATGCTCTTATGGGTGGTTGCCCTGCACGCATAATAAACAAACTACAGCTGGTCCAAAACACAGCAGCTAGAGTTCTTACTAGAATTAGGAAATATGACCATATTAGCCCGGTTCTGTCAACACTGCATTGGCTCCCTATTAAACATTGTATACATTTTAAAATATTGCTGATTACTTACAAAGTACAAAATGGTTTAGCTCCCCAGTACTTGAGCGAGCTCTTAACGCATTATAGTCCTTCATGACCATTTCGAGCTCAAAACTCTGGCCAGTTGATAACTAGAATATCAAAATCGACTGCTGGCGATAGATCCTTTTCCTATTTAGCAAATATATCCATCTCTTTAACATGGCATACACATAGAAAATTATACATTCCTATTATTATTAGGCTGCATAAATTAGGTCAACCAGAAACACTTGATGTACCCGATGTACTCGTTACATCATAAGAAGAATGGCATCTACGCTAATGTTAGTCTTTCTGCTTATTCCGAGTTTTACTGGAATCAGCTGGCCCCGACTGAGCCTGGGTTCTCCAAAGGTTTTTTCTCCATTCTGCCACCTGATGGAGTTTTGGTTCTTTGCCACTGTCGCCTTTTTCCACCTTTGTTGCCATTGGCTTGGCTTGCTTAGTTGGGGACATTTAATTTAACATTTAATTTAATATTCAACAATAATATTGATCTGCCTGCATTGACACTATTATACAAGAACTAAACTGAGCTGGACGATGGCATCACGATTTACTCCAGAGCGGCTATATATACACTGAACAAAATTATAAACACAACACTTTTGTTTATGCCCCCATTTTTCATGACCTTAAGATCTAAGACTTTTTCTATGTACACAAAAGGCCTATTTCTCTCAAATATTGTTCACAAATCTGTCTAAATCTGTGTTAGTGAGCACTTCTTCTTTGCCGAGATAATCCATCCACCTCACAGGTGTGGCATATCAAGATGCTGATTAGACAGCATGATTTTTGCACAGGTGTGCCTTAGGCAGTTGGCTGCACATTCATGATGCAAATCACCCATTCCACCAGTCACATATCCAAAAGGTGCTCTATTACAATTTTTCAAATGGAGCTTAAGGTAAGTAGTTTTAGCGCCATGTCCTGTTGATCAATACGCCATTTCATGTTGCATTTTATTGGTTAGAAAGTAGACCTAGATCGTAGCAGCAAACACACTGAGAAATAATCACACTAAATTTCTGACACTGTTAGACATCTTTGGTTGCAAGACCGTCACAATGACCGTTTTTGAACCTCTCACACTGCGACGTAGGGCCACCATTTAGGAGCCATGACCACAGAAATCACCACGATTGGTCATCTGTCGTCAGGGACAGCCCAAAATCGTTCAATGTGTACGGGTCACGGGTTGCTGCCATGAGATTGGCTGATTAAATATTTGTGTTAACGAACAGCAGAACAGGTGTACCTAAAGTGGCCAGTGAGTGTATATATATATATATATATATTATATATGACTAATTATGATAAAATTAAGATAAGATAGAAAATGTAATAAATATATATTAATACAATTATAAGACAATATTTAAAAAGAGAGACACAATATTGCCAGAAAAAAATAAGATATAAAGATTAAAAAATGAAATAAGATCATACCTTTCCATCAGGAACAGCTAATTCTAAATTCCTGTGGTGAAATATGCCAATGAAACTGTGGTTCACAAAAACCTAGGGAAAAAATCCTGATTAAAATGGAATTAAAGCACAACAGCACAGCTTGACTGTTTATCAGCACTAACCATAGCTCTGTCTTGAATGTTGTGTTTTGATTTTAAAGAGCCTCCTCTGGTGATTGTGGTCTCATAGAGGGTGTATCCATACGCCTGGCCATTACCGTTATTCACAGGCAGATTCTCCATATTAACAGGAAACTGAGATTTGAAAGGCTTGAGGGAAAAAGATTTTGAGATTCATTTCTTGAGTTAGTATTTCTCCCCTGTAAAGTAGACTTCTTACCTTGTGTGTGTGTGGCAGAGCGTCCCACAGTGAGAGGTGCTGAAACAAAATAGCCGTCTCATATTCTTCTTTCTGGCGGAGACCGGGCATCTCAGGGAGGATTTCATCTGAAGAAAACCCCATAAACTCAGCACATGAGCACATGGCACAAGAACGTTTCGAACAAAGGCCAGATGGGCAGGGATGAAATAATATTAAAGGATTCGTTCACTTTAAAAAAAAACTTTTGCTGATACTTTACTCACCCCCATGTCATCCAAGATGTCCATGTCTTTCTTTCTTCAGTCGAAAAGAAATTAAGATTTTTGATGAAAACATTCAAGGATTTTTCTCCATATAATGGACTTCAATGGGACCCCAACGTTTCAAGGTCCAATGACAGTTTCAGTGCAGCTTCAAAGGGCTTTAAACGATACCAGACGATGAATAAGGGTCTTATCTAGTGAAACGATGAAATGATGAACGATGAAATGAAATCATTTCAAAAATAAATAAAAAAGTTTAAGTTATAAGCACAAATGCTTGCCTTGCTCTGTTCTGTGATGCGCGTTCGTGACGTCACATAATACGCAATTACGTTGAAAAGGTCTCACAGAACAGTCGTCACAGAACAGAGCAAGGCTAGCATTTGTGCTTATAAACATTTAACTTTTTTATTTATTTTTTAAATGACCAATCGTTTCGCTAGATAAGACCCTTATTCATCGTCTGGTATCATTTAAAGCCCTTTGAAGCTGGACTGAAACTGTCATTTGGACCTTGAATCGTTTGGGTCCCATTGAAGTCCATTATATGGAGAAAAATCCTGGAATGTTTTCATCAAAAACCTTAATTTCTTTTCGACTGAAGAAAGACATGGACATCTTGGATGACATGGGGGTGAGAAAATTATCAGCAAACGTTTTTTTAAAAGTGAACGAATCCTTTAACCAGTAATATCTTAGTACACTTTCCATGATCCAATCAAATCCTAATGGATAAAATCAAGGCTTTCCCACATAATGCCCCTATTATGGTTTTTCAGATATTACCTTTCATGTAGTGTGTAATATAGCTGTTTGTGAATGTAAAAAGTCTGCAAAGCTTAAAAGATTAAAGTGCATGAAAAACGAAGTTATTGTCTCTCAAAAAAAAAAAAAGTGATTCTGAACTGCCTGATAATAATCGTTAGTAATTCCAGTCTTACTTCCTGCACAATCCTACGTAGTTTGTAACAAATTTGGATAATGCCATATCTCTTTATTGGCTATCAGCGAACAGTGTCAACTTTCACCGTCCCTCAAACACTGTAATTGTAGCAGAGGCCTGGAAGAGTTTGGTTTGTGTTGTCGACATGTAGAGAAGACGTTGTTTTCTGTGCTGCGGAAAGCAAATCTACTTTGCAAGCACTTCAAAAGGACCAGGACTCAAATTAACATGGTAAAACTGACACCATCGTTACTGTTCATATCACTTTGTATACAAGTGCTGAGGAAGCTGAAATTCATATTTGGTAATGGAAGTTTGGTTTCCAACACTAACTGTAAGCGGTAGACCAATCACAGCAGACTTGGCCATCTGACCAATCAGAGCAAAGCAGGCTCTTGGAGAGGAGGGGTTTAGAGAGACCGAATTCTTGATTGAACTGTTTCAGACACTGAAATACTAAAATATGTGTTTTATGAACTTGGATGCTGTAAACCTATTGTACGAGATCTCAAAACAGAATTAGGAAGCTTTAAAATAGCATAATAGGGGCACTTTATTTTTCACTAGATATTCTGTTTCATTTATAAATATGTCAATAGAGGAAGAGATCACAAACTGTTAAACATGCTGAGAAGATCTCTGAGAAGATGGTATTTAGGTGTGTAATCTCCTGCTTCTGACAGAGGAGCATCATAATCTAAAAGAAAGATAGAAAGGCTTGTGTTAAACACAATGCTAGATTTTTAAAGCATCCAATAATGAATTAAAACCAAACTTATTGGACATTTGAACATAAGTTCATGTGATAAGAACTATAAAATACCAGAAACCATCTTTCGAAATAATTTTTTTGAAGTGTAATTGGATTTTTTAGTTTGGCTCGTGTCCTATTTGATAAAATGAAGAGGGCGGGCTTTATGACTTATGATCAAAATGTATTGGCTTTAATAAAAAAATTGGTTCAAATACAAGCACTGGCTGCGTTTAAGTCCTGGCAAGTTTTTTTTATTCCCTTTCCTCGCTACCTTTCTTCCATCTCGTTCACTCGGATGTACAGTACGTGATTGCTTACGTAGCACGAGTGACCACTACTGGCTGTACCCTTGCAATGGGTTTAAATTTACCCTAACCCCGTGATCACTTGTCTAGAAATTAAGTGTGAGCACTGCAAGTTGCTGTAATTTGTAACATCACAATTGTGTTGCAATTGTGCTGTCAACTTGATGAAGTCGCGAGCATGGCGAGTTTGTTAAACCCAGCACTTGTGTTTTGCAGCTTTTTCAGTTCTACATGAAATGCTAGTACCCTAGGTTTGATAGCTCCACGCACTGGCCGTATTGTGAAGTACATCATCAGTTCACCCAAAAATGAAAATTCTGTCATTATTTACTCACCCTCATGTTGATCCAAACCTGTATGACATTCTTTCTTCTGTGAAACATAAAAAAAAAGCTATTTTGAGAAATGAATCAGTGTTATGTTTGTCTAAAGTATTCAATGGAATTAAACAGTCTCCAGTGTTCTTCAAAAATCATACAGGTTTGAAACAAGATGAGGGTAAAAATTTTAATTTCTGGCATGAACTATCCCTTTAAAGTTGATATTAAATAATTTATCCTATCCTAGTTTCATATGCCGTCACCATTAAGATGACAGGAACACAAACCATAGCTTGTGACCAGAGCTTTGTAAGAAGGGTTGGCCAGCGCTCCATTCATAAAGCCGAAGTTTGTCCCTCCGTAGAACATGTACAGGTTGATGGACATTCCTCGTCTCAGTATCTCTCTCACCACAGCAATCAGGTCTGACATTAGAAAGAAATTTCACATCAGTGCTTTGGCCCTTCATATTCCTCATTGTAAATGAAAATTTGAGTATACAAAAGACCCCTTAGGTTTTTTAAATAGATAGATAGATAGATGGATAGATGGATAGATAGAGCCATATGATAACATCTTACCCTCTGCAGGAAAACTATGGTGTAAACCGCCCCATCCATCACACCTCCCCGTCCAGAGCTCCATCACCAGCACAGGACTGTTGGGCTTCATGCATTATAAGTCATTTAAAATATTGAATCTAATACTTACACCTACAAAAAGACACTGAAATATCTACCTGGACTGCTTCCAAATATTTGATGTCATCATGATTCATTTTCTGTAGATTTAGAGTTCTTAAAGCTGTGTTGGAAGAAAGAATGTGTGACAGTGGCCATTGTTTAACACCAATCAAAATTTGGGCTCAGTAAGATTTTTGTTTTTAAAGAAATCAATACTTTTATTCAGCAATGACACATTAAATTGATCAAAAGTGATTTTTTGTTTCATATAAATACTGCTCCTTTCTAGCCTGGGTTTCCCCATACTGCCTTACCGCAGCGCGATTCAATTCACGCTGAAAGGCAGTCTGGATACCATGGCCAGATTTTTCGCCTCATTTAGGGAACCAATCACAGAACGGGCTCACAGAACGGGGAGGGAACAGCAAGACGATGACGACATATGTTGGCTATGAGCATTTGATAGACATTCTTAGCACCCAATAAACAGCGCCGGGCATTCGTAAACCACGCCTCAAATACGAGAAAATGTACATGTGGTTCCCAGACCCAAGTCTCAACGAGAATTGGGT
Source organism: Chrosomus eos (assembly GCA_036326025.1). NCBI lineage: Eukaryota > Metazoa > Chordata > Actinopteri > Cypriniformes > Leuciscidae > Chrosomus > Chrosomus eos. Next base: position 23,577,135 of record CM070841.1, read on the forward strand.
CTGGCGTTAGCCAGGCTAGCTCCTTTCAACTTTCTATCACATTTTCCACAAAAATACTAAGAAGTTTTTAACATTGATAATAATAAGAAATGTTTCTTCCGCAGCAAATAAGCATATTATAATGATTTCTGAAGGATCAAAGAGTAATGGCTGCTGAAAATTCAGCTTTTTCCAGCCTTTGTGAGCATAAGAGACTTTGTTCAAAAACATAAACAAATATCTTACTGACCACAAACTGCAAATATAATTTTTGCATGTAAAGTTCAGTTGCCGTGTTCTGTTTGTACCTCCTTTGATTCCACCATATTTTAGACCCTCATGGTCGTCTGATGTTAGGAGAACTTCCCTGATGCCCCTTTCTTGGAGAGCCTGATAGAAATGATATTAAAAAATCTGCCAGTCTGTAAACTTTACTAAGCATCAAGGAAAAGTGTACAATGTTCACTGGTACCTCTTTGATAAATGACATGTAGTTTCCATCTTTTGCATATGATCCATATTTGTTTTCCACTTGAATGGCAATGATAGGCCCACCTTTCTTGAACTGACAACATAAAAACCAACATCAAAGATTACTCGGAGTATGTTTTTGAGTACTTTTTGTGTTTTAAAAAGAATCCTACCTGGAAAGGCACCACTTTCGGAATGAGCTTGTCGAAGTACTCGTTTACAGCCGCTATGAATCCTGGGTAAGTGGTTCTCAGCAGCATCTCTCTATCACGCAAAAGCCAGCTGTAGAAGGAAGTGGTTTGTTTGGGGTGGTAAAAAATGGTAGCAAATTTATCTTTTAGTGTGGAGACCCAGTATTTTTAGCTCTATGTCAAACATCTGTGGCAGGAACAACATACTTTAGGTTTTGTTTTGTTAATGCCAAACTTAAGGGTAGTTCTTTCATTCCCCTCATGACACACATTACCAAAAAGTGTGGCACATAATGTCAGTTTGATCAAATACTTCCTTTGTTTGCTGCCTTAAAACTTTAATCACATTTTCTCTGGAATTTGCAGAAGTCGACTTAAAAGCAATGCTACAGGAGAGCCATTTTTGTTCTATTTAACAGCAGAAATTACCTGGGCAAGCCTCCAAGGTCAAGGTCAGAGCCTATGTATGGTCCCGGCCGTAAAATTACCCAGAGTCCCACCTCTGCAGCCAAGTGAAGGAAAGCTCTGAATTTAAATAAAAAGCTACAATAAATAAGCATATTTATTTATTTAGAAATATATTGTAATTTTATTAATGAAAATATTTAACACAAATATCAAAAAATAAATACTTTGTAATACTTGAAAATGGGAAAATCGTAAAGAAGCACAGTCAATTATTCAGAAATTATTTAGTGTCATATAATATTTAAAGCATTGAACAAAACATTCTCTGTAACCACTTTCACATGACTTCAATTTCTATCATGCCATTTACAGCTTTTATATTAAAGGTCTCTAAAGTTTGCAATGTTAATAGTCTCATCCTTTAGTTGTGTTGCTATGGAAGAGATTGGATCTACTTTAACGACGTATTCCCAGTGGTGTGCAGATAATGATACAAACCAGGGTGAAACAAGGAGAACAAATTCCCTCCTAACAACAGCACACCGGCGGTATTGTCAGAGGACCGGCAACAGGAGCTCTCTGAGATGTTTGTCAAATGTGTAAGTATAATAAGGCCTTAAATAGAGGTGAGACCCTTCCAGGATCAAAATATACAGATCTCATATAGTGCTGATTTTCTCACATGTGGGAATTCAAGAGAAAGGGAGGAATTCTTACTCTATATCAAGGCCTCCCTGAAAGCGAAATTCTCCATTCTCTGGCTGATGGAGAGACCATGGCACATCACTGCAAGATAAACACAGTCTGATTATTGCACACTTCTCAGTTCATAGACTGTGATTGCCAATTTCAAACCTACACAGTGAGAGTGTTCAGACCACAGGCTTTCAGTTTCACCATCCGGTCCTCCCAGTAGGCTCTGGGCAGACGGAAGTAGTGTAAAGAGCCACCCAGAATACGGAACGGCTCTCCTCCCAGAGTGAACTGGGAAGAGTTTACTCGCAGACCCATTGATCGATTTATCCTTATCTTCCCTGTCGGACCTCTGGACACACAACAGAAACACATGAATAAAAGAAAACATTTTGTTATTATTTTATTAGTTAAATCATTTAACAAAATAACTAAATATACAAAGTTGGAATTCATAAATAAGGCAAGGCAAGGCAAGGCAAGTTTATTTATATAGCACATTTCATACACAATGGTAATTCAAAGTGCTTTACATAGGAGAAAATAAAATAATCAAAACAAATAAGAATAATTAAAACATTTTAGAATAAGAAATAAAATAAAGTACAGTAAAAACTAAGCTAAAATAAGCTAATTATTTAGAGATTAATTATTGCCATTTAAATAATTAAAGCATTTAACATACATACAAACACAAAAACAAAAAACAAAAAAAAAAAACAAACAAACGTTGGAATTCGTAAAGAAGCAGTTACAAAGAAAAGTTAAAAAATTGTTCCCATACACTTAATTACCAACCAGCTTATGCTGCAATGAATATACCTAGTGAATTATTATTTATATTTTTTATATCTAAAAAATATTAAACATTAAATACTTTTTTACCTTCCAAGATAAGTTTTGAACAAAATGTTGTCTTACCTGAAGTGTCGGTAAATAATAAAGCACGCGAGACTCAATAACAGAACAACATATCGCCTCCTGTGACTGTTTCTTATACTGAAAACAGCCATGCTTTTCTGATTTAAGAGCTATGGTAATGCTACAATAAATAAGTGCCCGCCAAGTTCCGGTAAAAGGGAGTGACATTTATGCCGCAAGGTTCTTGGAAGCAAATAGAAAGCGTCGCTTGGGTATCTACGGTGTAGTTCCAGTCAATCAGAGCGGTCTAAAAAACTACAAATCCCATCATGTATCAGATCGCTCCGCGCATGCGCAGCAGCACTGGCCTGATGCTGTTTTGTTGAGAGCTTGAGAACAGAGAGTGAAACTTCAAGGCTTCAGGTGAAGAGAAGATTTTAGCCTAAATAGGCACATGAGGTACGATGTGCTGAATTTATGTGCATATATGTTTTCTATGGTAATATGTGTCCGATAATAGTCAGACAATGTGTTTTTTTGTTGTAGTTAGCTGCTCAGCTAATGATCTACTGGCTAATGCTGCTGGTTTTGTTGTTTACTAAAAATCTGGTCCATCAAACTGCTTCGTGACAGTGTTCTCTGATAATCAAAATGATATCAATCTAATTTGACCTGAAATATCAAGCGGTCTTTTAGAGATATGGAGAGTTTTGTGTACCCAGCTTTAGTTCTAATCAAATATCTTACAAAAACATGTTTGTTAGTATATTATATGTGACCCTTGACCTTGATTACGTAGAGTTCTATTAGGGGATGTTTTCAACGAACATGTCATGTCATTTCAGACGTGGACCTCTATATTCCATCTATTAAAATTAAAGTTTCTTTGATTTTATTTGATTTTCTTTTACTTTGTTTTTCAGTTTGTTTTCAAAGCTGCTGGATCAAATTTGTAGATCAAATGGTTTTACACTAAAATGAAAGCATGAAAATGATATGAAGCCACAGAGATAAAGAGTTCTTTTTCTCTGTACAGTTTGCAGACGTGTCCTCGTCCTGTCATGAGATCTTGCCTGGCCCCTGGCTGCCCCTCCTGCAGTTGATGACTCTGCAGCCGGTGTGGAGATGACGGACAGTGTCAGAGCGTTTCTCCGCAATGTTGCGACGGTCAGCACCTAATTTTATTTCTAATAAACGTTATGAGTTAATGTCTCACGACTTGAATGATATCTACATCATAAGTTTGCATTTGGTTCAAAACCAAAGTTTTTTTTATATTAAGATCAGCACAACAACAACACAGAACAAAAATCACAACATTCCAAATATAATAAAATAAATAGTTTATGTATATTTAGAAACAGAAAGATGAGAAATGATATAATAATTAAAAAAGTTCAATAAATAATTACAAAAATTAATTATTGAGAATATATTTAGATGAAATAAATCTATTCATCAAAAATCCTGCAAAAATAATCACTGTCTCCACAAGCGTTTTCAACATCGATAATAGTCAGAAATGTTTCTTGATCAGCATATTAGAATGATTTCTGAAGGATCATGTGACATTAGGCTGAAAATTCAGCTGTGCCAAAACAGGAATAAATGACATTTTAAAAATATTAAAATAGAAAACAGTTGTTCTCATTACTGTATTCATTATATTTATAATCAAATAACATAATTCGATTTTTAACATCATTCACACAAGTTTGCGTCAATTTAAGTGGCAATCTTTTTGTTTCATTTCAGGGGATCAAGGACTCCATCCTGGGCATTGGAACCATTTCCAAGCTCGATGCTCGGATTCAGCAGAAGAGGGAGGAGCAGAGACGGCGCAGGACATGCGGGGTCCTGGCGAAGAGACGGGCTCAGAGCGAGGAACGAAAACAGGACAGGTAAATGTGCCATTTCACCCCTTTTAGTCAGTCTATGCTAAAGGCCCGGGTATACTTCATTTTCCGCGTGCTGCTCCATCTCGCGCACAGTCATGTCCGCACAGCTTTCAAAGTATGGGATGTAGGATAAGTGCAGAATCTGCAGATGGATGCGTTTGACACATGCTAGTGTTGTACTCAAGACCACCTAACCCGAGACCAAGACAAGACCAAGACCAGAGTGTATCGAGACCGAGACAAGACCAAGACTTTTAGGGGCCGAGACCAAGACAAGACCAAGACCAGAGTGTATCGAGACCGAGACAAGACCAAGACTTTTAGGGGCCGAGACCAAGACCGAGGGAGGGCGAGACCGAGACCAAGACCAAGACCAGCGCCCCACACTCCATGACACAAAAAATTGTGAAACATGATCAAAAGAGCTTCTCAAATGGATCTGAAAGATCCACATTCCCATAAAAATACATAGCCTAGATATTAAACACTCAAAGTTGAAATAAACGTAACCATCTTTATTCAATACTCTTGGGTGACTTCCATCATTTAGTACAGTATGCAAAACAATTATTCATTGTTCATCACTAAAGTCTTCACTTTTCTCCGCCTGTTATAAACAATACATAAAGTTATGTTGTTTTTAAACCTACAACAATCCTTTTTTAAACCAGCGGTAATTCAGGTAAAAATATCCGAATGCTCCACATGAAACTATGGTCTTCCGATGTTTTACCATCGTGTAAAGACAGCGCTTAGGAGACGGTGAACCCTTGTTTGTACTTTCGCCTGGCTCAGAAGAGAAAGAGTACGCGCGCGCGCGTGCGACCGGGGCGCGCTCCTCTCTCTCTCTCTCTCTCTCTCTCTCTCCTCTCCTCTCTCTCTCTCCTCTCTCTCTCTCTCTCTCTCTGTCACACGCGCAGCAGTTCGTCTACATTACTCATCGATCGTTTTACATCCAATAAAAGCAAGGATGTTAACAAAAAAAACATTAGACAATTTAGTGATATTTTCACAGTTATGGTCTTGACTGGTCTTGAAAAAAAATCGCGAGTCCACAATGTCCGAGACCGAGACCAAATGCGGTCGAGTCCGAGACGAGACCGAGACCATCAAAAAGTGGTCTTGAGACCAAGACCGGTCTCGAGAACTACAACACTAACACATGCACAGTACAATTGGTTTTTATACAGATGTCAGAGGGAAGAAAAAAGAATAAGAATAGTAGCGTATCTGCCATCGCCTGCAAAGTTTAGAACAAGAACCAAAACAATTGAATAATATTCTGCTTTGTTTACTGTTGTTTCGCTCTTTACGCACTCTTCTCCGACTACTGCACAGTACATCACAACTGTACATATTGCCACTTAGTGGACTCTTCTGTCTCAACATTTACCTTGCGCATTCGCTGTTGTACACGGACCCTCCCGATGATGAAAATGATGTCATGCGACAGTGGACCGTTTCAGAACGTGGACGGCTGAAGTATACTTTGAGCTTAACACTAGAGGTCCTAATAAAGTGTTTCTTCACTTTTTCCTTTAACAGTGAACCGAAACTAGCAAGTCGAATTTTCCAGTGTTGTGCCTGGAATGGAGGCGTATTTTGGGTACGTTTCTCTGTCTCTTGTTGGTCAGCTATGTTTTGGTCTGTGTTTCACTGTTATATTAATAAAAATCGAATTTCTTTTATCTCACAGCTAAGTCTTTTCCTGTTTTATCGAGTGTTTTATCCCACTACTGCAGTCCATCACTGCTAGAATCATAGGTACACTCCTCTTTTATTGAAGTTTCATGGCCAATACTCCAGATATTCTTTTGTTTTTTATGGTTCTCCTACTGATCTGTTTTCAGGTGACCCTTCTCTGCACGGTAATGTGTGGTCCTGGCTGGAGTTCATTCTGACATCGGTATTCAGTGCTCTCTGGGTTCTGCCTCTCTTTGTGCTTAGCAAGATAGTCAACGCCATTTGGTTTCAGGTGAGACTATTTTTCACACATGGGTTTGATCCTGTATGGTGTATAAATCAGAATTCTTTTAATCAAGCAGTTTATTAGAGAAAAGCAACAATCTAGTAGGCATACTGGACACTACCAGAGAAGTGGGTTGAGGCAAGTTGGAGCTAAACTCTGGACACCCCTGGTCTATATATATATATACACTGTTAACATAAAAACGTTTTTGTAATGTTTTTGAAAGAAGTCTCTTAAAATATTTTTGTGTAAAGTTTTTTTGTTTTATTCTGTACACAGCATTTATTTGAAATATTAATATTTTGTAATATTAATATAAATTCATATATATATATGATTTATAATATTTAAATGTAGAGTTGTGAGTTTTGTTATGTTTTGTTGGGCAGGACATTGCTGATCTGGCATTTGAAGTGTCTGGACGTAAAGCTCAGTCTTTTCCCAGCGTCAGCAAGATCATTGCAGACATGCTCTTCAATCTTCTGCTCCAGGCCCTCTTCCTCATACAGGTAGAAGATCGCTGAAATCGTAATGTGATTCACTCAACTTGTTCATTTTTCTCTCTCTGGCTTTTTCAAACTCGCCTCCTGCGCTTGTTTTTTTAGGGATGGATTGTGAGTCTCTTCCCCATTGATGCTATTGGTCAGCTGGTCAGTCTCCTGCACATGTCTCTGCTCTACTCACTTTACTGCTTTGAATATCGCTGGTTTAATCACGGTAAGCTCTTGCTCATCTAATCAATTTGACATCAGATCAGCTTTCTGTCTAAACTTTTCCTGATTGAAAAGTTTTTTTTATCTCTTCTGTTCTGAAGGGATTGAAATGCACCAAAGGCTGTCAAACATTGAGAGAAACTGGCCGTATTATTTTGGTTTTGGTTTGCCCATGGCACTACTGACTGCGCTGCCCTCTTCATACATCATAAGGTACAATCAGAGTTTATTTCAACTCATTTTCTGACCCCATCTTTTGTTCTGAGTGTTAATTAATACTAACTCTGCTGGTGGGGTCCTGAATGCTGTATGATTTATCTTCAATTATTTATAGTTTTTATTTTATTAGTTATAGTTTTTTTCCAAACACTCTCTATTGCCATTCTATGGGGCTGTTTACATGACACTGGTTTCAACTAAAAACTGAACTTTTTATGCGTTTTTTATGCCATTAATGTATAAGACAACACTGTTTTGGGGGCCTGAAAACACAAACTTTTGAAAACTGGTTTCAAAGTGCAAGTTTTTGAAAATTATACCGTTATTGTCTTCATGTAAAATACAAAAAATATGAATTTGTGACTGTGACGCGTGTTCAGTTTATAGACATATAGTTTTTTCCTTTACAAAGTGACTTGCCAACTACTGGCCAGGCAGCAGAATACCGCGTTTGTGTTGTTTTTGCAGGTCCGTCTAAACAGGTATCATTTTGACAATGTTGTCGTCTGTACACGAGAAACGTAAAGGAAAAACATTTCCAATTTTAGTTTTAGTTATTGTGTAAATGTACCCTGTGTGACAAATACCGGTATCTGACTTTTTTGTTTCATTATTGTTTTTCTGAGACATCCCTAGTGTAAAATGTTTTGCATTAGCAGCATGGATAATGTATCATTTATGTGCCTCAACTAAATCTTGCACTCTTTCCTCCAGCGGCTGTTTGTTCTCCATTCTCTTCCCGCTTTTCATCATCAGCGCTAATGAAGCAAAAACCCCAGTCAAACTCTAGTAAGTATTTACATTTTTTTTGGTTTTGAATATTATTTACGAAAAAACAGTGATTTTAATGTTCTTCATCATTGTTTTTTTCCAACGTCGCAGCCACTTCCAGCTCCGCCTCTTTTCCCTGGTCGTCCTCATCAGTAACAAACTGTTCCACAAGACAGTTCACATGCAGAGCTCCATCACGACGTCCACGTCCACAGAGAAACTGCCCTCGCCTCACGTATCCCCAACGCGCCAGCGACCTCTACCCCCCCAGTGACCTCTTTCAGGATTCCTAACTTTGTTCGGGTTGAGAGAGTCGGGCGGATAGGAAAACGATGAGGTTTGCGTCATCTGAATTTGAAAGGGTGTGTCGGTGTTCTTCTGTGGGATGAATCGGACAAGTTAGTATTGTAATTGGCCGGTGTTCAAGACAGAATACACAAATGGTCATGATTCTCTGTGTGATTTATTGTTTTTGTTTTTTTGGACTATTTTTGTACCCATGATGTGCCATTTGGGTGATTTGTAGAGACAGCACAAAGACCTCATGCACGTTTCCTGTGAACTGGCCCACCCTCTTCTTTTAGGTCCTGTAGTTTCTATCTCGACTCATTTTTATCTATTTATGGCCTTCTTTTTAATTGTATGTAATGACTTTTTCTGCCTTGTGTGGCCCAGACAAATGATAATGTGTTTATCAGTTAACACTAAGCTCTATGTCATGCTTTAGTTAATGAAAGGGCCCCAACTTCCCCCAATGGTTTGTTTTTCTGCACTGAAAACTGAACTAGACGATCAAAAATTCAAAAAACGATCAAATTGAAAGGCATCTTTATGCAAGGGATGTTTCTAGATCTAAAATGTTGTCTGCTAGACATTTTAAAGCTCATTACTTTATTGACTAGACATCATCTTCAAGGAACACTCCATTGTTTTTTGAAATAGGGCTTATTCACATTCTTTCCTACATTTAGCTAGGTGTGCAAATGCATTTTTGTCTCAGTGCATGCATTGTTTTAGTTTGACGGTCGGCGCTAGCTTAGCTTAGCACAATGAATGGAATCCTTTGTTGCCAGCTAGCATGTCCTGAGTAAAAGTGATAAAAAAAATAAAATAAAAACTTAAAATTAAAATTACTTCCTGTGGCCTGCATATTCACAATGAGTACAAATAGCGATGAAGATTAACACTAGGCGATTTCCTAGGCAGATATTGACTTGGGACTATATTAGGGGGAAGCACAGGTGAAGCACTGCTGCTTGGGATTTCATGTGTTGCGTGATATCTCTGCACCCAAGTAGCAGTGCTTCGCCTAAGCAGCAGTGCTTCACCTGCTTCGTGTTTTTTTTTTTTAATTATCACTTTTACTCAGGACATGCTAGCTGGCAACAAAGGATTCCATTCATTGTGCTAAGCTAAGCTAGCGCCGACCCTGTCAAACTAAAACAATGCATGCACTGAGACAAAAATGCATTTGCACACCAATCTAAATGTAGAAAAGAATGTGAATAAGCCCTATTTCAAAAAACGGTGGAGTGTTCCTTTAAAGGAATAGTTCAGCCAAAAATGAAAATTCTATCATTTATTCTGTTATCTGTGGAACACATAAATAGAGATTTTGCAGAATGTTCATGCTGTTCAAGTCATTATATTCTTTTGTTTTATATAAAAAAAGAGCCGTGTAAACGTTTTGTGTTCCACAGATGAACAACATTTGGAATTAAATGAGAGTAAATAATTGATGACAGAATTTTGTTTTTTGGTTAAAATACTCTACTAATGTAATAATGTAAAACTCAAAAGGGAGCTGCTTTTTATTTAGCTTCTTTTATAATGTGTTTTTATTTTGGAATACCATGTCAACATGATCCAGTGTCATCTGTAATGGTTTGGGGATGATTTTCAACAGTATGCACAAGTTTTATTCCTCTGCTGCTGTCAGGTGACACTGCCAAACTGTGTGACACGTGTGAAACTGTTCTTTAAATGATCACGGATCCAGTTTCCGATGAATGCTGGCATGTCAAGTGGATATCTACTGTGGTGTATGTTCCTGGAGTTCAGTACCTGAAACATGTTTTTGAACATTTGAAACTGAAGCACATGCTAAACGCCCATTTTGATGTCATTGTATCGGTGGGGGAGGGTGGTGTGTATTTTAAAAAGGGTTGTAATTATTGTCCGGAGTCCATAGTGTTACACCTACAGACAGATATTTGTGAGTGACATTTTGTAAAAGTATTACATTTATTTCAATAAATTTGGTCTGTATACAGTACTTGTTTAGAGTGGACTTATTTTACATTTTACGTTTATGTATCTGGCCGATGGTCCTATTAAAAGCGAATTACTTGAGAATTTAACCCATGACTTTTGCTCTGCTGTTTGAGCTACAGTAATGTTTTATTATAGTGCTGTCAAGTCGATTAATCAAGTTTGTGTTTATATAATTTATGTATTCTAATCTCATGTATCAAGCGACTCAAGTCACTTTTAGTTGCAAGACAAAGCAGACAACTATCCTAAACACTTTGCTTTAGAATTATACAAAGCTTCATGAACATACTTTTTTCCATACTTGACATTATGAACGTGTACTTTAAATGTTATCTAACAATTAAAATAACTATATATGTTATGATACTTGACATGAAAGTTAAACTTCAAGTTTTGAAGTTGACTTGAGTTGAGTCCAGCACGGACTCCACAGTGCTGACTGTCTTTCTCCCATTAGGACACGTCATATCTGGAGCGCCATGCGGAACTCGTCTTCTTGACACACTTGAATGACATCTCGAAGACCAATCAGCGGAAGCCGTTCTTGTGGAATTGCGACGCTGAGCCAATTAGCGCCTTCTCTACGTGGATGGGCGGGACTTGAACGCAGAGAGGGTTGTGTGTGAAAGTGTGGAAGGGCTGGAGTGAGTGAACCGCCGATGAATAAGACTGGTAATTGTGCAAATTTATAATTTTTAAGTCTATTTATCGCAACTATACGGGTTTGTTGTCATTAGACTTCCTCATGTGCATTAAATAATACATTTACATATGATAAAATAGCTTGTGAAAGTGTGACATAGGTGTGATATTAGCTAGCAGCTAATGAGCTAATGAAGACTTCAATAGTTTATTTCACGAATAGTTTGTCAGGAAAACACAGTGTTATGTGCATGTTGATGCTCTCTGAATTGATTTATCTGCCTGTACGTATGAGTTTAAGTATCAGTTAGTAGGATTTTGCATAGGAATTGTGCACATACTGACTCTTCCTGATTTCACAGAGACTTTACACTTAATTAAATGTGCAGATTGATCGATTTCCTAAACTGCTTTACCTCTAAAATTCGTATTTGACCCCTAACGGATTTAGAAAAAACTCTTTCATCAGGTAAAAAATAAGAATTGCATAATCATTTAGAAATTTAAATCTGGAAAAATGTGTTTATTGCTTGTACATAGTTTGTTACTAGAGAATTGGAGTACTATCCTACACTGGTCTCGCATTTCCCCCCTGAAGTGTTATATTTTAAGTTACAATTCAACATGCTGTTGTTGACCCCATTTGTCAGGTATCAAGAGTTAGTCCTGCCTCCTGTGTGTTAAGATGACCAAGATGGGCTTCCTGCGACTGTCCTATGAGAAACAGGACACCCTGCTGAAGCTGCTCATCCTGTCTATGGCAGCCGTCCTGTGTGAGTGGATACATGTCCCTTTATTTCCGAACTCCTGACTAGATACCAACTGTCCTCTAATTCTTGTCGTTTTCCTCCAGCGTTCTCCACCAGATTGTTCTCCGTGTTGCGGTTTGAGAGCGTCATCCATGAGTTTGATCCGTAAGTACAGCTTTGGGGTCGTTATTTTAACAGCATCCCAAGAACCTGTTTAACTGAGTTTCCTGTTTGTTTAATGACAGGTATTTCAATTACCGGACCACTCGCTTCTTGACAGAAGAGGGTTTTTACAAATTCCATAACTGGTTTGATGATCGGGCTTGGTATCCACTTGGGAGGATTATAGGAGGCACCATCTATCCCGGTACAGCTGAAGGACACTCATTTCAAAATTTATAGCAACATAAGGTTATCTGTGTTTCTCAGCCACTTGCACTTCCATTGTTGTCTTGATACCAAATCTCAGAATGCTTCAGTCATGCTGCAACAGTCATTTTATTTAAAAAATTGAAATTTTGGACTTTTTTGCCTAATAAACATCAAAGCTAGCAGAGAAACTGGAACCATATTTAGGGACTCTGACTAGCAACACCCTAGCAACCAGCCAGAGAGCCTGGCATCCTTATAGCAGCAGGCTAAATCCACTTTAAACACTAGCCTCACTATAGCAACCACCCTGTCGTTTTGTTGGTGATTTTTGCATCCATTTAAAACCTTTTGCCAAATTAAATGTCATGTGTTTCTTCTTTTTTGTCTACAGGTTTGATGGTCACATCTGCGGCTCTGTATCACGTGCTGCACTTCTTCCACATCACAATCGACATCCGCAATGTGTGTGTGTTCCTTGCCCCTCTCTTCTCCTCCTTCACCGCTATAGTCACCTACCATTTCACCAAAGAGCTCAAGGTGAGGTGAACCTCAACACTCGCTCATCCCACCCTTATCAGTGGTACCTGCTCATAATTTATCTAAAGGCTAGACCACACTCAAAGATTTTTAAAATATTATAACGTTTTTAAAATGTGAGAGACCTCAAACTAAATAAAGTCATAGATTTAACAGTTTTGTTCCTATAGTGTGTGGAGTGATCAAGACCGCACACCACACACTATTCCATTCACAAACACAGACTGCGATCATGAGAAATCTCGTAAAATCTCTTGCGATCAAATGTGACTCTAGAGTAAATTAACATGGCGGACGACGGGCAAAAAGAAATGCCGATAATAATGTTTGGACTGCTTTTTATATAAAATTCACAGAAAAAGAAAGAAAAAGGTTTGTTGTTGGCCTGCTGCTCCATGACTGTGGTTGTTATGATTTTGTCAGCTCACTTCCTTATTTGGTATTGTTTCGTTCCATGTAACAATCTACAACATTCAACATGTTGGATATTTATGATTTGAGATTATATGGCCTCTTAAAGTAACACCAAGTAACTTTTCCTCTTCGGTCGCCCTACTGGTTGGAAACGAAATTGTCCATTGCCGCTGTCGTAAATAATTTAGCCTACCGTCGCACGCACGCTCGCTGTTTACCCAGCACCGGCTTTAGAATGAACGATGTCCACAGACAAGGTAAACTATGTTACATGATTTCATGAAAGGATGATGTATTGCAACATCAGAAACGAAGAAAAACAAAATAATGACTATTGTAGCGCTTGACGTAAAGCAGTCGAATTTTGTAGTTTTTTTTGTGGTCGGGTTCCTACCCGAAACCCGAAGTTACATATTGCCAGTAAAAGCGATACTGACCACGTCAGGCTATGGCAGACGAGTCATTTAACTTATTTTAAGTCGATGTACCATCACAAGGGTCTTGGAAATATATTATGAAGGTTGAAAAACTACTTAGTGTTACTTTAACACCTCACACCACAGGAAAATCTGTAGAACCATCAAGATAATCGGGACTTCACCTGGGATTGTCGGAAGGGTATATTGTTTGGGCCCAAAATTGCCCAGATTATCAACTAACGGCTCAATCTAACTGAAGTAACACTTTGTTCCAGGATGCGGGCGCAGGGCTTCTGGCTGCCGCCATGATCGCAGTCGTCCCTGGATACATCTCTCGTTCTGTGGCAGGCTCTTATGACAATGAAGGTACAGTCTTGTTTCAGAGGTATTGTGTATAATGTTATGTTTTTAAAAAGTAGTCATCAAGAAGGTTTAGAATTTCTGTCAAAAGTTTGTGGTCGGTATGTGTTTTTTTTTTGTAAGAAATTAATACTTTTATTCAGCAAGGACCTATTAAATTGATCAAAAGTGACAATAAAGATATATATATATATATATATAATAACGATATATAATGTTTTATAGTAAATATTTAAGATTATACAATATTTTTATTTAAAATAAAAGCTCTTTTTTTTACTTTCTATTCATCAAAAAATCCTGGAAAAAAATCTATAGCGATTTTTTTAAATGCAGCCTTGGTGAGCATAAGAGAATATTTACAGACCCCAAATTTTCGAACGTGTGTGGGGTTTATTAGTTTTTAGTATACACATAAAACATTTATATCTTAATATGTTAAATATAAAATGTATATTTAAAAAAAAAATATATAAAATATAATTTTGTTTCCTTTGGGAAATAAAGGAATCGCCATTTTCTGCATGCTGCTGACGTACTACATGTGGATCAAAGCAGTGAAGACGGGCTCCATTTACTGGTCATCCATGTGTGCGCTGGCTTATTTTTACATGGTGAGCCAAATTTCAGACCCATTGTCGCTTTGAATTGTTGTTTTTTTAGAGCAGATAATTAAATGTATGTTTTCAGTTGAATCATTCTTTTATTTAAATACACAAAACAAGTGATTTCATTAACAACAATTTTGTGTGTTGGCATCAGGTGTCCTCCTGGGGTGGTTACGTGTTTCTGATCAACCTCATTCCTCTGCACGTGCTGGTGTTGATGCTGACCGGCCGTTTCTCTCATCGCATCTATGTGGCGTATTGCACAGTCTACTGCCTGGGCACTGTCCTCTCCATGCAGATCTCTTTTGTTGGATTCCAGGTGAGGAGCTGATGATCAGCTACTAAATACGAGTAATTGCTTTCATTATAAACGTCCAAATAGATAAGTAATCTCTCCTGCTCTTCCTGTAGCCTGTCCAGTCCTCTGAACACATGGCTGCATTCGGAGTGTTTGGCCTGTGTCAGATTCACGCTTTTGTGGATTACCTCCGGAGCAAGCTGAACACGCAACAGTTTGAAGTGTTGTTCAAGAGTGTCATTTCGCTGGTCGGTATCATCCTGCTGTCTGCAGGTGGTGTGCTCATGCTAACAGGTAATTAAATCAAATAATTACATTTCTGAATTTAATAATAATGTTTTTGGGTCATTTAAATATTATTTTTTATAATTTTTAAATAGTTTGTTTTTGTATTTGCTTATGTTAGGGACAATCTCTCCTTGGACTGGCCGTTTTTACTCTCTGCTGGATCCTTCATACGCCAAGAACAACATCCCCATCATCGCCTCTGTGTCTGAGCACCAGCCCACCACCTGGTCCTCCTACTACTTTGACCTGCAGCTTCTGGTCTTCATGTTTCCAGGTACAGCACCTTCCTGAGTTTCTTTTTTAAATTTGTAACTTTTTGCCTAAAGGGACAAGGTGAAGAAAAAAATATGTAAGATGGGATGAATAATTATTTGGCAATGCTTTTGCGTTGTCCCGCAAATGCGTTCCCCTTAGAAACTTTGCATTCGCTTGCAAAATGTTTTTGTTCCCCCAAGAAAACTTTGTGTTCACTCACAAAGAACTAATGAATGAACGCAAAGTTTGTCTGGGGAACGCAAAAGCATTGGCTTATTTTTTCTCCCATCTCATTTTTTTTTCTTTACCTTGTCCCTTTAGAGGCTCTGTAGATTCTGGAAAAATTGAGAATCTCAAAATTTCAAACAGACACAAAATAACATTTAATTTACTAGAAGTTCTGACAAAATGTAAATGTCAGAATGTACTGGATGAATCAGTTTTTGAACAAATCTCTTGAATGAATGATTCAATGACAAATACATTTTTAAGTCACCCGTCACCACCAGGTGGTGTAACTATGCAATCGATACAATTGTTATTTGATTCAAAAGGTGATTTGCTCTTTTTTTCCGTAGACACCAGTGTTTTTATCCGAACTATAAACTTTTATCCCTGTACTTCTGTGATCATAAGATTATTTGTAACACTGAAATAACAATACCGTGTGGTAGGGCTGGGCGGTGTATATATATATATATTTTTTTAACGATATGGAATGAGGCAATAACGTTTATAGCGATACAGTAGTTTGATACGAGCACATCTGAAAAATAGCAGAGGATGCTGTGTGAGCTGCTGCAGTGAAAGTACATAGTACAATTTGTCCTAAAAATGACACAAGCTTATATTAAGGGCTTCAAAATAACTGGTAAGATAGAGTTAACAAGTTTAAAGCAGCTTGCCCTGGCAGATGCTCTGACAGATACTGTTGCTGACTGACAGATAAATATTTGCTCTGTTTAATGCGTTTGAGATGTGGCACTTTCCTCAGTGTTTAACTAATACTTCACAGGTATATTCTCCATATGTAAATATTAGAAAGTCAAACAAATAGATCCATCTCACTGTCAGGAGAGGATGAGCCTTCTGCAAGTAAATCTCCGCTAAAATTCAAGCTTCCGTGAATGAGCGATAAATAAATAGGAGACAATAAATGTGCCATATGTGAAATTTAAAACCTGCAAGTATATTTTTTATGAAAGTGACCATTATAATGGGGTAATCAAATGTAGGCTAATATAATTAGTTTGTGCTTTTGTTTTTGTTTTTATTTTCATTTTTAGTTTAGCCTTTAGTCAAGTTTAAAACTAAAACATTATTTTTGTTTTTAGATTGTAATGTTAGAATGTAATCTGATTTTAACCACCTTTTTGCACATAATATATTGCATAGCCTACATTTACATTCACTATATTTGTTTCCATATCCTTCAATATCAACATTGTTTGTAGGGCAGGATGTGAAATAAATTTTGTTTAAATAAACACAGATTTTCTTTATCCAAATAGAAAAACGTAGAAAGTACCGAGATATATATCGTATATATGGTCATTTAACCAGAAAATAGAGAGATATGATTTTTTTTGGCCATATCACCTGTAAAGCCTGATTGTTTAGCGGTTTCATACATGACAGCTGCTCTCTCTGGATCAGTCACTGCGCAACACAGATTCCAATATTCCTAATCTTTTAACGATTAGTCGTGCAGATTTAATATGGATTCATCGGATCAGTGTTTTTTATGTTAACTAAAAATTAAAACAATTAATGTAAGAATATTACACAACAATGTTTAACAAATCACATAGGAGAGAGCGGAAATATGCATACAATCACATACATATCTATAAACCTGGTGTTGTTATTGTTTCCTCTTCTGTGCTTGATTTAAAAATGTATTTATCTATTTTCAAATTTAATTTTATATAAAAAAATAAAATTTCTGTTTACTGTCCCTTGTATTTGCACCCTGTTGCCACTTATAAATGTATGTCTTAAAGGATAATTCCGGTATTTAACACTTTAAGTCTATTTTCTAGTGTGTTTTGGATGAACTAGAGTTGTGGACTTAGAAATTTTGACGATGGGTCCTGTCTCGAGTTTTTGACTATTTTAGGATCGCCTCTGAGCACTTCAGAGTGGCAGTCTACGAGCATACTGAAACATGTGCTTAAAACAACACTTAATGTTAGTTTTCAAAACTGTGCAACTCACCGAGTGGTTAGTGGTGTTCGTTGATGATTAAAAACAAATATATCGGCGCAATGTATGATGTCAATCCGTGTTATTTACTATAGTGGAACTATTTTTTCAGATACCTCACAACCGCGTATAAACTTCCGCTCGATATTTGAGTCTGAAGCGTTAGCACACTCCCGACCACTTGATGGCGACAACTACTTTGCCGCAGTTGCTCTGTTCAAGCTAGCCTTCTGAGAGACGGAGAACCGAGCGAAAAGACTACCACCAAAATGTAAACAGACCCCTTTCGGTATCCGGTAGCGCAGTAATATCAACGAGCACTGAGTCCTTCAACAGATATCAATGGGATTTTAAAAAATGGCAAATAAAATACGACAGAAACTGTATTTCCCTACGCTACTTGTTTTGGAACATCAACGAACACCACTAACCACTCGGTGAGTTGTGAAAAGTTTTGAAAACTAACGTTAAGTGTTGTTTTAAGCACATGTTTGAGTATGCTCGTAGACAGCCACTCTGAAGCGCCCAGAGACGATCCTAAATTAGTCAAAAAGTCGAGACAGGACCCATCGTCAAAATTTCTAAGTCCAGCACTCTAGTTCATCCAAAACAAACTAGAAAATAGACTCAAAGTGTTAAATACTGGAATTATCCTTTAAGGCCTGTTCACACCGAGGACCATAACTATAATGATAAAGATATAGTCCTAACAATCTTTATTAATATAGAATATTCCACACCACATTTATAACGATAACTGCACAGAGAAGCAATA
Organism: Chrosomus eos; assembly: GCA_036326025.1. Taxonomy (NCBI): domain Eukaryota; kingdom Metazoa; phylum Chordata; class Actinopteri; order Cypriniformes; family Leuciscidae; genus Chrosomus; species Chrosomus eos. Next base: position 23,595,504 of record CM070841.1, read on the forward strand.
TGATAAACATGAACAGTCAATCAGAATTCATCCTGCTTTAAAGCTCTTGAGCATTTAAAGCTGCTGATGACAAAACTGCAGCACATGCTTAGAATAAACAGAATAATATTGTTTGCTGGTGTGGACTCAAATATAGTTGTCTTTATAGTTATCTATCTTGGTGTGAACAGGCCATTATACCCACTAGAACATGCTTTTTCTAATAAAGAATGTGGCTTTTTTTTGTTTTTTTTTTCCAATATTAAAATAACACTGCTTAACCCTTTGAGGTCGGCCGTCACGTGGGCGTGATGAGCTCACTTTTTTCCTTATCAGTGCAAAAGAGACTCAAATTACTCTGTTGATTTTTATCTTACATTTAAGTGTTGTACATCATTAGATCCTGTTTAGTTTCTATTTTTTTTGTGGGTACTCACAATAAAAACAAAGTGTTGTGCTTTTCGTCAAATAAAGAAAAATAAACATGATGCGCGTTTTACCTTCTCTCCGTCAGTGAAGTCCATTCTGAAACATGTCCGAAAAAGTAACTGTAGCTCTCTCAATACTTGTCACAGAGATACGAGAGATGTCTCTTTATGAAGCTGAGATTCTCTTCTTTTAAATGAAGTAAGCCACTAAAAAAAATAATATTTCCAGTTTATGTAATCCGTTTGAAACCAAGGAGAGGTGCAGTTTTTTCGTTCTTCCCTCATTATCTGTAATCAGCTGAGACCGCCACACCCCAGAGCTTTTCACATGTTAAATAGGCGATATATGCATCGCAGACGCGGCACGCCCCCGATCACTGCATAACAACAGAAGATTCTTCATCAGAGATTCACTGATAGTTCATCGCGTTTTAGGGATGGAAGCACGCTACTCCTTCAGAGGATTATGGACAGCGGGGAATAATTAACCTTTTCCTCAGTGGAATTTGAAACTCAGATGACTAACGGTTGCATTTTGAAGAACGAATTGACCCTGAGGATACAAGGTCGGAGTGAGTTGTTTAGTGTTATGTATATCGATCTGCCAGTTTTGTTTGAGTTCTTCTGTGGTCTAGTGGTTAGATCGTGTGCCAAGCGTGTCAGAGGTTATGAGTTCGAATCCGCCTTCGGCAACTTTTTTTTCTCTCATCAAAACCGAATATGTTCATCAGTGGTTACAGTCTATATCAAACACACACGTATATAGGACACACGTTTGTGTGCATTTTATTTTGTGATTTCACCGGAATGAATAGAGTCCGCAATGGCATTAGATTGAAGAGCACATCCTTAGAGCGAGTGAAGACTACGCGCGTCGCCACGAGAGCTCTGTATACATGACACTGATAGCAGCGGACACGAGCGCTCAGCTTGAGTTCAAAAACAAAACATTTAAAGCTAGATCTCTTATTTAAGAGCGGACTAAATGAATGCTCTACTAGTTAACTGGAGATGTTTTATTTGTATTAGGTACAGCCGTTCATTGAGTGTATCAGTAAATGCGTGCGGTCTATGGCCATAAACAGATACTCGCGGTTACGCGGTCTACCCATCAATAGATGTTTCTCTGTCCATCAACAAATACATTGTGCATCTATAATCATAATTGTCCATCAGTTTACTTTGGATAATGTGCTAACAGTTTTTTGCTTTTGTTTTGTTGTGTTTACATCGTCATCATCAGCCTTCAGAAATCATTCTGATATAATTTTTTTTTAAATCAATGTTGTAAACAGTTGTGCTGCTTAATTTTTTTTAACCTTTGATAGTTTTTTAGGATTCTTTGAATGCACTTTTTTTATATATATATATAAGCACTATATAAGCAATATTATAAAAAAAAAAACATAAAAAGACCAAACTTGTTTTATATATATATATATATATATATATATATATATATATATATATTATATATATATATATATATATATATATATATATATATATATATATATATATATATATATATATATATATAAAAAACAAGTTTGGTCTTTTTATGTTTTTTTTTTTTTTTTTTTGAAAGGATATGTTAAGTGATATGAATGACTTTAAGTCTTTATGTTCTTTCTATTTTCGATTTCTATTTTGAATAAATGCTGTTCTTTTTAACTTTTTATTCATCAGTGAATCATTCTTACTGTAGTTCAGGCTGCCTCACAGCACCTTGATGGGCCATTAGACATTGGGGGAGTGTCTTTAGTTTTCCCAGGTGTAAATCACATTAATATTCATGGGCATTAACACTCCCACGCATACAGCACTGCTGACCCAAAAACTGATGTAAGAAATTCAAATCGTTATATTGATCTTTCTGAAAGTGTGGTCAGAATGATTTTCACTTCATTTTGAAGTAAAAATTCTAGCCTACAAGAATAGTAACTCAAAAGTATTGTGGACAACTTTTCAGAATGTGTTAAATGGCCTTATTGCGGTGACATTTTTTTTTCCAAAACGTACTAACCACGCATATTATTTTTTTTCTATAAAATGCAAACATGTACATCCATTTTGCTCACATATTATTGTAGCAGAGTTTGTGCTGAATACAGCAAATTTATATGTTGGCAAATGGTATGTTTTAAGTAGCTGAAATAAGCACAAATGTCAGGGCATATCAAAACACAGAAAGAGCCTCAAAACAGCTCAGACCTCTTAGGCTTAAGATGTTAAATCTGTCATCTCTTGTTTCTCCAGTTGGCCTTTATTACTGCTTTAACAACCTCTCTGATGCCACAATTTTCATCATCATGTACGGCGTCACCAGCATGTACTTCTCAGCTGTCATGGTAAGACACTTTTACTTTATTTTGGTTTATTGGTATTTCTCTCTTCACAGTGGAAGCTCTGACCCTATCTTTATCTGTTCTGCTCAGGTACGTCTCATGTTGGTCCTGGCCCCAGTCATGTGCATCCTGTCTGGCATTGGCGTTTCTCAGGTCCTCACCACCTACATGAAAAACCTGGATGTCAGCCGACCGGACAAGAAATCCAAGAAGCAGCAGGACGCCACCTACCCAATCAAGAATGAGGTACGATCAATGCTCTGTTTAATCTTTCTCCGTATTGCATGTGTCATTGGTTCACTCAGTGATGCTCTGCTCTGATTGGTTTGTAGGTGGCGAGTGGGATGATTCTGGTCATGGCGTTCTTCCTCATCACATACACTTTCCACTCCACCTGGGTGACCAGCGAGGCTTACTCCTCCCCCTCCATTGTGCTCTCCGCTCGCGGTGGTGACGGCAGTCGCATCATCTTCGATGACTTCAGAGAGGCTTATTACTGGCTCAGACACAACACACCAGAGGTCAGTGGGATCCATTGGCCATCATAAACTTCCTGCCTCTTTTGATTCCGAACAGTTTTGCTAATCTCACATTGCTTTTGTTTGTGTACAGGATGCTAAAGTCATGTCGTGGTGGGATTATGGGTATCAAATAACAGCGATGGCCAATCGAACGATTCTAGTTGACAACAACACTTGGAATAACACTCACATCTCCAGAGTTGGTCAGGTGAGTAAGAAATATAGTTTTGCTGTTTACAGATTTTATAATGAGATATATAGTGGATTAAATATATTTTAGGCATTTTTATAAATGTTTTTTTTTTTAAATATAAATATCTTTGCAGGCTATGGCCTCCACAGAGGAGAAAGCCTATGAGATTATGAGAGAACTGGATGTAAGCTACGTCCTGGTGATCTTTGGTGGATTGACGGGATATTCATCTGATGGTACGGGCTTAGATTAATTGTGAACCACCGAAGCAGCTTTGTGGTCCTGACACTTGAATAACATGTAAAAAATGTCATAAGTTTACATGAATTTCTTTTAGACATCAATAAGTTCCTGTGGATGGTCCGTATCGGGGGCAGCACGGACACAGGGAAGCACATAAAGGAACACGACTACTACACGCCCACCGGAGAGTTTCGTGTGGACCGCGAAGGGTCCCCCGTCCTGCTCAACTGTCTCATGTACAAGATGTGCTACTATCGCTTCGGCCAGGTCTACACCGAAGCCAGTGAGCATCTACTTGTTCAGCGATTTACAATATTTGTAACAGAGAGGGCTCGGCTGAGCGAAAAAACACTTAACTGCATCACCATTAATGTTGAATAGATTTGTGTACCTTAACTGGGTTTCGGAGGCAGTTTATAACTTTCGGGAAGCGGAGTTTGATCGGGAGATTATTCCATTACGCTGCATTATTGACGTCTGCAGTCGGGTGCTCTCATGTTCGCTCTGTTTACGTAGCTCTGTTAGCTCTGTAATTTAGACAATAGGCAGTTGACAGAATAACGTTAAGGTTCGGTTTAAAAGGTTAAAAAAAATGCTTGTGTAGGTGTGTCGAATTGTATGCACTTGTCGGAGTTATATGGTACGCAGACATCCCAAGTCTCCCGGAAGTTCAGGGAATCTCCCGCATATTGATAGCGACTCACTGATGCCCGCAAATTATTTCAAATCTCCCGTAAATGTAGAGTGCGCATGTGAGACAGAACTGCTTCAAATCGTGTAGCGCGCGCACGGCAGTGAGGGAGAGAGCGAGAGACCTTGCGTGTGTGCACACCCAACCCCCCCCCCCCCCCACGCTTATTTTACATTTTACTCGAATACAGTAATATTTTTTGCCTATGCTATGTTTACCTTTAATTTCAGAGCGTCCTCCTGGTTATGACAGAGTTCGTAACGCTGAGATTGGCAACAAGGACTTTGAGCTGGATGTGCTGGAGGAAGCGTATACTACAGAGCACTGGCTCGTCAGGATATACAAGGTAAACTTGAACACCTGTGCATCTTTAACCGTTGCTGTCCTTCCAAACCATCCTAACTTCCAATGATCTCCTGCTTTACCTCCATAGGTCAAAGACCTTGACAACCGTGGCCTCTCAAGAACGTAAAACCAGAAACTCAAAATCCAAAATCCCACCCCCCTCTCTCGAACACACAGCACTGAACGTCTGCTGCCCCCCTTCCCACCATCTGAGGAGAAAGCGTGAAAACTTTTTTATACTTTTGTTGTAATTGCTGAAAGAGATTTTCTTTTCATACCTTTTTTTCTTGGTTTGTTTTTTAAATTTGATCTTCAAATATGATGTTTTGTCTGTACTCGGGGCAGAAAGGTGTCAAATGATCACCTGAAAAGGTGAGGGATAAATGTTTAAAATGTTCAGAAGTCATTTCTGCAATCAACTGGCCAGATAACTGTTTGATTTGTCTTTAAATGGGTGAATAAAAGAGTGACTGGGATAAAATTGATCAGTGTCTTTCTTTTTAACCATTAAAATCACATGCACGCCCAAGTTAATTTGAGTGCAGTGAAATACCGTAGAATGGATTCCGGCTGGGGAAATTCAAAAACATCGATCACACACAAGGGAGAAATTATCTTAGCAGCTTTTGTACACGACCCCTACTGGCCACTCATTAAACTACATGTGGGCTGGTCTTGCTGTGGCGTCATTGTGAGCATGCGCACATGGCCAAACGTTGTCACGCTCCACTGTGAGCGGCGTGTCAGTGGAAAGGTGATTGGAGTGTCTTTTCCTGAATAAAGACAACAGTCTGACGACAATTGCAATGTGGCGCAAGTTTTTCGCCTCCGTCCCTGCTCTCAGAGCTCCGAAAGCGCCCTCTCGGAGTTTTAAAAGCAGCAGCAGGAGAGCTGAAAAGGACTTTAATAAAGGTGAGTTGATCCACTAAATATACTTCATGTATTTATACCAGTATGGCAGGCATTAAACCCTTCAGAGCGAAATTTAAGCAGTGGCAAGAACCACGCGTGCCCTCCATACATTCTCGTTTTTCTAATCCTAGTATGCGAAAGGTTAGCTTATTAATATTAATTTGGTCATACTGGCGTTGCTTGGTATACTTCGGAGCGTCCTGTCACGTAATCTAATCAACATTCATGAGCCAACCCTTGCTCGCAGTAGTCATTCGTCCATTGATTGGCCAACTACCTTACTGTTTTTTATTTTATTTTTATATTATTAATTTTATTTTTATTGCAACAAAAATATACAGAGATTTCTCCAACTACCTCTCAGTGAAGGCGAACGTAACGGTGCCTAAGTAATATTCATAAGTCTGGAGTTCACTATAGAAGGATTTGTGAATTCGCCTCCTGCATAAAAATATTATTCAGACTAATACGAAACAGTAATCAAAAATGTATTTAAATTCTCTCTTACCATATTTAATTCCTAAGTAATCCTAGTCAGTTTGGTAGTATATTTCTCTCTCTTGCATTTTTTACCAAATAAAATTAAAAAAGTTTTTTCGTCCTACATTTACATGTATGAAGGAGAAATTTTCCACAGACCAGCATTACATTTACATAACAATTCTGCCGCCTTATCTAACAATATTACAAACACAGTATGGTTTCTAGACTTGTTGGTAATGATGTAACTTCTGTCTTCTGCCAATAAAACATATACTCAGAAAACGTTTAGGTTATCTGTCATATGTAAATCGTTGCAGACCTGGAAGCTCAGTTCCGGGCATTTCGGGAGAAAGCGGCCTCGGCGATGCCTGGCAGTGGCTGGAGCCCGTTTGAGTTGACCCCTGGCCTGCCCCCTGAGAGGGCTGATGTGGTGATTGTAGGAGGGGGAGTCGTGGGATGGTCCATCGCATACTGGCTGAAGAGGAAGGAGAGAGTGAGGGATGGTCTGAGAGTGCTGGTGGTGGAGAAAGACCCTACTGTGAGTTAATCCGAGGGCACTTAGGAGCATGTCTCAAAAACTAGTTAGCATGTTTTTGATTCTACAAAGGTGTTGTAAAGGTAAGCAGCTCACTAGATTTTGAAACAGAATTGGCAATATACTGTGGGATGTTAATAATCACGTCTTTTCAAAGTTCACCCTCAAAAAAGAAAAACATTTGATCATTTACCTCATGTTGGTCAAGCACATAGATTTTTTTCTTGTGTAGCGCTTCAAACAGACATTGGCTCATATTCATGTCTAGGGGATTCATGTCTAATAATTTAATTCGATTTGAAATATTCAATCTAGGTTTACACTGAGAAAGGTTTGAGTGAAATAAGCAAAATGATCGTAACTTGGATAAATATCACTATTATGGTAACACAAACCTCAGTTCATAAAATGCACAGAAGTACACATATATATAGAACATATATTTGATTATGACCCTTTCCCCCTGCTTCATCAATTATTTATACAACAAAACCACATTAGATTTACAGTGCAACCCCTTCAATTCAAATGAAAGTGAATTAAAAAATAACAATCGGATGTGAGTCGAATAATATGAGTCTGTCTGGGAGCCTTGGAAGACAGAAAAATCCTGCTTTCCCATAAACAATCCCATCCGCTCTGTGTAAAGCCTCTTATTCATGTTGAAGTTGTTCTCTCTTGGGAATTAAACATGTAAACATAAAGGTGAGTAAATTGATGCAATGCAATGTTTTTTTTGGGGTGAACTGGCATATATTAAAATCATGACACCAAAACACACACACACACACACACACACACACACACACACACACACACACACACACACACACACACACACACACACACACACACACACACACACACACACACACACACACACACACACACACACACACACACTTGCTACTGCTAATAGATACACTTTGCTGTGAGCATGTAAGATATGCTGCTGCTGCATAAAAAGACAGATGTGAATCTGCAGTACTAGCTTAACAGCAAACACTGAACTGGACTATTTCAATTCTGAATATGAACAAGCAATTCCATTGGATCCAGGATCAGCAGAGCCAATCAGCTTGTGCCATCTAGTAATGATGTGATTGCTTTCAGAATTAGAGTTATATATTTGTGTGTGTGTGTGTGACATTTTTTGTTCATTGTTCAATTCTTTCTGCAGTATTCTCAGGCGTCGACTGTGCTGTCATGTGGTGGAATTCGGCAGCAGTTCTCCCTGAAGGAAAACATCCATCTGTCAATGACTTCGGCTGATTTCTTGAAAAACATTAATGTAAAAACTTTTATTTTGCACTGTTAAAAGCTTCCTGAAACACTATTCTTGTTACAAATGCACTGTAACGTACAGAAATCATTACATGAAGACTTGGCATTAGTATTTCTGGAGACTTTAAATATTTTGTTATAAATTTTTCTTCATGTGCTAAAGTGTTCAGCAGGATCATTTGTGCTGGTTTAGAGTTTGAGAATACTGATACGTGTTTGTAAATTTGTATTTCTGTTCTGCTGAAATGCCACAGAATCATCTCGGGGTGGTAAATGAAGACCCCGTTGATCTGCAGTTTAATCATTCAGGATATCTCTTTCTCGCCAGCGAGAAATCAGCTCATATTATGGAGGAAAACTACCACACTCAAAGGTGACAGGACAAGTTGAATCACCGATTTAATATCAGGATATCAAAATTACTTTGTGTTAACTCAACCTTTCCTATCATCTGATAACAGACTCACAATACAAAGTTAAAGATTAATAAAACTAAGATTTCCTTTGTAGACACGCTGGTGCGAAGGTCGCCCTCCTGTCACCGTCCCAGCTGAAGGAGCGATGCCCCTGGATAAACACAGAGGGCGTCGCTCTGGCTTCTCTCGGTTGGTGAATGTTTTCTAATCTTTGATACATCTCACATGTACGCTTTTAACGTTTCAACGTATTTATTCCTCACCAAGGGCTAGAGAACGAGGGCTGGTTTGATCCCTGGTCTCTCCTTAACGCTCTCAGACGCAAGGCCGTGTCTATGGGAGTCTATCAGTGCTTCGGAGAGGTCACAGGTCAGGATTCACAATTACAATTTTTGTCAAAATAATACTGCAGTATTTCTTACATTTGATATTTTGTTTGCTTGTAAAAAAAAATTACTTTGAAAAGGAAGCTCGTGGTGATTCTTTTGAATGTGATTTTCAGGTTTTAGATGCTCTTCAAATGTGGCAGAAATCACAGATGGAGACTTTGTCGATGTCAAAAGGATAAAATATGTCAATGTAAGTTTGTATGCTACATCTCAGAACCCGCCAGCTGTATAACACACTATTTTGAAACTGGTTTTCATCGTCTTCAAATAGATGCTCTAAAAGTTTAAGTGCACTGACAGCATTACAGATAGAAGTGATGTGGTTTTAGGTGCAGATGCCCAACAGTCTGGAGTATCAGCCCGTGGAGAGTGCCGTTGTGATAAATGCAGCAGGTGCAAACTCAGGGAAGATCGCCGCCATGCTAGGCATCGGATTAGGCCCAAAAGAATCCATATCTGGTATCCCGTTTCCTGTTGAGCCCAGAAAGAGGTTAAAACTCATGTTTGTTCCCATTTTTGAAGTTTTCTTGTGAAGTTTTTATGTCAATTTGCAATGGTTTCTTACCTACTTGGATGAATAAGCAGTTGCATAAACTCTAAAATAAAGAATATTTTTATATTATGTTATTTAAATATTATAATTAATTAAATATAATTTTTCACACACTAAAAAAATCTTAAATTGTAATTTAACTGAATGAGCAGTGCTAAATATTCTAAAATAACTGTTGAGATATACACACACACACACACACACACACACACACACACACACACACACACACACACACACACACACACACACACACACACACACACACACACACACATATTGCCACACCTTGAGGTGGATGGATTATCTCGGCAAAGAAGTGTTCACTAACACAGATTTAGATAGATTTGTTCAGTGTATATATATTTATATGATTTGACAGCACTAATTATATCATATTCATTATTATTAGTATTCAATACATTTATATTCATTTTAATTTGTATGAATGAGCAGTGCTAAATATTCTAAAATAACTGTTGAAAAAAATATTTTACATCATATAATATTAATTTATGTAATTTGAATAAATGAGCAGTCCTACATTGTAAAATAGCTTTTTGAAAAAAGATATGAAACTTATTTAATTAAATATTATTTATAATTAAATTTCATTAATATTTAATAAAAAATATTACATAAGACTGTTAAAAACTATAGACTATATATTTTTATATATATTAATTAAATGGTTTAAGTAATTATTTAATTTAATCCATTCATCAATCCATTAACAATCCAAATGATTAAAAGGACATTAATTATATAATTAATTAATTAATAATTGTGGAGTCTCAGTAACTGCATCACTGGTATCTCTCACAGGTTTGTTTATGTGGTGCATTGCCCCGATGGACCAGGGTTGGATACTCCATTTCTGATTGACTATTCAGGGGTTTACTGTAGGCGGGAGGGACTGGGAGGAAATTACCTCACGGGAATGTCACCAGAGGAGGTATTGGCATGTTTTAATCTGAACTCAAAAGTATTAGTTTCGTAGTCTGCATGCATTTGTTCATTAATTCATATATTATTTCTGCCTTTTGCAGACAGAAGAACCAGATATCAGTAACCTTGATGTGGACCACGAGTTTTTTCAAGAGAAGGTCTGGCCTCGTCTGGCCAATCGCATTCCTGCATTTGAACAACTGAAGGTGAAAGTCGTAATATACAGTTGTTATTCATGTTATCCACTTTGTGAAGGGAAAGTTTTCTTCAGCTTTCTTTGTCTTGGGACTAATTAAGCAGTTTCTGATGCTTTTAAGATGGTAAAGTGCAGTAAATGACTTACTAAAAAGTGTAGGTAAATTCTACCGCTTAGTTTTTTTCCCCCAAATTAAGCACTTTGCTTTATATCTGTCAGGTTTCAAGCGCTTGGGCTGGATTTTACGACTACAACACCCTTGATCAGAATGGCATTGTGGGACAGCACCCTCTAGTGCCCAACTTGTACTTTGCCACGGGCTTCAGCGGTCACGGACTACAGCAGTCTCCTGCGGTCGGACTCGCCGTGGCTGAGCTGATTCTGGACGGGGGCTATAAGACCGTCGACCTCAGTGCTTTTGACCTTAAACGGATCTTCCTGCAGGAGCCCATACTGGAGAGCAACATTGTGTGAAGACTGAAGAGCACAAAAACTTAGGGTATGTGTCCTCAGGATGGAGCCACTTAACATGAACGTTGCAAGAAGCACATCATGGTCTTCAGACAGAACCTCAACGGATCAATGGAATCGATTTTTCAGGAGGATGAGTTCAGTTTGGCAACAAAACATTGTAAGAAAATTTGAAGTATTAGGAGGACATTAAAGAGGAGAGTTATAAAGGCTGCTGTGGTTTCAACAAAACATACTGTTCAAGAAATATTTAAAATGACTTATGGTAGAGATCAGGGAATTCATTTGTTATTTTGTAATTACATATATTTGAATATGCTTATGACATAATCATGAAATATCATATTTTTTTATTATTTTCAGAATTGTATAATTCATTTCTGAAATGAATACCAAAAATAATCATAAACTTAAATTTGTCCTTAAATGTGAACCAGCCTTCATGGACAGAATTTTATAAATCTGTACATTTTTAAATGTCTGTTTATATGGATGTGAATACATGTGAATATTGTGGAAGAATGACGAAAAAAAATGTGCTGTTTTTATTGAAGCATAATTTTATTTTACTTTGTAAAAAGAATCAGAATTTTTATGTATATATATATATAAATGCCATTATCTGCTTTAAAGTGTGTGTGTGTGTGTGTATATATATATATATATATATATATATATATATATATATATATAAAAATTAATACAGAATTAAAAAAAAACTCTTTAAAGAGAAAATCTGAAACATTAACACTTGCACATTTACAGCATGCAAAAATGAACATGTTTCTTTAGTGTAAGAACCATGACAGCTAAACAATCTTTTAAAATTTTGCATCACATATGTATCAAAGTTATAAAGAACCATAATTGAACCATAGAGGAACACAGTATATCAATATTCAGGATGAGAGAGTCCAGCTTTATCTCTTTGCCTTCTTCTCAAACATGTCAATGATAGGTGTCGCTTTGCGTTTTACACCTGGACAGAGAAAACACGGATCAGACTCAAAATGTCTATTTGAGTCAAGAAACTCATCAGAAGATAATATATTTTTATAATTGTATATGTGAATAATATCAATATTTTAGGTCTAAATTGTTACCTTTAGTGATGGGTTTGTCCTCTGGAGAGCGCTTTGCATATGCTGCTTTCATTCTCTGAATATTCTTTTTATGGACAACTTCATGCTCCACAATAGGACGAGGGTAATCTTTTCCCACAATGCACCCTGCTCTCTCCTGAATGCTCCGAGGAGCTTTCCAGGGTTCATATATGTACTCGGCAGGGAATTTCTTCAGCAGCGGAAGGTATTTCCTGGTAGACATGTGAAGAGAGTTGAGTTAGTATTTAGTAAGTAGTTGTTTCAGAGATACTTTTAAACCAGAACAGAATGTAAATAAAGAAACTAACTTGATGTAATCCCCATTTTTGTCGGTTTTCTTGCCAAAGGCGACGGGAGAGTAAACCCTGAAGTACTGATGGAAGAACGCGCTGGCTGAGAGCCACTGCCAGTTTCCTGCATTTAACGACCAATCAGCATCCAGCAGCAACTCCTCAAACACCTACGGATGACAGTGAGCAGAAACACAGCAGGTTAATGATTATATATCTCATCTAGCTGTATTGATCTATACTATAGCTGGTCCTCAAACCTTTTGGCCCTCCTCCCAGCTTATCCACAAGTCTCCTCGGGTCAGGAAACAGGCGACCGCATGCCGGGCCAGATGATGGATCCAGCCCTCCTGACGTAACTGTGTCATGATGGCATCAATGAACGGGAAACCGGTCCGAGCCTGAGATCACAAATACAGTCCGTTGGTGCTTCAGTGACTACTTCGCACAGATAATCTGTCAATCATGATGTCACAGCACCATTTTTATAGCATCAAATAACTAACTAAAAACTAACTTATTTTAAAAACAAACACTTGAAATTACATCAACGTGATAGAAACTACAGTAAATGACAGAAACTATCTTTAGAAAAAAGATATGTGAAGTGTAATTGAATTATTTAGTTGGTCTCGCGTCCCGTTGAATAACATGGGGAGGCGGGGCTTATGACCTATACTAGGACCGGTCACCGGGGGGCGATCACGACCTTTTGGCTTCACTTTTGAGGGCTTGTGTGGCACGCTTGGTTGTAGCCTATCCACACCGTGTGACTGTGCATGAAATAGACACTGACATAGTCAAAACACGCCGTTTCCGTCAGTGTGTCACTTTTTCGTCTGAAACCACCAATTCATTTTCAACCAAAAATACTGGTGCATCACTATATCATTAAGTTTTTAATACATACAATACAATAATACATTTTAGTACAATAAATACAACCAAAAAAGCACAAGAGCTTGACTTTACCTCCCTCCATGCAGCGAGGTGCTCAGGATTGTTTTTCCCAGTCCACCTGCACACAGTGAGGGTTTCCTTCCATTCTGTTGAAGTTCGGGATCCCGACGGCGGTCGTGTAGAAAAATTCTCTCCACAGCAGCTGACCATGCAGGGACACCGGCGGTTCAGAGTGCTTCTTCTGCAAGAGACGCATCACAATCTTGAACTGTTAAACAACTGCTAGCGGCTCAGGTGATGCGTGAGACACCCGACGTACCCCTCTGCACACGTCTGACAGCCTCCACCAGAAGGTGCGCGCAGACAAGCAGCCGAACCGGACATAGGGGCTCAGGACGGTGGTGCTGGCGATCAAGGCGTTGGGGGACGTCTGGGGTTTTTCAAACTTGCACACCCACCCCTGCAAAAAGACAAAAAAACAACATTTAGCAAGATTATATTGTTATTGATATTTCATATGGATTGTTTTGCTTGATTAAACCTACTTATGCTTAAGATTTAATTGTATTGATTGAATACAGCGTGAGGTTATTGGTATATATTAATTGGAATCAATCACAATTAAAATGACCTTTAATCATTAAATTAAATAGTGAAATTATATATCATTTTTTAATGAAGACATCTTATTGATTTCCACTATATTTTTTGTATCATTTTTTTCATGCAGTATGTATATATTATATTAGTATGTTATACACACACATTTATATACACATATAATAATGTATATCTATAACATGTATACATAATGTATAACAAAATATATGAACTCTTAAGTACCACAAAGCAAAATAAAATTTTTATAAAATATGAAGACCTCTGATGCAAAAGCCTCTAAAAGCCACCTCTGTCAAAAATGTGATAATAATATTGAGTGAATGCTCTCCGCACATATCAAAATTAAGTTACAAATATAGTACCTACTCAGACAGTACGCGATTTCGGACACAGCAAATATTTCTGCTATTAAAACGCACTGAAGGTGTTGGGGCATGTACCGTTCTCTGCATGTGCTCATCCAGTCTGCGCAGAGCTTCCTGTTCACCCCCCGGGAACAGATCTGGTCCTGAGGATGATGTATCCAATCCAAGATCTTCAAGCGTTGGAATTCCAAACTTCTCTTCATGGTCCTCAGAAAATGGAGTGGACACACCTTCCAGAGAAAGAGGCATAATGAAGAAGAGAAAACCAGCAACAATCGAATCTCATTCAGTGTAATGCCCAGGGCCGATACCTTTCATGTCCTCTTTGGTTGGAGCAGGAACAGGTTTTTTAGGAGGTCCGATGGATTTCAGCACACTCTGGAAGCGAACGTAAGTCAGGGGAGTCTTGCCGTTGTTCTCGTCGATAATTCTGTATGAAAAAGCAGGTGAGTGTTTCCTGTGCAAATCTTTATCAAAATATGATGTACAAATAATCATGACGCATTACCTGTCAATGTTGTGGAGAGTGTGAGAAATCTTTGGAATAACTTCCACGCCATATTCCTTGGCCAACTTTATGACTTCCTTGTCTCTGCTCTGACTGTACGGCTCCGTATCAACCTCAAAACTCAACCGAGTGATCTTCCATTTCTCAAAGAGCTTTGGAAGGACTTCTGTGGGCGGCCCACTGACAACAAACAGCCTAGAGGTACAAGAAATTACACAAGACATGCTTGAGAAAAACATATGTGTCCACATTTGACCCTTAGCTCAAACCTCCACCCCATCTTTAGTTTGTCTTAGAATAGTTTTTCCCCCTCACTACCTGGAGTTGAGTTTCTTCAGGCTGGAGTCCAGGTCTCTGAGAGCTTCCATCAGGAATCTCCATCGATTGATGCCGATGTGAGTGTTAGTGGAGTACCAGGGGTCCAGCAGGAACAGGGGGTAGATGTGTCTACAGTCTTTCAGGGCAGCGAGCAGAGCAGGGTTATCATGCAAACGCAGTCCTTTGCGGAACCAGTGAATGGAGTTTTGGCTCATGGTTGCGTTCGGCACGTGCAGACCTCCACACAGGTAGTCAAAAGGACACTGGAAAAACTGGTATAAATAGTTGTTTTTTACACAAAAGTCCATTTACACAAAATAATGTGTTTTTAAAATGTTAGTTTTAAAATGGACTTCAATAGAAATATTTTCATAATATTCATAATTTCTGTTTTGGATTTTTTGCTTGATATTTTGTTAATTTCCCCATTTTCTCTTTTTTTTTGTTTATTTAAAAAAAAAATGAAATTAAGAGGTTTGAATGGAACTTAACATTTTATATAAAATATATATATATTAAAAAACCCCAATCAAATCCATGTCTACCTCAAATCAGTATCTTTCATTTCTGCCTCTCACTTTGAGCTCATTACACTTTTCGTCTGAACTGCCATTTTCTATTGAAAACATCATTCATTTAAAATGAGATTTCAACTGTAGGCTATATTAATATTGTTAATGGCATTTCATTAGTTGAATATTTAGTACCACAACATAAGTCTTGTAGCTCTAATAATAGTTGTGCTTTCAATTGTACTATATTTGTCAATTCCATTTACACTTATTTGTATATCCCATTTTACAATAGGCCTACATATCGTTTCAAATATATACACATAAATGGTATGTACATTCCTGTGATGGTAAAGCTGAATTTTCAGCATCATTACTCCAGTCTTCAGTGTCACATAATCCTTCAGAAATCATTCTAATATGCTGATTTGCTCAAGAAACATTTATTATTATTATCAATGTTTAAAACTGTTGTGCTGCTAAATTTTTGAGTGGAAACAGTATTCACTACTGTGTTTAATGGCTTATTAGAAATCCAAATGTAGTTTTAGACACAATCAAATGAATTTCTGACTATAATTGTGCCTCATTTAGTTGACATTATTAGTATTACTTCTACTATTATTGTTGTTTTTAATACTATTATTATGCAATCGATCTGATTCAAAACTTTGCCAGTACACAGAGTATTACTATTTTGCAACAAGCTTTTTCTATCCTCCGGTTGTGTTTAAAGTCTCTGCAATCAAATACAATCTCACATTCCGATTCAATTGTGCAGTATAACTAAAATAAATGATCTATATCTATTTTAAGTTATACAAAAAAAAACACCAGTACTTACATCAGTTTTCAGGTTATGTGAAGTCTCCTTGGCGTTTTGTAACAGCAGCTTTCTTGATGTTACAAAAGATGTGGAATTCAGCAGCACGTGTCTCACATTCAGCCAATCAGAGACTGTTTACATGCCAAGGCACGTCCATGCTAACCAATCAGGATGCGGTATGCGAGACATGCGCAGTGGTTTATTTTCCCCGTGTGTTTCAAGCAGTGATTCTTGATTGGTTGATTTCCAGCGGGTTAATCATGGCGGAAAGCGAGAACGGCGGAGCTGCAAAAAGACCTAAAACAGACGCGATCAATGATCGCGGAGACGCGGGAGAACTATCATCCGACAGCCCGGTCTCGGACTTTAAAATCACCCGCATTCTGCGTGAATGTGCGCGGGAGAAGAACATCTTCATTCATGGGAAGGTGCGTGTGCAGGAGAGAGACAAGAAAACACACTGGGAAATAACTAACTAACGTTACCATCAGAAAGGTCAGGGTATATTCTGGCAAACCGTTTGCCAATCACGTCTAGCAATCGGCAAAGCAAAATCTGATACACGCCATTTACCAACAAGTGATGGGTAATTCGCGAAGCACAATGCTATTTTCTGTTTTCCCAGCACGATCCCATAGAACGGCATAAAGTAAGAGGTTTGAGAAGCAAGAGGCGGGGCATCAGTTAAAACATTTCAAAGTTAAAGTTCAGGCAAACAGGTATTAATAGACAAGTTTTAGTCAAATATTGATTGTTTATAGCTGAATTAGTAACGCAATTAGCCTATATTTGGAACATAGAATAATTGACCCTTCGCAAAGACCCGCCCTCCTTAGTTACTGTCGCTATGTTCCGACAAGCTATGCCGCTCTCATGCTCTCACCATGTTCTCACGCAGTGAAAAATACATCGCGGAGCAGAGAGGAGACTGACAACACGCGGACAGACAGGACAGACCAGGTTACTTTTCGGTTACTTTTGATATTAAACATATTGAACAAAGTCTCAGCTTTCAAATTTGGTCATTTTTTGAAAGAAATTTAAACAATAAATACCGTTTTGGGGCTCTTTAATGTGCCGTGACAGATCGCTGTAGAGCATCCGTCAAAGCTGCTCGTGATCCGATCATCTCTTCCTTCTAGTTCATTTATAGCATCAAATAAACATGAACGAACATAAGAAGTAATGTTGTTTTAACCGCGGAAAGGCGTCAGTATATTCATTTTACCAAGTTAAAATCCTCCTAACTCGACTGGCTGCTTTTTCGGACAAAATGGCCGATGGCGAAGTATGATTGGTTAGAACACCTGTCAATCAAGCTCCACGCGAAGGGTCAATTATAGCCTATTTATCCAATAGATAACGAATCCAACAGTGTGGCACGAGCATGATAACCCCACCTTATTATCTATGGAGGACCAATACCAATTTTAAAAACAAAAGCTAAGTGACGTCACCTGTACTTCAGGGAGATGTTTTACATTAGCGCGTCATTCACTTGGCTTCATATTTCCATCAGGATCGGTGGATCAGCACAAACTCGGGATTTTACGCAAATGATAATTCACTGTATGAATGTAAGCAGCTGATTTTAAATTCTAAAGCACGGCCGTTTTTTTTTTGTTTTTTTTTAATTCATATGTGTTTTAATAAATGTCAACCGGTTAACATGTACGACTGTGACATCATATTAAAAATCAATTATTTATTTATCCACACCTGCATTGTGTGTTCATGTTTTAATCTGGGTATGTAAAAAGGGTTTCAAATATTAAGACTCACATAGCTGCATAACCATAAAAAACACTGCTGTAAATCTGTGCAATTATTATATAATAAAAAAGAAATAAAATACCCAGTAAGAAGTGATATGCACATGTAGGTCTATTGCTTAAATACGCCATAGAACAACATAATATTTGCTATAGATCGACATAATAACACCTGTTTTAGTAAAAAAAAAAAAAAAAATGTATGTAAAATAAGTTGTTTATTCACAGATCCTAATGGAAAAACATAGAAGCATAAATTATAAATTATATAAAATTACGGAGCCCTGCATGGCATGCGAAAAAATATTGTCTCAGCTTATAAAATATCTCTCCCTCTCCATTTCATGCAGTCATGCTCATGTCATTGCCCACTAAAAGCGGCACTAACTTAGCGGGTAAATTAATTTAATATTATAGCTAGGCTGCCTAACTCTCAATCAGTGTATCATTTATCAGCAATATATTTTGTGATATCGTCGTCTAGCTATAATAAAACTGCTCAATATTAAAGCTTACAAATTTACTCTTTGTAAAGCTGCTTTGAAACGATGTGAATTGAGTGCTATACACATCTATTTGATACAGTAACTTCATCTAACTTGATTCGTAAGTTCATCAAAACATTATCCAATAGGCTTTATGCACAGCTGCACTACTTCCTGAACTTCAGCCAGCTCCTTTGTTTCCTGTCTGCCATTATTGGACAAACTGATTAATTCAGGTGTACCTGATTATTGTTGTTGTGACTACTGAGGTAAGGCACACCTGGATTAATCGGTTTGTCCAATAATGGCAGACAGGAAACAAAGGAGCTGGCTGAAGTTCAGGAAGTAGTGCAGCTGTGCATAAAGCCAATTGATTGTTACTGAAACATGGTTGTCACTTAATATTTATGTAGTAGTCTAGGCTACGGCCAAACAGCATCGTTGACAGTGGATCATTCATAACCCTCTGGGCTTCTTCGTCCGAAAATGACCGAAAACTTTTACGTTTTGAATAAATTTTTTTGCATCATCGGATGGGGGTGAAACTTTGTGACTTTTGTTGTATTACCTATATGAACACACACACAAATCAAGGAGATGATTCTGATATGTTAATGGGTCGTAAAAAAAAGTAAAAACTGACCGACATAGGAAATGAATGGGAAATACGAAAAAATAGGAAAACTCAGAAAAACTTTTGGTGGTACAAGCTACAGATCAGCCACTGTGCAGAAAAAAAGCCCCCCCCCCCCACACACACACAAACACACAGATAAACTGGCAAGACTGCAACAGCAAATTTGTAGAATATGCTAAATAAAATCAATAAATGAAAAAAAAAATATCCCGCTCTTATGCACACACACACACACACACACCACACACACACACACACACACACACACACACACACACACACACGGTTCGATCATAATTGCTGTTCCCTTCTGAAGTTTTTATTACTTATTGAATTAAAAGTAATAAAAAATACCAATTTATTGTAAAATGTCTGTATAAACTGTTTTGAATTATCACTAACCATCCCTTATTTTGTTCAATTATTTGAATGATCAAATACTGAGTAACAAAAATGTTTGCATTGTGTTCCCTTTCTAACCAAATGCTATAGTTTGATTGTAATCATAATCCAAAACCTGATACTTATCTAAAAAATTTTGTTAAAAAAATAAAGTAGTCTTTTAGAAATGTATATCGAAATTAAAAAAACGAATAAGATAGAGAAATCTTGTCTAAAACAACAAAAGGAATCAAAAAGCCTTTCTACGTGTTTATATAGGAAGCTAGGCAGCTTACAGGCGGATACAGGACATTGCACACATGTAACTATTTTTTAAAGCCACTAGATCGCGCTCTTCTACTTGAACATTTTTTTTATTAGGCTGGCACTCTATTTTAATGTGAAATGTTGCATTTATTGAAACAAAAATTAAATAAATATAAAATAAATATATATATATATATAATTCTAATGGAAAAATAGCTCATAAAAATATATAATTAATGCAAAGTATCATAAAACAAAACTCTAAAAATTCTAAATGATAATCAGAAAATATTATAGAACAAAAATATATTTGAATGGTTATCCTGGGAAAAAATAAAGTTCAATTTTAAGGCGTCGTCCGTTTTTTGACCGGGAGGAAGCTAAGTGTAACCCATTTACGATCGAAGAAGCTCAGAGGGATAAACGCGTAGTTACACATAAAGGAATGCACATGCTCAACCGTCTATGCCAATAATAAGATTGATGTATTATAAACCAATAAAAATCGGTTGTGTATGTTGCGTTCTACTAATTCAGCTATAAACAATCAATATTTGACCAAAACTTGTCTATTAATACCTGTTTGCCTGAACTTTAACTTTGAAATGTTTTAACTGCGACCCGCCTCTTACTTCTCAAACCTCTTACTTTATGCCGTTCTATGGGATCGTGCTGGGAAAACAGAAAATAGCATTGTGCTTTGCGAATTACCCATCACTTGTTGGTAAATGGCGTGTACCACAGATTGCTTTGCCGATTGCTAGACGTGATTGGCAAACGGTTTGCCAGAATATACCCTGACCCAGAAATCATTAACTAATCATCTAACTTATCTGTTAACGTTACTATAATTACATATTTATTAACGGTACTGGGTAACAGTACTGATTTCTAAGGTACTGGTATCTTTTGCAACTTTTCTATTTGTTAAATGCTAGAATAAACGCTAAACCAAATTATCATAGTCCTAACATTTATATTTTATGCCTGGATTGATAACTTTATTTTTTAAAGTGTTATATCTAACTAATCAGGAATGATTGCTAGAATTAATTTAAAACGCTGACTAGTATAACTAGGAATAGTACTAATAGGATTAACGTTACCTGGCTGTTAGCAAATAAATGTTAACTTAGTTTAAAGGAATACATGTTTTTTGACTTGAAATCCTTGACATATGTTGTGTTTCCTAGGTGAAGGATCAGGATGCTGTTGTGATCCTGGAGAAAACACCCATCAGACAGGACACGCTGCCTGAGTTACTGAAGAGCAGTGAACTGCAGCTGGAGATGAAGAATGATGTGTACAGCACATACCAGCTGCAGGCACCAGCACACCTGAATGGTAGGAGTAGAGGTTTTCACCAGCGTCTGTTTGACCATATCTTAATAACAAATGGCAAACAGAAAGGGTTTTATATACTATGAACAAACTTCATGAAATCAACCCCAAAGTTGTATCATATCTCAAACCGATGGGACCAGAGATAGTTTAGGCATGGCCGTTGTAGAATAGGCCATTCCAGGATAAAGCTGAATTTTCAGCATCATTACTCCATCTTCAGTGTCACATGATCCTTCAGAAATCATTCTAATATGCTGATTTGCTGCTCCAGAAACATTAGTTATTATAATCAATGTTGAAAACAAACTTAATTTTGTGTGGAAACCATGATAGATTTTTTACAATGTATTTACTGGCAGTTTTGATCAATTTAATGCATCCTTGCTGAATAAAAATAAATCTTTCTGACCCCCAAATTTTGAACAGTATTGTGTGTTTATAGAAAAAAAGAAGTATCTGTTTGGAATTAAAAAGGCAAATGCTTTAGAGTCTATGATTGAATTGCAGTGATTAGGATATTACTGTATGTTTCTAGCATGTTATACTGTATGTTTGGCAACCGTTCTTCTAACCCTAATTGATGGAGTGTGTAGCTTTTCATTATTCATTATATATATATAATTTAGAATTTTTATAAAAGAAATAAAAAAATTCAATTTGCAAGAACTTCTTTAACATCCCCTCTATAAAACATTACACTTTTTCCCTGTGAATGCAAGTCACTTTTCCAATTAATTTGTTTTTTATGCACAATTTGTCCTTTTTATTATAACAAAGAATCACTGTCCCCAGCACTGCTGCCATCACCTTCACGACAAGTTTCTTCAATTTGCAATTTAATTATGGAAAAACTTGCATGACTGCTTGTTGAAAGTCCAAAATTCTATTACATGCAATGTACAAAAGCCACATCATCGTGAGTTAAACCAGTCCATTTGAAAGTTGATTTATGACCATTAAATTTTTTTTGTGACAGAAATCAAAACGACAGTGATTTGTCCTGCGACAGAGAAGCATGTTAAGAAGTATTTACATCAGGAGGTTTTTCTAGTTGAAGAATCAGGGGAGGATTATCGTACAGTCACCCTACCGTACATCAGCAGCCAGAGCTTCAGTGTGCAGGTGAGGCTTCAGTGACCTCTGACCTTCATTTCAATCTTATTCCTTATACACACACACACACACACACGCGCACACATATATATATATACAGCTTATAACTGCACTGCACATTCATTTTCATTTCAGTGGGTACACAATATATTGGAGAAGAAAGCTGAGGCTGATCGGATTGTTTTCGAGGACCCAGACCCTGTTACTGGATTTGTTTTGTTGCCCGATTTCAAGTGGGATCAAAAGCAGGTGAATATGCGATGAATCTGTGTCATAATATTTTGAGACTCCATGAATGAAAGGCCAGTGAAAATCAATGATTGTTTCCTATCCAGCTACAAGATCTGTATTTGATTGCCATCGTCCACCGGAGGGATGTTAGAAGTTTGAGGGATCTTACATCAGAGCACCTGCCATTACTCACAAACATTCGCAGGAAAGGAGAGGTGAGCTATAGATTCATCTGTCAGATTCATCGACAAATGACTTTCCTTTACAATGAAGAAAGTGGAACTGTTATTCTGTTGACCACTAGATGTCACTGTTAATCTGAACATGTAGACTCATTTAAAAAAAACTCAATGGACACATGACTTATATTCTGTTGCCCTCTTGCTGATTAGATTGCTTCTATTGTTCTCATTTGTAAGTCGTTTTGGACAAAGGCGTCTGTAATTGATTAAATGTAAATGTGTACTTGCTTTTTAAAAGTATGTGGCGCAGTGGTTACCACATAGTTCGGGGTCGGTAAGCCTTTTAAGGTCACCCAAAATGGCATTTATGTGATCAAAAACACTAGTATTGTGAAATGATTTACTGTCAGTTTTATTCAATTTAATGCTTCCTTGCAGAATAAAAGTATTTATTTCTTTAAAAAAAAACTACTGATGTTGATCTGTGGTGATCCTGTGGAAGATAACAGTTTGATTCCAACCTGCAACATATCACTAAAGCACAATCTCAAAATCCTCAAAATAACATATCAACACCATACAACGCCAGATTTTTCCGAGTACATTTGTGAGGTGTAGCATGGCTGCGTACGTCTAATTGAAATTCAAGTCTTGTCTATGTCCACAGGACACCATTCAGCGGCAGTACGGCGTCCCCCCGAGCAAACTGCGCGTTTACTTCCACTATCAACCGTCGTACTATCACCTCCACGTCCATTTCACCTCGCTGGAGTACAACGCTCCGGGATGTGGAGTGGAAAGAGCCCACCTGCTTTCTGATGTCATTCAGAACTTGCAGGCAGATTCCAGTTACTATCACAACCGTAGCCTGGCGTTCCCACTGCGGGCCGATGATGGTCTGCTCCTCAAGTTCAAAGACGCCGGGAAACTCTAGAGACCATTTTTTTTGGGGAACTTCAATTTTTTACTTGTTTATAATGTTATGATGTCGTAATTTCAGGTTTAAGTACACGTACTGCTAACAAGTTGTAAAAAATGCATTAAGGCCAATCCACTGCATCCAGACACTTCGCTGATTGAACATTTACAGAATCAACTCTGTGTAGTCACTGTAGTGTAATGTGTTCATGTTTTGATCTTGTTTGTGGTTTTTGTCTAAATCTGGTTTGATTTTGTGACTTAATACATTTTAATTCTGCATTTTAATAAAGTACTGATTGTTTTTTAAATCATTTAGTTGTTTTGTCTGTCATATTGTGGTTGATCGTGTGGATTCAACCCAAATTCATCAATCAACACTGCAATTGTTTGGTCAGGCTGTGAACCTTTCTGTGGTGCGACGTGGTCATTCTTTTTAAAGCAGAATCGGAGCCAGAGGGGTCCCAGGCCTTATTCTTTGAGGTTTTAGGGGTCCTTAGAAGAGATTTGTCTGAGACTGGCAGAGCAGCGGGTCGCAGTGTAGCTCCTGCGCTGTTTTGAAAAGTTCTGAAGAAATGAATGAAACCTACTGGCTTAATATTAGTCTACGAAGCATGAAGAGTAAAATATCATGAGTGCAACACGACTGATACTGTTTTTGCTTTTCAGTTGCAGATTGTTCTTGTTAACAAACGTGGTTCTTTGGTTCAGAGCTCATTGTAAATCCAGGGATAGAGAGGCAGAAAAAGTCCTAAACTCCACAGCAGAAAAACAGGATTGACTGTTCAAAGTTTATGTGCTGCTTGTTTATGTGGTTTAACAATGAGTTTTTAAAGAAGATTTCACTGTTACACAAAATCTTACAATGCCCTCTATTCACAGGAAATCACAGGATATAATTATTTCTCTTTTGAATATCAAGCTTCTTTTTAAAGGAAAAAAAAAAAACGGTTCACTCAAAAATGAAAATCTCATTAGCAGCTTTAGACTTCTTTTTCTTTTCTATAGACTGCTTTTTTTGTGGCCTATTTGGAGCTTAATAGTCATCTATATGTATTCCTTTCGGATAAAAATCAGGTTTGGAATGACATGAGGGACCGCAAATGATGAAGGTTTCCCACTGGCACCTCTCCATCATTCTCATTACAGCTTGACATCCAGACTTGACTAATGTTGAGATGATTTATAAGTCAGAGACTCTCATCTTTGTGTTGTTCCTCTAAAGCACCTGAAGCCAGTCGCAACAAATCCCTTTGAGAAAGCCCTTAGTAAGAGTACAGATATAACTAATGGTTTTCTTTCCTTAAGGGTTTTGATGCATCTGGCTTGGCTACTGCTAATTTCAGTGTTGTCACTAGCTAAAGCTCTCGTGTGCTCCCACTCATGTGGCTTTAGCTCCTTGTTATATGTTCATTATTTCCAAGTAATTACCAGGTCTTATTACTTATCTGCCGTGATATGTTTGGCAGCAAGATTCAATATTTTGACAGAAAATTCCAGAGAAGAATTTAAAACTCCTTAAGAGCTTTTAAATGGCCTTACGTAGGCTCTCCAGAACAATTACATAATTATACCACACAAGTGTTGCTGTCAGACTGAGCCTCTCCATTTCCATATATCACTCTGCAGTTCAGAACAATGCTTTTTGTAAAAAAAAAAAAAAAATTAAATGAGAACTTACTTGTGTATTTATGCATTATGTTGAAGTTAAATGTGATGGAGCTTAATTGTTGTCAAAGTGGGAACTTTTAAGTCACCTTTATTTTTATGGCGCTTCATAAAATACAGATTGCTTCAAAGCAGCTTTACTGTGATAAACAGGAAAACAGAAAGCTCAGGGTCCAATTCTCCTCTGGCCAAATGAATGAACATGGTGTGGTTTAATTCCAGGCTGATCACAAGTCAGCAGCTACGCAGATATTGTACATCCCATTGTTATTTTTTAAAAAAATAGAAATACAGTCCAAATATCTAAGACTGCTAGTGAGCCTGTTTATTTTGTCATTTGTAATATATTATCATTTATTTAAATTAATTTGTGTACATTAAATATATTTTATTGTATTATTTTAATATTATATAAGTATTAGATAAGTTGTAACCCATTACAAATCAGGTTTATTGGCAAAATAAAGTGAAATTCAACTGAAAATGCAACTTTTAATGACTTCTGCAGTCTCAAAATTATTCAACCCTTTCATGGCAAGCATCTTTAGTATTTAGTTAGTAGAAGACCCTTTTGCTGTTATGACCTGCTGCAAACGAGATGTATAACCAGACACCAGCTTCTGGCAGCGTTTCTGAGGAATCTGAGCTCGTTCCTCATGAGCAATGGCCTCCAGTTCAGTAACATTATTGGGTTTACTTGCTGAAACCTCCTTCTTCAAATCCCACCAGAGATTTTCTATGGGGTTCAAGTCATGTGACTGTGATGGCACTATAGAATCTTCCAGGACTTCTGCAACCAAGCCTTGGTGTAATTTGAGAAATGCTTGTGATCATTGTCCTGATAGAATGTCCAATGCCGCCCAAGCTTCAGTTTCCTCACTGACGGCATGACGTTTTCTCCTAGGATTTCCTGATACTTCAATAAATCCATCTTGCCTTCCACACGCTGCAGGTTTCCAGTGCCAGAGGATGCAAAGCATCACCGATCCCCACCATGCTTAACTGTAGACAGAGTGTTCTTTTCAGCATTTGCTTTATTCCTCCACACACTTCTTTCTCCAGACACTGCTGATCCATAGGGCTGAAAAGTTCCAGTTTTTTCCCACCGCTCTACAAAACAGAATCTCAAAACTACTGTGGCTTATTTATATAATTTTGAGTAAATTAGAGACAACTTTTCTTGTGCTTTTGGGTCAGTAGTGGTGTAAGTCTTGGAGTTCTTGTATGCGTTTAGTACGTGCCTTATTGTGCAAGCTGAAACCTCAGTGCCTGTTTCCACAAAGTCTTGCTGCAGGTCTTTTGCACTCAATGGTTTTTCTGAACCTGCATTCTCAAAAATCTAGCAGCTGTTGATAACTTCCTTTTTCTGCCCCGTTCAGGTAGTGTCTCTACTGTTCATTTAACTTTGAACTTGCAAACCATGCTTCCAACAGTGTCTCAAGGAACATTTAGACGTTTTATCTGATATCTTCTCTTAACTATTGGACCATTCTTTTGACTTTCTAACGCACTTTCTTGAATTTCTAATGCACAGTCAAACGTGACACTCAACAAACCTAGCCAGTTCAGATATCATGTGTTCTGGCTTAAGTACACCTGGTGCAACTATGAAGCCCTTGATTAGTTGCATCATGTGTGCTTTAGGCCCTGTTTACACGAGAACGATTCCGGGTGAAAACGTAAAAATATTTTATCGGATGTGCCTTTCGTTTACACGGCGACGGCGTTTTGGGGGCTTAAAAACGCAAAAAAAGTGAAACCACCTTCCAGAGTGGAAATCTTAAAAACGCTCCACTGTCGCGTTCCCGCCTAAATGGTAAAAACGCAAATCTGCTCACGGTGGCCCTCGTCGCGTGCGCGTTTACGTCACAGGCATGCGCCAGTACAGGAAAATAACAACCAACATGTCGGATTATTTCCATACGTCGGACCTTCAAGTTGCCCTAGCAGCTCTGATCAAAGTACAAGAGTCTTTTCAGCATTTGTTCAAAATATTCTCAGATATTGGTGGTGTTGTGTGGCAGTGCTTCACATTGCCACCTAGCCGCCTGGAGTGCACACTACATCGAATTTCACACATTTTTGCGTCACCATATGCACGCGGATTTCCCCCTCATAACGCTCGTCTAAACGCAGAATAAAAAGTGAAAACGCAACGCCACTTTTGCGTTTTCTTTTCAGATCGTTTCCGTGTAAACATGCCTGAGACAGCACCTGTTTTGCAGATTTATGCTGTTTTGAGGGATTCTATTCAGGGGGTTGAATAATTTTGAGACAGCAAAAGTCATTAAAAATTGCAGTTGATTTGGGGAAACCACTTGAAACATTTTTTGTGTTGAGCTATTTTAATTATATTTCAATGTTTGATTTGTTCATTGCAAACAGCTGAAAAGTCTTGGCCAATAAACCTGATTTGCAATGGGGGTTGAATAATTTCGATTACAACTGTGTGTGTGTGTGTGTGGTGTTATATATATATATATATATATATATATATATATATATATATATATATATATATATATATATATATATATATATATACACATATATTTACAACCTTTAGAAGCACTATGTGTGTGTGTACATACAGTATGTATTTATTATGGGAATGAAACCCTTGACTTTCCCGTTGCTAGCGCAGTGCTCTATTGTTTGAGCTGCGGTATTTAAATATAACAACTTTCTTTCTCTGTAATGATTTACATTTGAGAAGATATGAGTGTGGTTTGACAATGTTTGCCAATCTGAGGTTTATCTCACTGCAAGTGTTACAGAGGAAGTTATTGCGGCCACATGTGAGATAAGTGGTATTTGTGTATCTCTCCGTCAGCTTCTCTTTACCTGAGCGGCCTGTGTGTTTGAGTGAAGTTTTGAATTACATGCATGTTAGTTTTTGATTGGGATTTTCTGCCCCAGTATCCTGAGTTTGAAAAAAAAACTTTCATCCAGCAAAGAACATCTCAAAACTCACATCCAGCTTTCTTCTTTTGTTCTGAATTCCTTGCGCTGTGATGTTCATTTACATTCAGCGCTGAAGCCAAAGTCTTAAACTTTTATTTTCATATGATTAACTTAAAAACTGTAGTAAACTTAAAAGGTGGACATTTTCACAAAATTTAGGAGTTAAACTTTGCCCTTCACTGTAAATTACTATCCAGATCTCAAACCATTCATATCAGTTGATTTAAATGCAAATGCAGAGTTGTGGATCAGCGTGACAGGAAACGTGATTCAACTCAACCCTTTCTTTGTGTTGTTCTCTGCAAAGCCTTTGCGTTCCCATGGGTACAAGGAGCGAGGAACTACACTGTTGAAGTTCCTCTTTTCAAATGGGGTTCCCTGATTGCAGTCGAGGGTCTGAGGAGGTATTTGGATAACTGGAACATTGACCCGGCCTCAATGCAAACCTATCCTGTATGCTATAATAGTGGCTCTTTAATTCGTTTTCTTATGGTTTGCGTTGGTGAGCGAACTGTGAGGTTAGTTTCTGGAACCATTTTCTAAGCTTTCTCTTTATAGTGTGTAAACTGTGGCATGTGCCTGGGATTAGGACATTTCATTGAGGATTTTAGCAGCACCCTGATGTTTATATGCTCAAGAGGAGAACTTCATGGCCTGAACTTCAAGCAGCACTGAAGTTTGCTGGGACGTTTTCAGTTTGTAGGTATGTGGCGTATACTTTTTCACACTCACATTTATAGGTTACAAAGAAAGCAATCATTGCTTTTATTTGTGTGGTTTGCTGGGTTTTGAGTGGATTATGAGCTGCATTATTTATCTTTCATTGCCTATATAGGTTTGGGTTTGTAAACAACATATGCATTTTAATGTGCTTTTATTACAGAAGGAAAATTAATTTTCACCTGGTTTGACCACTTGCAAGACATCAAAATATTATTGTCGTATTAGATATCATTAGGAGGAGAGATTTTGAAAATGTTTTTTAGCATTATTATTTAAAAAACAAAAAATATAAATGTATTATTTGTGTGTTTTGGTATTGTATGCAGATATCAGTTGTATGCAAGGGGACTATTAAAATATTATATATGACATTTTTACATTTTATCTACATTTTATTTAAATAACATTTTATTTAAAATATTTAGTGTATAAATTATTTGACTTAAAGTATTTACTTTTAATCATTAAATCAATAAAAGTGTTCAGTGTTGTTGATTTATGCATTTCTGTTTTTCTGCTAGCTGAAAGATGTTCCAGTTCATCCGGAAACAGATTCATAATCACCTCGTGGAGCGGAAAATTCGAAAAACACGTCTTGTTACGAAGGACGGCCACTGCAACATAAAATTTGGGACTACTGAATATCACAACCATTTTGCTTTCCTTCTGGACTTCTGGACTACGTTTGTTGAGATTCGTTGGTGTTTTGTCATCATTTTATTTGCAGCTGCCTTCACGGGAAGCTGGTTCATTTTTGGTTTGCTCTGGTATTTGCTTGCGAAAAGTAATGGAGACTTGGATGTTTTCCAGAACTCGTCTGAATCTCAACAGATGAAATGTATAGAGAACATTAACAGCCTCACGACCGCCTTCTTGTACTCTTTAGAGACCCAGACGACTATTGGCTATGGCGGTCGGGCTCTCACGGGTCACTGCCCGGGCTCGGTCGCCCTGTTGATCATCCAGTCCCTCATAGGCGCCATCATAAACTGCTTTATGTGTGGACTCATTTTGGCAAAGATCTCTCTCCCGAAGAGAAGAGCAAAGACGGTAACCTTCAGCGAAACGGCAGTCATTAGTCTTTGGAAGGGGAACCTGTGCCTCCAGATACGAGTGGCCAACCTACGAAAAACTCTTCTTATTGGCAGCCACCTTTATGGAAAGCTTCTGCAGACCACCATCACTCCAGAGGGGGAGACCATCATACTGGATCAGGTGAATATTGACTTTTTGGTGGATGCTGGGAAGGACAATCTGTTCTTTGTTTGCCCGCTTACTCTGTACCACGTGATCGACAAATCCAGCCCGTTTTCCGAGATGGCTACGGACACTCTTCAGCAGCAGGACTTTGAGTTAGTGGTCTTCCTGGAGGGTACGGCTGAATCCACCAGCTTGTCTTGTCAAGTCCGAACCTCCTACCTTCCACGCGAGATCAAGTGGGGTTACAGCTTCCTGCCCGTCATCTCTCGCACCAAGGACGGGAAATACCGGGTCGACCTGTCCAATTTTTCCAAAACGGAACCAGCCGTGACTCCGCACTGCGCTTGCTGTTTTCACAAGGAACATAACGAGCTTATTCTCCACCGACACGGACGTGAAGGCATCGATAACCTGGGATTTGATGTTATTGACCTTCAAGACTCTGTTGATGTAACTGAGAAGGGTGATTAAGGGTTTGCCTGATTGAGAGGCACACAAGTATGAAGCAAACATCCTGTGAAAGTTCGAAAAAACACAAAAAAAGAGAGCGAGAAAGAGGACTCACCATAGACAGTTGTGTTCCCTAACTGGCTGTGTTCCAAAACCTAGATAGACTTTTAAGGTATTATATGCATTTTTCTGACAATAATGTTGCTAAGATAGCATTGCATTGTAATAGCTTTGTTTCACTATATTAGTGACAACATTGCATAGACTTCCATTGATTTTATATCAGGTTAATGATATTTTCTATTGCCTAACCCGATACCTGCTCCTAAACCTATACACAAATACATATACTACGGTTCAGTGGTCTGTTTATGGTCAGTAAGATTTTTTTTAAATATTTTTGAAAGATTTTATGCTCAGCAAGGTAAGATGTATTTATTTGATCAAAAATACATTACATTTGTAAAATATTATTTCATTATTTAAATAACCCTTTTTTTTAATTTTACTTCTTTCATCCTCTCCTTGCATTTTGTAATATTCCTTCCCTCGCGAGTCAAAATTACCCGTAGACCTAAATTATAATTTTTGTTTCGTCCAGAAAGTTTAGAGATTTATTTTTTTTATCTTTAAATTACTAAATTTTATCAGTAAGTACTATTTTTAAGCATATTTCTCACATTCCTTCAAATTAAATTCAAAATAACATAAATAATCGCATTCCATTCATTCCATTTGTAACTTTTGTTTTTTTATTACACCCAAATAAACTCCTCAAATTTGTTTTGGTCTGTATTCACGGTTCAAGTGTGACATACACTTGTATGTCATTTTATTTAAAAAAAAAAAGAGTTTCAGGTCAAAATGTCTTTGAAGGCTTTGATAAATTTAATGCATCCTTGGTAAATGAAAAGTATTAAAACATTTTTTTATTAAATGTGAGTCTGTATGTAAGTGTGTGTGTGTAGGTGTGTGTGTATATATATATATATATATATTCATATTCAGCTTAGCAACATGTTAGCAGCAAACTGAGTTGCATTTGCATAATGCACAGACTTGCTGGCTATAAAAAACAGTTGACAGGGACGAATGCCATAAATGCCACCTGAAAACAAACCAGTTACCATAGTAAACCATTCAGTTTTAAGGGCAAAATTAAGACTAATGTTCCATTAAGATGTGTGATTAACATTCATCTCATAACCTATCACTGATTTATCACTGTTTTATTTCACAACAGTCATTTTATTGATTTATCTGAGAAAAAAAATCGGTTTTGGATGTTTTTTTTTGCTTCTTTTGAACTGCACAAAACTCTTTTGTTGTCTTTAGTTTTCCCCTCACTAACCACACCCTCAGTGTAAACCTTTCCTTTAGCTAGAATACTGCATTAGAAGGCAGATGTCTTTGTAGACATCAAGGCAGCTCTTTAGGTTTTGGAACAGAGTCAGTATTTGCATATCGGTGTTAAATTTGACCACATTTTTTATTCCGTTACATAAAGATTTAACTTCTAACAGAATCAATGGAGAACAGTTTGTGAAACTCCATTAGAATATGGTTTTTAAGTGCTCTTTGATTGCAGACATTGACAAGAGACGCCTGCTGAGTGTTCATTGGAGGATTAGAGCTGAAGACAAATTATATTAAGGAGACACACAAGAGTATATGGCAAGCCGTTTTAGCTTAAATTGTTCCCAGCGATATTCGTCATAATTGCATTTTTACTAGTAAGAATTGAATTAGAGAACTCTACAAATCAATTCTAATTAGTAGCAATTACAATTAGAGAGCTCTACAATTCAATTCTTACTAGTAGCAATTAAAATTAGAGAGCTCACTAATTAAATTTTTACTGGTAACAATTATTATTAGAGAGCTCTCTAATTCAATTATTACTAGTAAGAATTACAATTACAGAGCTCTCTAATTCAATTCTTACTAGTAACAATTGCAATTAGAGAGCTCTACAAATTAATTTTTACTAGTCATATGTCTCCATTGACTTCCATTCATTTTTAATTACGGAGCTCTACAATTGAATTGTTACTAGTAAGAATTACAATTAGAAAGCTCTACAATTTAATTGTTACTAGTAAGAATTACAATTAGAGAGCTCTCTAATTCAATTATTACTAGTAAGAACTACAATTAGAGAGCTCTCTAATCCAATTACTACTAGTAAGAACTAAAATTAGAGAGCTCTCTAATCCAATTATTACTAGTAACAATTATAATTAAAGAGCTCTCTAACTCAGTTGTTACTAGTAAGAATGCATTTGCAGAGCTCTTTAATTCAATTACAGAGCTCTGCAATTATACATATCTTTAATCCGTTTTTTTACTAGTAAAAATTAAAATAGAGAGCTCTGCAATTGCATTCTTACTAGTAACAACTAAATTAGAGAGCTCTTTAATTATAATTGTTACTAGTAATAATTGGATTAGAGAGCTCTCTAATTGTAATTCTTACTAGTAATAATTGAATTAGAGAGCTCTCTAATTGTAATTCTTACTAGTAACAATTCAGTTGTAGAGCTCTCTAATTGTAGTTCTTACTAGTAACAATTCAATTGTAGAGCTCTCTAATTAAAAATGAATGGAAGTCAATGGAGACATCTGACTAGTAAAAATTAATTTGTAGAGCTCTCTAATTGCAATTGTTACTAGTAAGAATTGCATTAGAGAGCTCTGTAATTGTAATTCTTAGAAGTAATAATTGAATTAGAGAGCTCTAATAATAATTGTTACTAGTAAGAATTGAATTGTAGAGCTCTCTAATTATATTTGCTACTAGTAAGAATTGAATTTTAGAGCTCTCTAATTCAATTCTTACTAGTAAAAATGCAATTACGACGAGTAAGGCTGGGTCATTTTAAGCTAAAACGGCTTGCCATAAAGAGTAGTGAGTGGAACCAAGTTTCCCCCTGCCACAAAATATGTTACTAAATTATTAATATGATAATATTATTAATGTCAAAGCATTCAAATAATTCAGAACCAGAGAGAGTCCTTAATGTCAAAACACAAGTAATTTCATGCACCTTCGAGAATAGATGCTATTTGAGAATGAATGTGATTTTTCTAATTGCATTATAAACATTTTGCTGTGAAGATTAAAATGGACTGACCTATAAAAATAAGTATTCACTGTGAATTGAGCAGCTTTTAGAAGGTCATAACATTAGAGGGTGGAAAGGTTTGATTCTGCATGAATGTCATACATTTGATCTATATTCAATTATATGGGTGAGTAATTTTAAAATTACATTAACAGTAAAAATTCCTTTAATTAAATCTTGAAGTGTTTTATCCCTGTATTTGTCAATGAATTTGCATTTGCTTTGAACTTGGGGGTTTCAGTAGGGTCCTGTTTCTGCCTGTCAGAGTTTTGAAAATTTGACCTACACTCTCAGGATGACCTACCAGTAGTTTATACCAGTATGTCTGACAAAATACACATGCTATAATTCTTTACATAAATATGCACATGGCAAAAAATAGCATAACACACCATCAGATAATAATACATGCTAAAACATGGGTAACACATTTGGTCAGGATATGCTAGCACTGTATTCAAGGAGGCAAAAACATGGGTAGCAAGTTTTTTTTGCACTGCGTTGAACTCTTCTTTTGTCCCCGGTTAAAGGAATATTTCACACTTGTAATGTAAGAGTTTTTTTAAGATATCAGTTTTGTTTTTATTTATTTTCATTTTAAGCTAAGTGAACATAACTACTTCTTTAAAAAGCATTATTTTGTTTTTAGATTGTAATGTGATTTGACCCCTTTTTTTTTGGAAAGACTGCAAGGTAAATTCTACAAGGTTTTTTCACAGCCTTCCAAATGAACATTTTTGTAGGACAATATTGATCAGGATATGAAATAATTTTTTTTAATTAAATACAGATTTTTTTAAAATTCAAATAATAAAAAAATGTAAATACTGAGATTATACCATCGCAATTTAGGCCAAAAATTCAGATTTTTTTTGGAAATTGGCTATTGCCTAACTTTACCTTATGCACGCTTTAACTGCGGAATTGTCAATTTTTAGCTAAGCATTAATGATACATTATTATCACTGTTAAGTGTTTATTTAACAAATAGCCTAAATTCATAAATGTTGTGTTCATCTGTGATAATCATCTTGATGGACAAAAAGTGCAACTATCATAAACTTATGTTGATCACAGAGCTTGTATTCAGTGATAATCCAAAAGCCTTTGGGAATATCCTCTTGGGTTTTTGTCGAGGGAACCAGCATGTTGCTAATTGCCAGTTGGCCAAAAAAGTGACCTCATACCTGCACCACTCTATACAGGCTATGGAACTACACCACAGTCACATGACTTCAACATCACCATCACTAATTCACACTGACCAGAGTCTCAAGTCTCACGTGACCTTATATTCAGAGCTGTTCAAGTCCTCGGACTGGGAATTATGCATTATGGCAACTATGGCAACATTATCTACGCCTAACTGAATCTGCAGCGGTCACATGGTACAAGTAGGACCTCTCGAACAATTCCCATCTTACAAGCTGTAATTACGAGCTCTACGAGGACGTGAATGCGTTTTACCAGTTGAAATCACTCAATTGTGGTAAAAACAACATGGCGTGAACACACCTTGGAGCATCTCCAAGCTTCCAACAACTCTTTCGGTCTTTGTTTAAAAAACATTTTCCCTGAAAGTTATTTCAAACATTTTCAAACAGGTTTTAGCCTAGAAAAATGCATCATCAATGCACTCTCTATTTGTCTCCATAGCATTGGAGCAACACACCAACTCTCTTTCGCCTCCAAATGGTCTGTAAGATGGCAGCTAAAACACTTTTTTTTTCTAATTTCTTAGCACTGTTCGTTCGCAGAGATACTTGGATGCCAAAGTCTCTGTGTGGCTTGCTGTGGGGAATTCTGGATACAGCCAATGTATCACTGTAACTGCGACAGTGAACCGTTTTTTTTACCCTTCCTTCACGGCATCAACACCTCTCCGCTTAAATTTACCATTTCCGTGAATTAAAGAGTCTGTAAGACCTGGGCTCAGGATAGATGTCTAATTTTCTCCTCATTGAGTGATAATTGGGCACAAACTTTGATGTTCTCATTAGTGGACTTTGAGGTAAGATATTGTGAAGTGTTTCAGTGTAATTTCCAAATATCCTTCTTTTGCTTTAATGATATAAAGAAAGAGCAAGATTAAACAAAACCTGATGCTCCGTGTTGTCCACAGTGATTTGAGAATGATCAAATACATCTTATCTTTTGTACAAATGTTATGTGACTCGGTTTTACACCAATTTCTTTCTTTTAAATCTTTCAAAATTTTAAAAAAATATACATTTTGGTTTAACTGGATTTCCCATTTGGTTTAACCATTTCTCACAGTACTGTATGTGTTTAAAAATGATTCTGATTCAATATTTCTCTTAATATGCATTTTAATTTAGTAAAGAACATTTTACAAACCTTCAGTGGACAATATCTGACATTAGGGACAAAAACACAATCTCCAAGTAAGCATGTAAACATTTTTGTTTTAATTCAAATTTGTGCAAATGCAAAACCAACTTGGCTAAAAACGCTCAAAATAATCTGGCAGAAGAATGTGTGCGTGTATACATATATATTAGTTCAGTTTAGAAAATGGAGCAATTCTCTTTATCAATCTGGCGGCACTTGAGGAACTTGAGGAAAGTCTCTATCTTGTGCGCATCTTTCCTGAAGCAGTAGAGCACACTGTAGCCTCTTCTCACAGACTCAATATCGGAAGAGACAATGTGATTGGATGTCTCTTCAGGAGCCTCCAACAGCAATCCACCTTCACCCAGTATCTGACACAGAGAAAGAAAGACAGAATGATTTCCAAAGATGAATGAAAAAACGGTTTGGTCTACTCACTTTTGAAACTTCATATTTACCTGTCTAACAAGAACCAGAACCCCCTGCTCCAGACTGTTTAGTTTGGTAGACATCCATTTGCTCCTGTTAAGCAGGGCACTTGAGGCATTCTCATAATTCTCAAGAGACGCCTGCAGATCTGCCAGTGGATCAGTCCAGAACTGGATCAGAATCAGGACTGAGTGAAGGATCCATTTATCCTAGAGGGAAAAACAAAAAAAGAAGTGTTTATCTAGGGAGAACGTTACTATGTTACAGTGAATTTCATCAGATGCCATTAAAGGAACTCACAGAAATCTGTTGGATTTCACTTTTAGACATCGACACTGTTTTTGGAGCACACATGGTCCCACTGGGAACACGCAGATTCACACCTCCGAATGAATCGAGCATCTCCTCCTGAAAATATTTAGGAATTATTCAGTCAAGTACTGGTTGACTGTTTAGATATTCTTAGTGAAACTGAAGTCATTGCAAACTTCAAGAAGCAGCTTTTATAAGCTTAGCTTTAGGTCAATCTCTCTGTTACTCACAAACAGCAACTTGGACTCCTCTGAGATGCGGGAAATGAGCTCTGCATGTTGAACGGCTCGGTCCAGAAGCTTCTCCAGTGAGATGGTACAGGATGTTCCTCCAGTATCTGGATCTGGACAGTCCACAGCGGATGCGATCACGGCCTGCAGTGAGCAGAGCACAAACGCCACACAAACCTGGAGAACTTCAGCACGGGTAGGGGACAAAAGGAGAGAGATTCGTCATGTTCACATTGGTTTTATAGTAATATTTCATATATATTATTCGTTAGTGAGAATATTTAGTATGCATATATAGACAACTCCTTATTTATAAGCTTTTCTGACTCTTAGCAAGATATTCTTCAGTTAGTCATAAAGAAATAATATTATTTTAAATA
Source organism: Chrosomus eos (assembly GCA_036326025.1). Taxonomy (NCBI): domain Eukaryota; kingdom Metazoa; phylum Chordata; class Actinopteri; order Cypriniformes; family Leuciscidae; genus Chrosomus; species Chrosomus eos. The sequence continues at coordinate 23,633,045 of CM070841.1, forward strand.
ATATAGTTTCTGAGCTATAGTATCTTTTCCAATTCGGCCAGATGCAAGGACCCACCTGTAGTTTTCTTCATTTTGTGGAACAAAAGAAAAGTCTTCTTGGACTCTGGTTGTGGATCTGTCATTCATCTATGCCTTATATACTCTACCGCCTTTATGAATTATACAAATGATTGAACAGAACTTGAACGTAAGTGATGGTAAGTTGATATTTGTGACCACATGTCTCTGTTTTTATGCATCATCTCTGACTAAAGACATATGCAGATGCAGATGCTGTTTCTGAGTGTTTCCTTTACAAATTGTTTTTTGGCTAATGTTTAATTTATATGACATCCTGCCAGATTTAATCTGAAACTACATTTTTTATGCGGTGATCACATCATATTAACTGAGAGACTGTGGTAGATTTATACATTTAAAAGAACTGATAAGAATGTAAATGTGTACCTTGAAATGCAATGTAAGTCGCTTTGGATGAAATCCATATGCATAAATGTAAATATATAAATGTAAAGTCACTATGAAATCAAAACTACACTCACATGACATTAGCAATATAGCAAACCACTGCCATCCAATCAAATCCTGATGGCCAAAATCAAATACCACCCTACATTTTGTTCTTGTTCGAGAAACTGTTTCACTTAGATACCCGTCACATTAGGGAAGAAAAGACTATCACAATTTTAGTTTAATTCCGACTTTAAAAATTAGACTAAAGCAGGATTATTTAAAGGAATACTTCACCGAAATTGGGCTTTTGATAAAAGTTGGCTGCCTATAAAGTAGAAAGGTGTCTTTAAAAACAAAAAACGGTGCTACCTGACTAGATTTGGTTTCCATTTTGACTAGAGAAAACATAAATTGATAAATATCATATGTAGATGAACAGAAAAATGTTTGATGAGACCAGCAGAGCGTATTCAACACTCATGACGTGGGAAAGTCTGCGGTGTCTTCCTCATCTTATTATTCATAGTTTACCATTTGCATCTGGGTGTCCACTGAGGAGGAAGACACGGGGGAGAGAAAGTCTTAAGGTCTGTGCAGGGATCAGATGTCAGACTTCTGACGTTCGTCATGTCAAAAGTGTCATCTTTAATTCTTTATGACGTAAATCCAGCTAAAAATTATACAAACATGTCTCAAATGCAGCTCAGGTGCTTACATAAGAAACTAAAACCAGATGTGGTGAGTAAAATACTTAAAATAATGTATTTTATATATTTTTATATGTCAAAAATATGTTTTTTTTTCACCCTATAAATGCGTGATTTTTTGGTGCCCATTTTCACTTTTAAAAGGAAAGGTTACGTATAGAACTTTCGCTCTTGATTGAAGGTTCTACATAGAAGTTCTACATTTAAGTGTTCTATCAGGTGCTTCATATTTAGAAACTTTTAGCTTTTTCCATCATGGGATCATTTAGTTTTAATGAATTAATTTGGTTTTAATTTATTTTTAATTGTCATAAAATTGTATGACTTAAACAGCTCGTAAACATACTTAATCACTATTAAAAAAAATGACGCCACACAACAGTCATGACACAGAACACGGGTTGATCATGGAAGAGATTTGATGAGGTGGCAGTCTATGTGTTAGTCGCTAATTACTTACAACTTACAGGAGACTAATTGCAATTCCAGAGTCAGGTCAAAACCTCAAGGGTACAACAGTAACAGAAGTTTTAACCAGAGTTTGATTTGAAGAACTTGAAGGGAGATTAACTTTCAATGTGACTTTCAGAAGACCAATCAATTTGTAATAAGAATTTGATTAGTACACGGACAGAAACACAATAATAAATGCTTACATTTAACATTAACCCTACATTATGAGGACAAAATGCCCCCACAAAGATGGCGATATCCGAAATCCTTGCACTTGTGGGGGCATTTTCTGGTCAACATGAGAAAAACAGCTTATAAATCATACTAAGTGATTTTTTTGAAAATGCAGAAAGTTTTCTGTGTTGGTTGGGGTTAGTGTAGAGGGATAGGATATACAGTTAGTACAGTATAAAAATAATTATTTATATGGAAAGTCCCATAAAACATGAAAACAGAAGATGTGTATGTGTTTGTGTGCACAGCCCGACCAAAAAAAAGAAAAGAAAAAAGGTTGTTTGGATTTAAATAGGCAGATGCTTAAGAGTCTATGACTGGATCATTATTGCGGTGATTATTATGTTTCTAGCATGTTATATGTTTGGCAAGAGTTCTTCTAGCCCTAATTTATGATACTTAAAGCTGCTCTAAGCGATGTCACATGTTTTTTAGACCAAAACATTTTTTGTCACATACAGCAAACATCTCCTCACTATCCGCTAGCTGCCTGTCTTGGGGGGGCGCGGGCAGTGTATAATGCATTTATAATATGTTGTTATTGTTTTTAGCAGATTGGTATGGTGGACTCTATACATTTTCTAGATATATTTGATCCTTTGACCCTTCCTTTTTTAATTTTTTTTTATTTACCAGGCAAAAAATATTGAGTTTAATCACTTAGAAAAGTTATATAACAAATCAATAAAAGAAGAAACAATACCACCAACCATTTATAGTGAATCTGTTAATTTCCTTCCACTAGATGTCAGTAAAGGTCTGGGAGGCTCTGACAGATGATGGACCCTATTCATCAGTTCCATCACCGAGGGGCTCAGGTTCATTTGTGCAGAGGAGAGATGTCACGATAACAAAGACAGATTGTGAAATGATACACTCTATCAATCAGACGTAGAAAGAAGGAAAACAAATCAACTGCAGTTTAATGAAGAATGAAACGGAGGAAAATGAAAGTGCGAATGGAAATGTGTGATTACCTGTTGTACTCTCGTCTGCTCTTGCTCTTTTAATTGAGGGAAGGGAATGAGCTTTATAAATTCATTACTTTCAGTACATCTCACAGACACACGCGCTGGATCTATTTGCTATTGATGGGAGTTCATTTGTTTGCCAAATCAAATCAGACTCATTTGTGGTTTGTGCGAGACCTCGGAAACCAGGGGGAGTAAAAAAAAACAACGTTTTTGATTGGTGGTGGGCATTAGAACAACCCAAATGGGGGTTTACATGGCCACTGGGTTTGTGTACATTAGACTACATTCACAATGCCATTGGGAGATTCTTCCTTTCCTTTGATTTGTGCTTCAGATGTTTAAGACGCATGAATGGCGATAATCTGTTTCCCTCTCGCAGGTTAATCTCTCATTCGGTTTTCAAATAGGCAAATACGCAGGTGAACGAAAGCCACAAGACAGATAATGACGGCAGAACAATTTGAGAAGATGATGTTCTCCTAAAGCCACATCTCCCGAGAAAGGGCCCACGGAAAACTCGACGAGTACCTCTCGAAATAATTGGTCATCTCGAAAGAGTAATCTCACGTCCCCCCGGCCAGGTTCTCTGCTGGGAGATTTTATAGCTCTGCCATACTTATGAGCTATCTTCCTCTGATCAGTGTTTGCTCGGCGGCGCTGTCAGATAAAGGACTCGCTGGCAAACAGCTTGAAGCTGCGCACTGACATGATCTAGTCGTTTCATTCTCGACTAATGCCCGCGCCACACTGTTCCCATCGAGACCGGTTCCCCGACCCTGAACCCTTAAGAGAGCATAGGCACCGGAAATGATTGCCATCTCGTTATTGTCAGGCGTATAGCAAACAGAACAAATATGCTCTCTGCTGTCCGATGACACCGCTGGAAGGCAGCTTCATTGTTTTTGCAGCGACACGGAGGTCATCGCCTGAGGAGACCAAAGGCTTCTGTAGTCGAGTGCTCGGGGTTTCCAGCGAGACTCCATTCTCTCTGAAAATCGCACGGCTTCTCGCTGAATGGACCCTGCTGGTCTACAGCCAGCTGGCTAATAGAGAACTTTATTCATTCAAATGTGTGACTCATAATTAAATCATGAGCACAAGTATGGATTCAAAGCACCGCCTCTTTTGAGGATGGAAATAAACAGCTGTAAATCCCGCTCTCGTCGGGCCTCCAGGAGCCCATGGCGAAGTGCTGGAAAGAACCTGCGAAGTAAACAGTTAAATATTCACCGCGCACCTGATCGCACAAAAGCCACATGGAGAAATATCCATTAATTATCCCAATTCATCAAGTTAATAGGCTGTGTTTGAATAATAGTCTGAGTATAAAAAAGAGCAATGGTTTTACCTCATTAGCCTCTTTAATACTCTCTTGCACAAAGAGAACATCAGCACGCAGAAACCATCATTACACGCGTGCACACGTGTTTATGATGGGATGTTTTTTTCCCGCTGTCTTTGCAATTATTGCATTAAAAATACAGCCAAAGATCAAGAACATTGAGATCAAGAGATAGAATACTGTCGGTTTCTCTACGCTGGGTGAACTGTTTAGAACACGCTTGTAACATTTCGTTTCTTTCTTCATCTGTGACTGATCATCTGTGGCTTTTTTCTTTCTCTCTTATCTCATTTCTAACTGTGCTTTTAAATGCAAATGCTAGAAACTCTGAACTGTTTGAGTGGACAGAACAGAAAAAGTAGAGACTAATCTGAGAGAAGCTTCCAGAGCAGAGTAAAAAAAAGGAAAAGTTGATTAAAATGTCTTTCAATAACAACACATTTGAGAAATCTCACCAGTACCCCTGAGTGCTTGTGCCCTGCGTGTTTCAGCAGATGTAATAATTGGTTTTGTTCCAGAAAGCTCTTCACTGCCATGCTTAAAATAATACTCAAAGATTTTTTTGGCCTGTTAGAATAGGAGATAAAATGGCAGAAGAACAATCCTGGCATTCATGGATATACTGAACGCATGCATGCATCAAAATCTCTCAATATTTCTCTTGAATGCAAAATCAAAATTCTAAAAAAAGACACAACCAAAATGAGCTCATCGCCTTAGAGTTTCTGTATTGTCCAAAAACTATGGCTGACTACACAGTCGAAACATTTGGGATGCAGTTGTGCCTACATGCGGTGGCTTTATGGATTCAATTTAGTTTCCCAGTCAGTCTTGGCTGTCATTTTAGCATTGTGTAGTCTGGGATATCTGATGTCTCAACACCAAAGGCAAGATTAAATCTGTCGATGCTCCACGGGTTCACGTGTTGTGTTTGGATCAAGTTAATCTGAGAGGCTTTTGAAAATATTTGCAGTGTTTATTTTCAAGGTTATCATCATGTGCGCATCCCTTGTTCCATTAGCATTTATTTTCATCTGCAGCCCTTCACGTATTCTCTCCAGCTGGCATCTGAAAAATAAGATCAAGGTATAGTGGTGTGAACATCATACAACACAATTTGTCTCCCATAACGATAGATTAAATCTTAACAATCAGTTGGCATACTAACATTCACCAGCCTCGAAAAGTGTTTGGACACTTAAGTCACATGAATGTCATGCCATCTAATCACAAAATATCAAACCAACTGGCATTTATTTTAAAGGGGACCTATTATGCCCCTTTTTACAAGATTTAATATAAGTCTTAGATGAATGTGAAACATCTGTCTGTGAACTTTCAACTCAAAATAACCCACAAATACACATTTTTGAGTGGAAGGAAAAACGTTTTTTTTTTTTTTTCCTGGATGTATCTTTAAATGCAAATGAGCTGCTGTTCTCCTCCCCTTATACAGAGGGTGGCCTATATAGCTTGCGTCTCAGATAAAACATCTCTTTGGTTTTTATTATCATCACTCACTGGCATCTCTCTTTTTTTCTCTTGTGCTTTTAATCTACCGTAACTTCTGTTCCCCTTCAGTCGCTCACGTTCGACGTGACGTCGACGTGACGACGTGACGACGTTAGGGGATCACTTCAGGGAGCCCTATCAACTTCGAGTATCTAAAGAACAAGCCAATGAACGTTGGCGTGCGTGAAACGCGTCACGCGCCCCGCCCCGCAGCGCGGGTATAAACAGGAAGCGGACGCCGCACTCATTGTCTTTCGCTTCGGAGCCGAGCTTTGTTTGACTCTGAGACTCTACAGACTGCTGAACGTTGTTTCTGTCGACAACTAGAGGGAGAAGAGAACTCTGCTGCAGTGCTGGTGTGACGGCGCGATCAGTGGTGGCCGCGAGCATCTTTATCACAACTGCCGTTTTCACGGCACCGTTTATGTGTGTGTGTGTGTCGGTCTCGTGGGCGTTCCTCATCTGAGAGTGTACCCGATTACACCGCGGCTACCCCTGGGTGCTTCAGCACTAAAGAGTCTATTTCTTTCCTCTGTTTGTTATTTTTACTAAAAGAGCAACACAAGCGTGACCCTGCGTCCTTTTCAGGATGTCATTCCGCTTGTGCGTTTCTGGATGCGGTCGTTCCCTGGCGCCAGCAGATGGCCACAAGAGTTGCCTCTCGTGTTTGGGCATTCAACACGCTGAGGCAGCTTTTGTGAATAGTTCATGTTCCCATTGCGGGAATATGACTATGGCAGCGCTTAGATCGAGACTCGCTTACCTCACGGGAGGTGCAGTCCCTCGCCTATGCCCCGATCTAGCGCTTATTCTGCCCTGCAGAATAAGCCTACTTCGGCGCATGACCAGGGTGATCTGAGGATTACCGTGAGGGCTTCCCCGTCGAGGCAATCTCCGCGGGCCCCTCACGCCTCTCATGCGCTGTTGCCATCCGCGCCCCTTTGCGATCGACTCGGTCCTTCTCCTGAACGGCCGGTCGTTTCCTTTGGGGCGCCAGCTGACGATCAGATGTCGATCGCAGCATCGGAGGGGGAGCTTCACTCCTCTGGAGATGACGACTCGGCTGCGTTGCCCCGTCTGGGTGTTGTAGCGTTGTCCGAGCCGGATCCAGAGTGGGCGGCTATGCTTTCCCGGGCCGCCGAGAAGGTCGGGCTTGTGTGGAATCCTCCGCCACGTCCCGAACCTTCTCGGTTGGACGATTGGTTTCTCGGGGCGGGCCGTGCTGGTTCTCAGTGCGCCGCCCCGGTACCTTTCTTTCCGGAGGTGCATGAGGAGCTCTCTAGGACGTGGAAGGCACCGTATAGTGCCCGAATCCGTTCTAGTAGCTCCTCCCCCCTCGCCACCCTCGACGGCGGGGCAGCTAAGGGGTATGTGGATATCCCCCCGGTGGAGCGGGCTGTCGCGATGCAACTGTGTCCGGCGTCCGCCTCCTCCTGGCGGGGTAATCCGCGCCTCCCGTCCAAGGCCTGTAAGTTTTCGTCCGGTCTCACGGCGAAGGCTTATAAGGCCTGTGGACAGGCTGCTTCCGCCCTCCATGCCATGGCGCTCTTGCAGGTCCACCAGGCCCAGGCGCTCATGGACATGAACGAGGGTGGTTCTGACCCAGAGCTCCTCCGGGAGCTCCGCGTGGCTACTGACCTCGCCCTCCGGGCGACGAAGGAAACCGCGCGTTCCGTTGGTCAGGCGATGTCCACCTTGGTGGTCCAGGAGCGCCACCTTTGGCTCAACCTGGCGGACATGAGGGACACCGATAAATATCGGTTCCTGGATGCCCCTCTCTCCCAGGTTGGGTTATTCGGCGATGCGGTCGAGAGCTTCGCCCAACAGTTCTCGGCCGCCCAGAAGCAGACGGAGGCTATCCGACACATCCTGCCCCGGCGGACCCCCGCTGCTTCCTCCCGTCCGCCGGCCGCAGACCCTCCGTCTGCTCGTCGCCGAGGCCGTCCTCCTGCGGCGTCCTCCGCTCCCGCTAAGCCTCAGCAGCAGCAGCCACCATCCAGGCCTCAGCGTGGAGCAAGCCGCAGGAAGTCGGCCACGCCTGTCCAGGCCGCTACCAAACCAGGTGGTAAGCGCAGGTGCAAACGACCCTGAGACGGGCGACCCAGAGGTGGATCGAGTTGCTCTCCAGGAGACGGTGAAGGCACCGCTCCTTCCCCCGGTGGAGGGCCGGGTGGAGAATCCTTTGTTTCTTTTTGTTCCTTTTCCGCCACTGCCTTCAGTGGTACCCACTTATTCAATAAAAGAGCAATTTCTGAAACCTCTGGGTCCCAAGAGAGCGCGCTTGACGGTCGACGACGCTATGCCTTGTCACCCTCGAGCCCCTCTCTCATCGCCAGCGAGCAGCAGTGGCTGTGTTCCGGACGCTCTGCCGCCTCCACACACTCACTCTGCCCTTCGACGGAAGCAGGTACGTGTTGCACCACACATTCAGACCCCACTCCGGGCCGCTGTGCCGTCCGAGTCGGGTCCCTGCATTCCGCCGCGCTGCCCCACCCCGGGTACGTCTGTGGTGCCGTTGATTCCGCTTACGCGGTGTCTGGGAGCCTGGCTAGCGCTTCCCAGCCCGTCTCGCTGGCTCATCCGTACTGTCAGACTCGGCTATGCGATTCAGTTCGCCCGGCGCCCCCCTGCATTCAGGGGCATTCTGTTTACCCGCGTTCCGCCGGACAGTGCCCCTGTGCTCAGGGCAGAGATCGCAGTCCTACTGGCGAAGGACGCGATCGAGCCGGTCCCTCCAGCCGATATGAAGACCGGCTTCTACAGCCCGTACTTCATTGTACCCAAGAAAGGCGGTGGGTTACGGCCAATCTTGGATCTGCGTGTCTTGAACCGGTCCCTTCACAAGCTGCCGTTCAAGATGCTTACGCAGAAACGCATTTTCAAGTGCATCCGTCCCCAAGATTGGTTTGCAGCGATCGACCTGAAGGACGCGTACTTTCATGTCTCGATTCTCCCTCGACACAGACCGTTTCTTCGCTTTGCGTTCGAGGGACGGGCATATCAGTACAAGGTCTTACCCTTCGGGCTGGCCCTGTCGCCCCGTGTCTTCACGAAAGTCGCGGAGGCGGCCATTGCTCCCATGTGCGAGCGTGGTGTTCGCATTCTCAACTACATCGACGACTGGCTGATTCTCGCCCAGTCGAGAGAGCAGTTGTGCGAAGACAGGGACATGGTGCTCAGTCACCTCAGCCACCTAGGGCTTCGGGTCAACTGGGAAAAGAGCAAACTCACCCCCGGGCAGAGGATCTCTTTTCTCGGTATGGAGTTGGACTCGATCAACATGACAGCGCGCCTCACCGAGGCCCGCGTCCAGTCAGTGTTGAACTGCGTGAGCACGCTCAAGCGCAGAACAGCGGCTCCACTGAAACTGTTTCAGAGGCTCCTGGGGCATATGGCATCTGCAGCCGCGGTAACGCCGCTCGGATTGCTTCATATGAGACCGCTCCAACACTGGCTCCACGATCGAGTCCCGAGATGGGCGTGGCAGAGCGGCTCGTGCCGGGTCCAAGTGACTCCGCACTGTCGCCAAACTCTCAGCTTGTGGTCAGACCCTTCGTTCCTGCGGGCAGGTGTTCCCCTAGAACAAGTGTCCAGGCACTCTGTGGTCACCACGGATGCCTCTGCCACCGGCTGGGGGGCCACGTACAACGGGCATGCAGCTTCAGGTCTGTGGACGGGGCCTCAACTGCATTGGCACATCAATTGCCTCGAGTTGTTAGCAGTACATCTTGCATTGGGCCGCTTCAAAACGCCGCTTCGTGGCAAGCATGTACTGGTCCGTACGGACAGCACTGCGACCGTTGCGTACATCAACCGTCAGGCTGGTCTACGCTCCCGCCGCATGTCACAACTCGCCCGCCATCTCCTCCTCTGGAGTCAGAAGCATCTGAGGTCGCTTCGTGCCATTTATATTCCTGGCCTGCTCAACTGTGCAGCCGACGAGCTCTCACGGCAGCAGGTGCTACCGGGAGAATGGCGACTCCATCCCCAGGTGGTCCAGCTGATTTTCAGGCGCTTCGGGACCGCACAGGTAGATCTGTTTGCCGCCCCGGACACGTCTCACTGCCAGTTGTTCTACTCCCTGACCGAGGGGACCCTCGGCACGGATGCCCTGGCACACAGCTGGCCCCCGGGCCTACGCAAGTATGCGTTTCCCCCAGTGAGCCTTCTTGCACAGACTTTGTGCAAAGTCAGGGAGGACGAGGAGCAGGTCTTGTTAGTTGCACCGTATTGGCCCAACCGGACCTGGTTCCCCGAACTTGTGCTCCTCGCGACAGCCCCTCCCTGGCCCATTCCTCTGAGAGAGGACCTGCTCTCTCAGAGACGGGGCACCCTGTGGCACCCGCGTCCAGACCTCTGGAAACTCCATGTCTGGTCCCTGGACGGGACGCGGAGGTTCTAGGTGACCTACCCCCAGCGGTAGTTGACACCATCACTTCCGCTAGAGCCCCCTCTACGAGGCGCCTCTATGCTCTGAAGTGGAACCTATTCGTTGACTGGTGTTCTTCTCACGAGGAGAACCCCCGAACTTGCTCGGTCAGAGCCGTGCTTTCCTTCCTGCAGGATGGGTTGGAGCGAAGGCTGTCTCCCTCCACCCTTAAAGTGTATGTTGCCGCCATTGCCGCACATCACGATGCAGTTGATGGTAAGTCGTTGGGAAAGCATGACCTGGTCGTCAGGTTCCTGAGGGGAGCAAGGAGACTTAATCCTCCTCGCCCACTCTCTATACCCTCTTGGGACTTGTCTCTGGTCCTTTCGGCTCTTCAGAGACCACCCTTTGAGCCTTTGCAGTCAGCTGAGTTAAAAGTTCTGTCTTGTAAAACAGTACTCCTGGTTGCATTGGCCTCCATCAAGAGGGTAGGGGACCTGCATGCATTTTCGGTCGACGAATCGTGCCTAGAATTCGGCCCGGATAACTCTCACGTGATCCTGAGACCCCGGCCCGGATACGTGCCCAAGGTTCCTACCACTCCCTTCCGGGACCAGGTGGTGAACCTGCAAGCGCTGCCTTCGGAGGAGGCAGACCCAGCCCTGGCTTTTCTCTGTCCCGTCCGCGCTCTGCGTCTGTACGTGGACAGAACGCAAAGCCTCAGGACCTCAGATCAGCTCTTCGTCTGTTACGGAGGCCAGCAGAAGGGAAAGGCTGTCTCCAAGCAGAGGATGGCCCACTGGATAGTGGATGCCATCGCCTTGGCTTACGAAGTCCAAGGCGTGCCCTGCCCGCCCGGGTTGAGAGCCCACTCCACTAGGGGTGTCGCTTCTTCTTGGGCGCTGGCACACGGCGCCTCGCTGACTGATATCTGTAGAGCTGCGGGCTGGGCGACACCTAACACGTTCGCTAGATTTTATAGCCTACGTGTTGAGCCGGTTTCTTCCTGTGTGCTCGCTTCAACCAGCCGGTAACACCGAAGTTTCCGCTCTTGTGTCGGCTTGCTGCGCCACTCCCCTCCACATGGAGCGGATACGTGCGCTTTTTTGCTCCAGTCGAGTTCCCCACTCTGGCGAACCCTGTGAGTTCCTCCGCACCCCTCCGGCAGTCGGACGTTGCGGAGCGTCCGACGCCAGGCCTAGTGCTCGTATGCCTGTGTAACTTGTGCTAGGCTGGGTTCCATATGTGGTGATTCCTGCGGCGATCCCATGTGAGTATTCTTCCACGACCAGCTCCCTGCGGTGAGCCCGTGTCTTTCCCTTGGCAGAGTCCGCTCTGCCGTCACTGTCTGGTGCTGCCTCCCCCTTCTCAGGCTGGAGCCACCCCAGTGACATTCCATATGTTGCACTGCCCTCCGGCCAGTCCATATGTGTATCCTCCACATGTTACCTCCCTTCGGGCAGGATGTGGCTTCCGCAGCGTCCCTCTCCCCTGGAAAGGCACGCTTTCCCAGTGTTATCCAAGAGTTCCACTGTGTGGGTTAAAGGAACAACTGTGAACTCCCTCTACGCAGGTCTTCCGCCCCAGCCATTGGGGGTCTGAGAGCCTTCCGTAGGGCGCTGGATGTGGCAGCAACCGATGGCGTCTTCCATAGGGATCCCCTAACGTCGTCACGTCGACGTCACGTCGAACGTGAGCGACTGAAGGGGAACGTCTCGGTTACTAATGTAACCCTCGTTCCCCGAAGGAGGGAACGGGAGACGTGACGTCCCGCTGCCACAGTTGCTGACCATCGCTGTACGGCCGTCTCTATCTCGGCTCCTCAGCGAAAAACAATGTGTGCGGCGTCCGCTTCCTGTTTATACCCGCGCTGCGGGGCGGGGCGCGTGACGCGTTTCACGCACACCAACGTTCATTGGCTTGTTCTTTAGATACTCGAAGTTGATAGGGCTCCCTGAAGTGATCCCCTAACGTCGTCACGTCGTCACGTCGACGTCACGTCTCCCGTTCCCTCCTTCGGGGAACGAGGGTTACATTAGTAACCGAGACGTTTCTTGCTCTGTTTTGTTTTGTTTTTTCTCTTAATTTCCTGTACAGCACTTTGGCCAACCAAGGTTGATTTTAAATGTGCTTTATAAATAAAATTTGATTTGATTTGATTTGTTCGCGCTCACGTGACATTTCCGTTCTTCATCATCACAAGGTTATGTCAAAAACACACAAAGTTCACATAAACACATTGTCTGTAAACATAAACTGCAAGTAAAGAATGCAGAGACGTATGCAGAGCGACGGAGAAACATCTCAGAGTTTTGTTCTTTGCTCAGGTTTTAACAAAAAGGAAACGTTCAAATCGCTTAAAACAGACGCGATAGCTGATTCGAACCATTCGAACGAGTGATGTTCAACAGCGGCATCCATCTTTGTAAATGTACAAAATCTGCTTCACCGTCGCTGCGCTGTCATCATCGTGTAAAGCCCGCCTCAACGTTTCTGATTGGTCCCTCGATTTCGACGGATTAGAAATGGGCTTGAATGAGCTCTTATGACTTACTTGCAGAGCAAATATACATTTGCAGAAAGTTGTCTGGGTTTTCCCAGGCTAGTGGTTGTGTACACACACTGCCAACACACAATTATGTTCAAACCCCATGTAAAAGTAAATTTTGCATAATAGGTCCCCTTGAAAGATTGATAACCAACATACTTTTCAAGCTAAATATTTCTCTAAAATAATTTTGTTACGCTGTGTATTAAAGGTGCTCTAAGTGATGTTGGGTGACGTCACTTCTTGTTGACGTTCGAAGTATTGTTAAAGAAAACGGAGGCTAGCTAGACCCTCCCTCCTCCTCATCTGCGCACTAACCCCCCCAAACCTCACCCCCAAATCCTTCTTGTTGGTTATTGGCTGGAACAGTTTGTTATGTTTTGTGACGTGGATTGCTACAGTTTGTTTTTGTTGCCTTTTTTGGAGCCTGGGGTGTGTGCAGAGAGACGTTTTTTACAGTGTGTTCAGGGGACAGGCAGCTAGCGGATAGTGAGGAGATGTTTCCTGTATGTGACAAAAAATGTTTTGGCCTAAAAAACGTGTGACATCGCTTAGAGCACCTTCATATTTTGTTCACTGAATCAGTTTAGCCCCTTTCACACAGCACTTTGGACCCGGCAAATTGCCGGCAAATTGCCAGAACGCCTTCTGTGTGAACGCAAACACGACCCAGGATTGATGCCGGGATCGATCCCGGGTTGAGGACCTAGTAACATTGCCGTGTTCAGACCCGGAACGCGCGCTGTGTGAACAAAAGCCAGAACTAATGCCGTAAGGGGTGTGTAATAGTGATGACGCATGTGCCATCGCGCGACTCTGTTGCTCTTAGAAGAAAGTTTGTGTTCGTCATCAACAAAGAAAGAACGAAAAAATGTCTGCAAACTGGAATAAAGCAGAGACAGGAGCTCCTGACTATCCGCGCTGAAGCTGCGATCGTTCGCCAGCTCTGTGGAAAGGTGCGCGCGTGCACATGTTTTCGACGCGTACGTTACACGTCTCATCCTGACGTCACGTGGCTTTCCGGGACATTAACGGGTTGTGTGTGTGAACGCACTCACAGATCCCGGCAAATCACTGGCAGTGTGAATGAACCGAAATCAAACAATCCCGGGACAAATGCCGGGTCACATTATCCGTGTATTTTCCGGAATCTCTGTGTGAAAGGGGCTTTTATGTGGTGGCCCTGTGAAGAGCCTGACCATACAACACCTTATTGAAATAATTAATTTGTTTTGCTTATTTTTTTTTTTTTTTGTCTTTAGCAAATTCATGCCCAGGCCAATAGTTAACAAAATGGAGGACAAACATAATGGAAAGAAGTGTAAATGTAAATAAGACTCGTTTCTGTCGAATTTGAAAGAATTGATTCAGTGATACAATGACCCGCGTAATTATAAGACAATAACAATGTAACCTGCATTGTTCCACACCATATGTTAAACATTTTTTTAAAATCATTTTTATGATTGGAACCAGTCAGAGAGATATAATCGATCTAGAAATCCACCAAAACTTTTTAGAGTGAAATATGAGTGGAAAATGCTTTTAAATTCCAGTCAATCAGAATCGAGTATTCAGACAGACCATAGTATAATTAAGTAATGATTTCATTAGGTGTGTTCGACTTGAAGTGGCGCTGCACAAGCCGATCGCTCTCGCGACACTCGCTCTGAGCAGCGCCGCTTCAAGTCAAACACACCTATTGACATGAACAATGATGTCGATTCAGCAGCCACACTGACCATGAATGATTTGGTGAGTTCATTCAGTAAAGGATTCTTAAGAATGATTCATCAGATGGATTTAAACAGGTAACTGCTAAGGTCCTTTTTTTAAGATACATTAAAAGTGACTTTAGTTTAGAGTCATTTGTTCATGAATTTGACTACAAATTTGCTGCTGTGGGGTGGAGGGAGATATGTAAAATATGTTAGAAATATGTATATACAGGTTATGTCCTCTATCAAATGATTTAATTGAATCTAAAAGGATTTGTTATATGGTGACAGGCATGAACGCAACCATTTTCAAATCTGTGCAATCCACATTTCCACTCTAAGACTTAGGCTGCATCCAAAATCGCATACTGTCTTGAGTACGTACTTATTTCGAGTAATTACTTCCTGACCGCTATATAGTTGTATATGTTTGTAGTATGAATGTAATAGACTGGTGGAGGTATGACGTCAGATCCCAGAAGACTAATTCGTCGCTGGTTCCTTCGAGATTTTCTTATGGAGTTTTTCAATTTATGAGTAAAATGAAGCCCGTGGTAAACATAACTTGACGATACTTTGACATTTTGTCCTACAACGTAAATTACACACACCAATATCGAAAACAAGAATTAAAGCAGTTATGTTTGTTTTTGAAAATATACGTTTTTAATAAGTAACTAGATAAGACAGTTTGGGGTGTTAGTGTGTACAGTTTGGGGTGTGAGTGTGTGCAGTTTATGTTGTAGAACAAAACGTCAAAGCATTGTCAAGTTTACCACAGGCTTCATTTTACTCATAAATGGAAACTCCCCATTATAAAATCCAGGAAAATCTGGAAGGAAGCTGCAGCGAATTAGTCTTTAATCGCCATGTTATCATTATCATGTGACCTAGTGTCAGTTGCGTCGCTTCACTGCCATTCACAAGGCAAATTCCAAACGCCGTTTTTGCACCCTTGAAGGGCACTTCAGGACGGGGACACCATTTAGGAGCTTTATAAACGAAAGTGAACAATTGGATCGATCGCTTCACGAAGGCCCTTCTACAAGTCCATTAGTAAGGGGAACATGCAATGGTCACTTTAATGAAGTATTTTAATAATTTATGGTCATGTTCTGCCTTTCGTACTGAGTAGGGCATAGGTATGCCCACTTCTGATTGGAATTTGCCCGCAAATCTTCTCCCATGGCCTCATGGGATAGCAAAGTGTCCATCGTATGCATACTTCAGAATCTCGCCGGAAGTAGTATACATCCAGGGATTTTTTGCCTACTCATTTATGAGTAGGCTATTGTGACATGCTTATTTTGTCACGTACTGTTTTTCGCCTAAATATAGTGGGGAAGTATGCGATTTCCTATGCAGTCTCAGTGTGAAAAATGTTGTTTTAAAGACGAACATTATGTAATTCAAATTTAGAACATTTACACGCTGTGAATCTTAGCGGAACATTTATACCAGATTTAAAGTCGGCAAAACATTTTTACTATGTTGATTCAACATTCTTCACACTTGGCGTCATTTTTGAAGCTGCCAGCGTCTGTTTTACATCCTAATCCTATGGAGTAAACCATGTTTTAAAAAAAAAAGTCCACCGCCAACGTCTTTTTCTGCAGTTCAGAGTGTTTTTCCAAGTTGAATAAAGTTAAACTTTTCCGACAAAAAAAAAAAAAAAAAACGCCCTACGTCAAATGCCTTTTTGACAGCTAACCAATGACAAGCGAGTAGTGAGACCTGTCATTTCCATAACAACAAGAATGGCACCATGGCACTTCTCGTAAAAGAGTAGGGGTGTAATCCCTGGTGCCCTGGCCACATTCCACCCATTGGCCCATGTCAATCATGGCCTCCTAATAATCCCTATCCACTGGATTGGCTCTATCACTCTCTCTCCTCTCCACCTATAGCTGGTGTGTTGTGAGCGCACTGGCGCCGTATACTGTGGCTGCCGTTGCATCATCCCAGTTAATGCTGCACACTGGTGGTGTTTGAGGAGAGATTCCCTGATATGATTGTAAAGCGCTTTGGGTGTACAGTAGTACATATGAAAGGGCATTGTAAATGCCTCTCATTCATTCATTCATTCATTCATTCATTCAAGAAAAAATGGCGAAGGTGCCGATAGAAGGACATATAACAGTGTCGGAGCACAATGACTTATATGACATGAACACAAAACTCTACCATAATATACACCATAAAGAGGCTGTGTGCACACAGATTGTACACATTGGATTGGATCATTGGTTGTGCAGGTAAGCGTATCATCTACTACTAGTTGTTAACAATACTATCTCCTGTTAACGTAAGATAACATTAACATTCGCTCAGCGACAGTTATCAATACCGTAAGCAGCTGATAACAGCAGCTGTCAACAATTGCAACCTTACTTAGGCGACACTTGTTTTATAGCAACAAAAGATGCCCTCGGTTGCTATTTGGAACCAAACATTGTTCAAAAGGTTCAAAAGAATGAAAAAAAAAGCTTGTGCAGAATTAGTTTGACTTGATGCCCAAATAATTTTCAAGGCCACTAATAAAATGAAGGAACATTTTTTTTATGAGGCATACATCCAACCTGTCTCAGAACAGTTTTTCTAGCTTAACTCATGACACACTAACCAGGAGCAGTAAACCCCATCATCTGGAGACTAAAAAAAAAACAAGTCCATCTGCTCAGTCTTACACCTTTCTTGCTAAACGCACTTTCTCCTTCGCCTTCATTTTCTTGAGTTTCTCTTGCCCTGATAGTTTTGGCAGGTTCTGTGGTTTGCATCTGTTCAGTGCTGAAAACCAGTCTTCTCTGCTTCTCTCATTAGAAAACGCCCCTACTGTGAGTGACGCACAATGAGTCGTGTCTTTAGTGATCCACAGCATTTAACGTCAGCTAGCCACAGCACTCCTGATCACGCTGCGAATTTATAGCTCTGCACACATAGAACAATAAAATGACTGACAAACAGGAAAGCATGCCAGAAAAGGTCACCCAATTTATTTGGACAATTCATTACTTTTAACAGGGAGGACCTCTAGAATTGTGAGTTATGATACAAAATCTGATTAGATGGGCCACATTTTAAGCACATTTAAACATCAACTGAAATCTGTATCAATGCACTAAGTTGCTTCAGACCATTTTCAGTTAAGTTAATAAACTATATTATTTGTCATGAGGGATTGTTTATTTTGATTATTAGTTATAATCAAAAGCGTCAGGCCCATTTGATCAAGATGGATGCCATTTGGAATGTCCAACTAAACTAATACGGAGCCCCTAAAGGGACATTGAGATGGAAAAAATATGAGATGGGAGGAAAAAATATATTTCAATGCTTTTGCGTTTCCCTCGCTTTTGTTCCCTGAGAAACTTTGGCTGAATCCGAAATCGCCCCCTAAACCCTCAATCACTATTCCCTACATTAGGTCACTAAAACAGTTCGCTTGAAGGAGTGAGCGAATTCGGACAGCTGTTGAGCATTCATCGGTTGTAAACATGTTATTGCGGTGCAATGTGGGATAGAATGAGTGCACTCGATACCGTCCACTATGGTTTCGGACACCACTACAAATGGCTGTCACCTCAAATAATGCCCTATTTGAAGGGTATAGGGGGCAATTTGGGATTCAGCCTTTGTGTTTGCTCACAAAGAACTCTTGGGGAGCTTCTTGGGGAAATGCAAAACATTTGTAAGAGCGACAACCAATGGCGTAAGGCGGGGTTATCTTTTTTTTGTTCGACTAATGGCAGACTGGAGAAAACCTGTTTGAAAACAGTCATTATTTTTGTGATTCCATTGGCAGTTATGCCACATTTCACCTTTAGTGCATAGTAAAGTGACACATTATTCAGGATTTTCAGCGCTTTCAGCGTCAACACAACAACAGAAGCCTGCGTCATGGAATCGGCCCACCGTCTGCCTTTTCGATCACATCTGAAGCTTTCTGAAGGGCTGCAGAGATGGAGCGGCTCTTCAATTCCAACTCCGCTCTCCTCTCAGCTTTCAAGCCGCTCAGCTAATTCCTTCACTAAGCTGCACCTACCCTGAGGAGGCACTGAAGTATTCAATACTCAGTCAATCCATTAGGAACTGAAGCAGCTGCCTCAGCTCCAGCCGAGAAGAGATTCAATTTCCATGGAGCTGAAGAGAAGCCTGAAACCTCTGAATGAATACAATAACAAATTCCATGAAATTAATAATTAAAGACAGAGAAAGACTGCGGGGACCAGGGTGAGTCGATATGAAGAATAAAACCATATCCCCGTTTCAGATATACACAGAAGCCTGCAGCTCTTAAAAAACCTGAACGGGGGAAAAGAAAACACTATTTGAAAGCCTAGTGGCATTTTCTGTTCCTCAGGCCTCCCTTCATCTCAATCCGTGCTGTTCCTCTCATTGCCTGTTTGTAATTCAACCTTAAATATAAAGGTTTAGACTCAAATGTCATTTATTCACCTGTCTGGCTGTCGGGTCATGGGTCTGTGCTAAAACTTAATTTGTTTTTCTGTCATATTATCTAGATTTAAAGTGTAACTGTTCTAAGCAGGGGCATGATGCATCATTTACTTATTTATTTATTAATTTTTTTGGGGGGGGGCACAAGTGGAGTTCTGTGGTCACTAGGGGGTGATAGAGGACTAGAGGACTTAGTAGTTGGACAAAACTTTTAGTTCCCTTTCGAGGAACTCGAACTGCATCGGTGACGACACTAGGGGAACGCCCTTCAGCGTAGCGCGTCTGAATTTATGAATGAAACCGAATCCAATCCTATTGGCGTTGCGTGATGACGTAGGGTGTGACGGCATATGCGGATGTACACAAAGGCACGCCGGCACACGGAAGATGTCAGCTTTTTGCTATTCAGCAAGCGCTCTGTGTTTGTGAGTACTATTTACTGTTGTTTGTCTATTTTGAAGCTCAGTATGGCCAGCGAACAGTTCAGAAAGTGTGTGTTCCCATGCCCACGTTTCCTCACGGCTGGGGATACACATGAGATGTGTGTGTCATGTTTGGGAAGACAGCACGCTCAAGCGGCTCTTGAGGGGGCTGCTTGCGCTCATTGTGAGTCTTTCTCTGTGAGAGTGCTGCGTTCTCGATTGGCTTTGTTTAAAGATGATGGCCAAATGCGTTCTCCCCGCGGTTCGGGTCCCGCATCTGCCGAGGCAATGCGACGGCGCTCATCGTGGGGATCGCAAAGAGATCTGGTTGAGGGCGAGACTGCCGAGGCATATTCTCGTTTCTCTTCTGATGAGTCTGATTCCCCTGTTCCCCGTTCGGGAGCCCGCTCCGCGGCTTCTCCCGATCAGGATGATATTGCAGTTCTACAGCTGTCTAATTCTGAGGAATTAGACGTGATGAGTGTTGGGGATGAGGATCATATTCTCACACACCATCCTGTTCAGCCGGCACCGAACTATAGTGAGTTGGTGGAGGTTTTGACGCGGGCTGTGGCCAAGCTTGATATTTCTTGGCCACAAGAACAGCAGGAAGCGCGTACAAAGAGCAAACTTGATGAGCGCTTCCTGCAGCACCGCACGCATCCTCCACGCCGGTCTCTCCCTTTCTTCCCAGATTTGCACAACGAGTTGTGTAAATCCTGGAACAGGCCATATTCATCGCGCCTGTCTAACCCCCCGATGCTAAATTACAGTGATGTAATTGGGGTTAGGGATAAGGGATACGGGATGATGCCTCGGGTTGAGGAAGCACTAGCCAGCTACCTTTCACCCGACCTTGCATCATCCCTGAAGTCACCAGCATTGCCTTCTAAACCTTGCCGCACCACATCTGCTTTGGTGGGCAGGGCGTATATGGCGGCGGGTCGAGCTGGTGCGAGCCTGCACACAATGGCCATTTTGCAGGCGTACCAAGCCGATCTTTTAAGAGATCTAGACCAAGGTGAGGGTCCATCTCCAGATGATATCGCTGAGCTTCGCAGAGCCACAGATTTGTCGCTCCGGGTTACCAAGGAGACGGCCCGTGCCATCGGTCGCTCCATGTCTGCTATGGTGACCACGGAGAGACATCTGTGGCTCAACCTGTCGGGCATCAAGGAGAAGGATAGGAGCTTCCTTCTTGATGCACCCGTTTCAGTCTCAGGTCTATTTGGTGAGGCTGTTAACGCTGTAGTGGACAGGTTTGAAGATGCAAAGAAGCAGGGTGAAGCTTTTAAGCGGTATCTCCCTCGTCGTTCAAGGTCTAGGAGGGCGGCTGCTAAGGAGCAACCACAGCAGCCCTCCTCTTCCTCTTACCGCCAGGCACAGAAGGCGAGCGTTGCTTCCAGAGCTCCCCCTCATAGAGCTTGGGAATCTGGTCGACGCTCACACCCTCAGCCTCCTGAGAAGACGGATCTGAGGACCGTTATTCAGTTTAGGAAGGCTAAGGGGAAGAGGTCCTAGTTTCTCTGAGGCCTCAAAGGGCCGCCCCCCCCGAGAGAGAGCGACTGAGGTCCCCTCTCTCGTCGGGCCCTCAGAGGGTTGGCGTCAGTATCCCGCCGTCTCTGACGCTTCGGGACACGCCAGCTCCCAGCGAACTCACGCCCATCTGTCTGCCCCAAAGGCTTGCAGACAGACAGCGTTCGAGCTCGCGCATTGTGACTCATTGTCGGTTTTCTCCTGCCGGTCCTCCGCTTCAGGGTGCCGTCAAGGACTCACACAAAACACCGGACACCAGCCCCGAGGGGCTGGTTCCCTTGGCGAATTTTGCAGAGGCATGGCAAAACCTCGCAAATATATCGCCATGGGTCCTGCGCACTGTAGAAATTGGGTACAGACTGCAGTTCCGGGTCCGCCCACCAAAATTCAATGGGGTGGTTCGGACAGCCGTGCACCCAGAGCAGGGTCTGGTGTTGGAACAAGAAGTTCGCTCGCTGCTGGAAAAAGGGGCCATAGTGCATGTTTCCCCACCAGTCAGGGAGTCCGGGTTCTACAGCCGGTACTTCATAGTTCCCAAGAAGGATGGAGGGTTGCGTCCAATTTTAGATCTAAGGCATCTGAATCGGTCTCTGAGGAGATTCAGGTTCAAGATGCTCACTATTCCCACCATCGTGAGTCAAATCCAATCCGAGGATTGGTTTGTCACGATAGATCTAAAAGACGCTTATTTTCACATCTCCATCCTTCCATCTCACAGGAAGTTCCTGAGGTTTGCTTTCGGGGGCGAAGCTTACCAATATCGGGTTCTTCCATTCGGCCTAGCACTCTCCACTCGCACTTTTACCAAGTGTATGGATGCAGCTCTAGCACCCCTGAGGCTCGAGGGCATCAGGGTGCTCAATTACATCGACGACTGGCTAATATTGGCCCAGTCGAGAGAGCTGGCGATTCGGCATCGAGATGTCGTCCTCGCCCACATCCAAAGACTGGGGTTGAGACTCAACACGAAGAAGAGCGTGTTGACACCAGCCCAGAGAACCACGTTCCTGGGAGTGGTGTGGGACTCAGTCACGATGCGGGCACAATTGTCTCCTGCTCGGGTCGAGTCTATCCTGACCTCAGTGTCCAGGATAAAGCTAGGCCAAACCATCACTGTCAAACACTTTCAGAGAGTGTTGGGTCTCATGGCAGCAGCGTCCAGCGTGATACCTTCTGGCCTGCTACATATGAGAGCTCTACAGTGGTGGTTAAGAGCCAAGGGGTTTTCCCCGAGGGGGAATCCATTCCGCTTGATAAGGGTTACGCGCAGATGCCTTCGTTCCCTATCAATTTGGAAGAAGCCTTGGTTCTTGTCCCAGGGTCCCAGGCTGGGAGCGTCATGTCGCCGGATATCTATTTCGACAGACGCCTCCCTCTCGGGCTGGGGCGCGGTCATGGACGGCCACTTTACGAGAGGTCTCTGGCAGGACCATCATTCCTCTTGGCACATAAATTGCCTAGAGATGTTGGCGGTGTTCCGAGCTCTGAGGAGCTTTCTGCCAGACCTCCATGGTCGCCATGTCCTAGTAAGATCCGACAACATGTCGGTGGTTTCTTTCTTAAACCGTCAGGGGGGTCTGAGATCGCGCCCTCTGTGCAGACTGGCGCATCAGATCCTCCTGTGGTCCCAGCGGAGACTGTCGTCTCTCAGGGCGATGTATGTGCCGGGGGACCAGAACCTGGGAGCAGACATGCTGTCGAGGCAGGGGCTGAGGCCCGGGGAATGGAGACTCCACCCCGAGGTGGTGGAGTTAATATGCGAGAGGTTTGGCCCAGTGGAAGTGGACCTATTTGCGTCTCGAGAGACGACACACTGTCCACTGTGGTTCTCCCTCACACATCCAGCCCCGCTGGGGTTGGATGCCATCGTGCAGACGTGGCCAAGGCTGCGTCTGTATGCCTTTCCCCCAATCGCTCTGCTCCCAGCAGTTCTGGAAAGGGTCCGTCAGGACGGGGTCAGCCTACTATTAGTAGCCCCGTTTTGGCCGGCCCGAGTATGGTTTTCGAACATCATCCTGCTTCTGGCAGGCCCGCCGTGGCAGATCCCTCTGAGGAGGGACCTGTTGTCTCAGGCAGGGGGCTCAGTTCTCCACCCTCGGCCCGAGCTGTGGAAACTGTGGGTCTGGCCCCTGAGGGGGCACAGTACCTAGAAGCCGGCCTGTCAACAGAAGTGGTTGAAACCATACTCACTTCCAGAGCTCCCTCCACGAGGAAGCTATACGGCCTTAAGTGGAATGTGTTTTCCACTTGGTGCAGAGAGCGTGATCTGGACCCAGTTCACTGCCCAGTGGCTTCAGTGCTGGAGTTCCTTCAAGACCGCTTTTCTGCCGGGCTTACCCCATCCACACTCAAGGTTTATGTGGCTGCCATTGCGGCTTTCCACGCTCCTCTGAGTGATGGCCCTCTGGGGAGGCATCACTTGGTCGTACGTTTCCTCCGTGGAGCCTGGAGGATGAGACCTGCGGCTCGCACCAGGGTTCCCTCTTGGGACCTGGCGGTGGTTCTCGAAGGGCTGGCCGAGGCCCCCTTCGAACCATTGGAGTCGGCTGAGGCCAAGAACCTTACGTTTAAGTTGGTCTTTTTGTTGGCCATTACTTCTCTGAGGAGGGTAGGAGACCTTCAGGCGCTCTCTATTTCCAACGAGTGCTTGGAGTTTGCTCCAGGCAACATTAAGGCCATCTTGCATCCCAGGCCCGGCTATTTGCCCAAGGTGCCATCGAATGTGGCACGGCCTGTGGTTCTGCAGGCCTTTCATCCTCCACCTCATGTGACGGCGGATGAGGAGAGACTTCACCTGCTCTGCCCTGTCAGAGCACTGCTATGTTATATACAGAGATCCTCCTCATGGCGGAAGTCGGACCAGTTGCTGGTGTGTTTTGGGTCGCCCAAGAAGGGGCTTCCCGCCTCTAAGCATACCATCAGCAACTGGATCGTTCAGACCATTTCCCTGGCCTATCAGGTGCGCAATTTGCCTTCACCTATGGCCGTGAGGGCTCACTCCACCAGAGGCATTGCGTCCTCTAGAGCCCTCCTTTCAGGGGTTTCTATCCATGACATATGTGAGGCGGCTGGCTGGGCCACTCCGCACACATTCATGAGGTTTTACAGTCTGGACCTTCCCTCTACACCCGGTGCACGAGTGCTTTCGTCCTAAGTTGTGCCTGAAGACAGCTTCACACTAGGATGAAGCGGGGTTCGTTGTGGTATAGTGGGTATCTCGTTCCCCTAGTGTCGTCACCGATGCAGTTCGAGTTCCTCGAAAGGGAACGTCTCGGGTTACGTATGTAACCCTTGTTCCCTGAGAAGGGAACGAGACACTGCATCGGTTCGCCACACCTCACCCCGCCTGGAGCACTTGCTTCATAGCAAAAGCTGACATCTTCCGTGTGCCGGCGTGCCTTTGTGTACATCCGCATATGCCGTCACACCCTACGTCATCACGCAACGCCAATAGGATTGGATTCGGTTTCATTCATAAATTCAGACGCGCTACGCTGAAGGGCGTTCCCCTAGTGTCGTCACCGATGCAGTGTCTCGTTCCCTTCTCAGGGAACAAGGGTTACATACGTAACCCGAGACGTTTAGTGCTAAAGTTTTTGTTTATCATGAAATGAGATCTTGGTTTAAATCCTGCATGCAAAATAGGTTGAATACAGGTAAATACATTTTTTTTCTATCTTTAATTATTGAAAAAGTTATTTACAATTTTTTATTTACCAATGATGATCAGAAAGTACCTATTTGACCTGTTTTCACCTTATCACTTTTACAAACCATTTTTAAATATATACCGGTCAAATGTTTGAAATAAATAAGGATTTTATAATGTTTTTGAGAGAAGTCTCTTATGCTCACCAAGGGTGCATTCATTTGATTAAAAATACATTAAAAACAGTAATAATGTGAAACATAATTGTAATCCAATTACCAACATCTGTGTTTGCTATTTATTTCCTCCTGTTCACTATATATATATATATATATATATATATATATATATATATATATATATATATATATATATATATATATATATGGTTATGTGTATCCCGCCTGTCCGCTTGGAGAACAAAAATAGATATTGAGCTTAATCTGTTTGTCGTCATCTTCCTATCTAAGGCAACCGTGACAATTCCTGTGATGGAAAAGCTGAATTTGTTTCAATAAATAATTGTGAAAAACAATTGTTTACACAAAATTATAAAGCAGAAAAAACATATTTCAACATTGATAATAATAAGAACCATTATTTGATTACCAATAATATTTGATATTTTAGCACAATCAGCCTATTAGAATGATTTCTGAAGGATTATGTGACACTGAAGACTATCACAGGAATAAATAAAATTCTAAAATAAAATATAAAGTTATTTTAAATTGTAATATTTCACAATAACAATGTTTGTTGTATTTTTGCAAAAACATTTAAAGATATTCTAATCTTTTGACCGGTAGTTTTTATATATTTATATTTTATATAGAAAATCCATCTGGCTCAGTTAGAATGGGCATGACATTTCAGTCAGTTTTTAAAGAGACTCTTTTAGATTAATAAAAGTGTAAATGGAAGAACAGGAAGGTAAGCCACAACCTATTTATAACAGGCTGTTCCAGGTAAATTGCAGAAAAAGTTCCAAACAAAATCCACCTGTGTCTGAATGAGACATGGAAAAAGAAGAGAAAAAAAGAAACACAGCGGGATGATCCAGGTACAGAAGCTTGTTGTCTCAGTCTGTGCTCTCCAGGGTCTACACAAAGGGGCTTGTTACCCTGCCAGTACCAGCAACAATGTGGGTGTCTCTCTCACACATGGAGGATAGAGTTCCTAATGTGAACGGTAAAAGGACAAGCACCGAACCAATTAAAGCCGACAATAGAACAATACAGAAAGCCTCAAACTGCTCCAAATAGGCATAGGCCGCAAATTGAAACCCCTTGCCTTTGGTGAAACCAGTGTCATCTTCTTCAAGAAGTTAGAGAAGAGAAGCTTTATGAGAAACTTTGTATTATCATCCAAACAGAGAGGAATCCGATTGGTTGCAACAGATCAAGGTGATTATAATTAGAACTGAGGCAACATCCATCAAGGGTTTTATTTTTGTGCCATGAATAATTGTATTTACAAGGTGTGAGCTTGTGAACAACATCACAATCCAGTGAACTGAAATCAGCAGGATTTTTTTGGCAGCATGTCAATTTAATAGTCATGTCAGAAGTTGTAGCGTTGATCATAATCAATTAATGTTGGAAGTGTGAATGTTGGAAGTTGTGAATGGAAGTATTGTTGGTGAAGACAGTTCGTTTAACTGGTTTATTAGGTTTCACGTTTCAGGCTTGCCTGACACAACCTTTCCAATCATTCTGTGTGACAGCACAAAAATGGTGATCTACATTGATAAACCATCATTTGCACACCTAATGCGCAAACAATGCATAATTTTATTGGGCACAACTTTCGTTTTACAGTACAGCAGTGCAAAAAAGTATTTAGGTTAGTCTGACAACAATTGAATACAACTATATAAGATATAACATTGTTTCTTCTGTTTGGTTTTCTTCAGAACCACAAATTTGCTCAGAACTCAAATCACAAGAGACTAAAAGGGTCGGTAACTAGCTAACAATGTGTGAATTACGTCTTCATGAATTATACCTTTCCTCAGTATGGATTTGATACAGTTTTTCATCATGAAAGGTGAGAGTCTTTCTGTCAGGACCACTATCGTCAAATACGATTGCCAAATAGTATACAGTTAGGATTGGCGGTATGTTCAACTCCCTGCGCATACATGCAGACTAGCATGGTTAAAGGATTAGTTCACTTTTTAAAAAACTTTTGCTGATAATTTACTCACCCCCATGTCATCCAAGATGTCCATGTCTTTCTTTCTTCAGTCGAAAAGAAATTAATGATTTCGATGAAAACATTCCAGGATTTTTCTCCATATAATGGACTTCAATAGTAGCGAAACGATGCGCCATTTCGAAAATAAATAAAACAGTTTAAGTATTATTAGCACAAATGCTCGCCTTGTTCTGTCCTGAGATGTACGTTCGTGATTCTCCTGTTCGAACTCGTTCATTAAAATGAACAAATCTTTTTTCGAGTCATTTCATTCGCTGAATGAACAAAATGACTCGAAAAAAGACTCGTTCAAAATGAACAAATCTTTTTTCGAGTCATTTCGTTCGTTGAATGAATAAAATGACTCGAAAAAAGATTTGTTCATTATAATGAACGAGTTCGAACAGGTGATTCACGAACGTGCATCTCAGGACAGAACAAGGCGAGCATTTGTGCTAATAATACTTTAACTGTTTTATTTATTTTTGAAATGGCGCATCGTTTCGCTAGATAAGACCCTTATTCATCGTCTGGTATCGTCATTTGTCATTTGAAGTCATTTGAAGCTGCACTGAAAACTCATTTGGACCTTGAACCGTTTTGGCCACTATTGAAGTCCATTATATGGAGAAAAATCCTGGAATGTTTTCATCAAAATCAATAATTTCTTTTCGACTGAAGAAAGAAAGACATGGACATCTTGGATGACATGGGGGTGAGTAAATTATCAGCAAAAGTTTTTTAAAAAGTGAAGTGAACTAATCCTTTAAGAGCAGGGAGACCAGCAATAACCCCCTTAGGGTAAACAGAAAAAAACCAACATGAATGTATTGCAGATATCATTAATTCAATATTTTAATGTACAACATAATTTGAGAATTTAGTCTGATTCTATGTTCCAAATGACCTCACTTTTGATTAATTTATTTTTGTGAAATAAAAGTATTTAAAAACAAAAATCTGAACAGATGTATATTATCATATTAGAAAATACTTACAATAGTAGTATGACTGGATATATGCTATCTTGTAAAAAAAATAGGTCTAGCCTGTCCATAGTTACATTAATAACACCAGAAAATGACAATCAGATGAAATGAGAGAAAAAAAAAACCATGTACTGCAGATCAAAAAAAGTGCCAAACTTTAGAAGCTTGATTTGAAGTTGTGAGTGTGTCCTCTTTTAGAACATGTTGATTTATTCATGTATGTTATGCACCAGGCCCGAGGCTGCAGGGAAAAGAGGCCACTCTCCTCCCATCCCGAGCCTCACACAAACCCCGAAAACACGCTCACGTACGCCGGCGAGCTGACAGTCATACGCCCGTCTCCACGGATCTCTCCAGATGAACGTCACAGGGATCAAAGGCTAGCCCTTGTCACCGCCGCGTGGCTCATGACAGTCGTCACAGAGAAGAATAATTCAGGGGACGAAGCCCACCAGGGAAAAGGGCACCGGCACACATGTGTGTGATTCTTTTTAGCACACAAACTTCATGTTCTCTCCTCCCCACCAGCACTTGCGCCAGGCACAGAGGCTTACAAAAACTCACCTCCCCTTCCAGCTCACATGATAAATTTGCGAGGTTTGAAAACCCGATCAGGGAGTGACAAACAGGATTACATGCTGTTTGCACCTGGTTGTCATAATTAGAGCACTGATGACAGGGGAGGAGTTAATTGAGATGAAGATCACACAGAGGCGGGTGTGATGCGCATGAGCGCTTAACGGCTGTTTAGAGTGATAATTACTCCCTCGGTCACCTTAAATATTATTACCAAGCTTTTCCACTGTTAAGGCCGGAAACATACTTTACACAATGACGTGAACACAAATGCTGCCAGGTGCATGTGCTTGAATTTATGTCTTGAGTTCTGATATCCACCACAAGGAGTGCTATTGTAAACTACTTCTATGATCAGTTTCTCTCAGCTATCAGGACTGTTTCTCAATATGCGTTCTTGTCTGTAGCCTACTTGTGTTCTCGTGTAGGCTACCTGTGAATCGTCATCAGTCGCTGCCCAGGTACTGTCCAGTTCAGAGTTCACATCTAGCCAAGTACGGTTCAAATCCCCAAATGTGTTCTTGATCCGCCCCTTTTATTGAGGATGCATCGAGAGCTGACTTGTGCGGAATTGAGACAGCCAGGTATCCCAGAATGCATCTCGCATCAACCTGCAAGAGTCAATAGCGGAGGAGAAAACCTGCGTAAAAAAAAAAAATTTTTGTTGTTGTATCATGAAATGTAGTTTTTCAGGTGAGAAAGTAGTTGTTTAAAGCTGAAATCTGTGTTTTATTCATAAAGATAGCACCTTTTTAAAAATTTGATCTGACGTTTTTGGAGTGCTCAGCGCTCATTAACCCCCCCTGGAACAGCCTTACCTCGTCTAGTCCTTCTGACGTTTGCCGCTGGCTCTGATGTCTCTGTAGTGGTTAAACATGAGATATAATTCGTCTCATGTATATGGGCGATCTTTGGTCTCATGAATCTATAATTTGTTATGGCCCCAAAAGAGGCCAACTATTATGCCCTTTAACGAAATCTTGATTTTGTTTTTGAGGTGTACTCGAATATGTTTTCATGCTTGATTGTTCAAAAAATGCATTATTTTTCACATCGGACAACAACATAATGTCAGCCCAGATCCAGCCCACATCTGGTACGCATTGAATCCACATGTACCAGAAGTGGCCCGGATCTGGGCCGACACTATTTAGCTGTCTGGGATGCGTTTTTACATTATTACAGCTCTTCTATCCCCAGTCTGGGCGAATGCGCTGTTTTGATGAAGCCACTCCTTCTGAAATACGATATTTGCTGGGATTGGTTAGCGAGCCCAGTGCGCTTTGATTGACACCACTTGTCGCATTCGGGAAATGTCCCGCCCCATCATAACAGCCAGCTCTACTCAATCAGATGTAAATAGCCTATAAAGGATGGCGTCAATTTCCAACCAATTCATCCCTGCTTTAGACTTAATAATAATAATAATGTTAACAAACAAGAGGATCGTGCAGAACAGATTCATTCACTATGCAAGCACTGCTTTCACAGGACGTTTCAGAAATTTCTAGACATTGTAGATGTGATCGACACCTTTTTTGCATATTCTGTGGGCGCAGATTATTTAAATGAGGAAGATTATGACTTCATAAGGTCAGGAAAAATCGCGTTGTAATCCAAACGGAGCCGTTCATTGTAGCGTTCGACTTTGATCTTTGTAACTTTGCAAATATTTTTTATGCTCAAACTCAAAAGTTTTAGCACCATTTCACGTTGATCAATACACCAATATCAATACATTTCATGTTACATTTTTATTGGCTAGTCAGTAAACGTAGGTCTTAGCAGCAAACACACTGTGAGATGATCCTGCTAAATTTCTGACACTCAGAAAATGAACGCAGATTATCTTTGGTCGCAAGACCGTGTCAACAGACGTCTTTGAACCTCTCTCACTGTACGACGTAGGACCTTCGTTTAGGAGCCACGATCACAGAAATCACCACGATTTATCATATTTTGACTAGGACAGTCGAAAATCGTACAATGTGTACCAGGCATAAGACTTTTACTATAGTCGTTTTGGTCACTTGCAATGGAGTCATTTTCGCTGTAAGGTATCTGTACTTTTATAAGTATGGTTTTCAGGTACCCTTTACTTCTATGTTGACTTCCATTGTATGGAGGAAAAAACTCCTCAAAGAGTCATTCCTCAAAATACCTTCATTTTATGTTTCACAGAAGAAAGAATACAGTTTTAGAACGACATGAGGGTGAGTAAATTACAGAATTTTTATTTTTGGGTGAACTATCCCTTTAAAGGATTAGTTCACTTTTAAAAAAACGTTTGCTGATAATTTACTCACCCCCATGTCATCCAAGATGTCCATGTCTTTCTTTCTTCAGTCGAAAAGAAATTAATGATTTTGATAAAAACATTCCAGGATTTTTCTCCATATAATGGACTTCAATAGTGGCCAAAACAGTTCAAGGTCCAAATGAGTTTTCAGTGCAGCTTCAAATGACTTCAAATGACAAATGACGATACCAGACGATGAATAAGGGTCTTATCTAGCGAAACGATGCGCCATTTCGAAAATAAATAAAACAGTTAAAGTATTATTAGCACAAATGCTCGCCTTGTTCTGTCCTGAGATGCGTGTTCGTGATTCTCCTGTTCGAACTCGTTCATTAAAATGAACAAATCTTTTTTCGAGTCATTTCTTTCGTTGAATGAACAAAATGACTCGAAAAAAGACTCGTTCAAAATGAACAAATCTTTTTTCGAGTCATTTCGTTCGTTGAATGAATAAAATGACTCGAAAAAAGATTTGTTCATTTTAATGAACGAGTTCGAACAGGAGAATCACAAACGTGCATCTCAGGACAGAACAAGGCGAGCATTTGTGCTAATAATACTTTAACTGTTTTATTTATTTTCGAAATGGCGCATCGTTTCGCTAGATAAGACCCTTATTCATCGTCTGGTATCGTCATTTGTCATTTGAAGTCATTTGAAGCTGCACTGAAAACTCATTTGGACCTTGAACCGTTTTGGCCACTATTGAAGTCCATTATATGGAGAAAAATCCTGTTTTCATCAAAATCATTAATTTCTTTTCGACTGAAGAAAGAAAGACATGGACATCTTGGATGACATGGGGGTGAGTAAATTATCAGGAAAAGTTTTTTAAAAAGTGAACTAATCCTTTAAAGACATGGGAAGGTAACTCTATTGACCCCTAGAGTACTGCAATGTGTTACCACCAGAGCAACGCTTCTGCATATTTTCATGTTTCTTGCCCAATAAACATAAAAAGTGTTTCAAAACAGTTCTAAGAAAGCATAAGTTATAAACAAAGACATCACCATGATATTCTCTCTGAAATTGTAAATGCGATGTTGATGTTTAACTCCAAACCTTTTTGTTTACTTTACAGAGTTCCTCATAGTTTCTCTCTCATTGACGCGCGGCAATACGATCTTTCCCACAAAATGCCAAACCACATCAATATTGAACAGATCTGTGAGTCGGGTAAATTATGTAGATTATGTTTTGAAAGGCTGGGAACACTTCTCACATCAATGCTGGATGAGCCGCTCCACCTGGGCGCATTTTGATGTGAATGAGGAAGGGAGCGCTTCCATTAGCTGCGTTCATATTATTGATACACACACCTTTTGAAGAGAGAGCGCGGGAACAGAGGCTTTTCAGAGACTGTTTTTTATACGAAGGAGCTGCTGTTTGTACTGAGAAAAGGCTTTTGTTCCCGAGCTACACAGGTTTGCACCCCACAGTCAGAAACACAGTTGAAGAAATTGAACAGAAAGTCATATTTTAGCTTCTAACACAACACCCAGTTTGCACCAACTTGATAAAAATAACATTAAATAAAAGACATTTGCTAGCTATCTCTGCGTCTGAGTTCTAAAACAGCTCCTGGCAAGATATTTTCTCAAACAAAGCACATTTTCTCAAACTACTTGTCTTTTATGTTATATGTTTGAGCCATGTGCACCCAGTATTTATTAGCTCTATATAGTGAGATAACTTGGTAAAGATCTCACATTGACATTTAGCTGCTAATCTCCATTTCAGGAATTAATGCTGCAGTCATAAACCCTGTAAATATAGGCTATAGGGTTTAGGTTTGCAAAGGATGATCTATGTGCTTTACAAGGGGTGCAATGAGGCTGAATGACCTTTTTCCGATATTGAAGTGGGAAATATGTTTTCTTGAAAAGTTATGGAATTTGTCTGAAAATGATCAATCTTCCACTGAAGTCAATAATAGATACACGATTAAGAGGCAAAGATATATATTTAAGAATATAGCTAGAACATTCTTCTTCTTGCATTTATGTTTAATGGCATCACTTACAAGAGGGTTGGGACCATTCGGTCATCAGCTATTCATTTCTTCTCAGGTTTCAGTGGCCTTTACAGGTTTATTTTTTCCTGTTGGGAGAAACGATCTAATTCATACAATTTGCTGAGGCTAAATTTAGAGAGTAATTGCTAGTGAAGGGGCTTTCATCAAAAGCCACAGGTGGTTGTTTATTTCTCCCCAGATGCCTGCAGCTTTCTCAGAAAAAGCTTTTTGAGTATAAGTTCAGATCAAAGACAACAACTTTAGGTTCTTGTCAGAAAATGGTCCGCTGTGTTCGGTTCGACAGGAATGTTTGAGGATAGTATTGCTTACGTTGCGGCTGAAGGCTGGCTAGATGATGTTGTGTGCCTCTAATTGGCTTTCAATCATCAGACTATTGTGGCCTTATCCTGCCACTGATGTGCTTCCAGCTCTGCCTGTTTCATTTACGACTATGAATAAATGAGCAAAAAGCAAAAATTATGACATGTAATCTTCTGGCATTTTGGCAGTGCCATTTATATTTGCACTTCTGTGTTTTGAAAATGGGATTTCTTTCAGGGAGAAAATAGCATTTCTTTCTGATGCAAAAATGTCACACTGAGAAATCCAATGAATTGAGAATCATATCTTCATCATATTTTCTGTCTCGAGTCATTTTGCGTTAACCGGCGTATTCTGTCGAACATCCCCCGGCTGAATTGCATTTCAGCAAGCGCAATTGCAATTCAGCGAGCGCGCGCACGTAGTTCAGCCCGGGACGCGAATATCACAGCGTTCACCGCAATACTTCTGAGAAAATGATTTGTTTAGTTTCAAATGAGACGCTCACAATTTGCATGATACTATTTCAAGCTCCATTGAAACTGAACCTTTGGTGCACTCTCGGTGTCTGATAGGAAAATAGTGTATCGGGTCTTGTCATTTTTCATCAAGCCTTGAGATTTTTTGATCTTTTATGAGAACGCACTGTCAGGAACAGTTTACATGACAAGAAGGTTTGAAAACACATCAATCATTCCGATGATAAACATGGCTCATGTCATCTCCTCTTCCTGTCTGCTCTCTCCATTTATCCCACTTGTGAACGTGTCCTTATTATGTCACGTCTAATTAGTGAAACGCCTTTAGAAAATGGAGACCTCTTGATTAGTGACAGAGAAGAAAAGCTTTGGCAAACATCGGGAATGTTGTGTATGGATTCTGACACTGTGCTCCTTTGAATATATATATATATTTTACAAAGCGAATGCTCATAAAATGTGTAAAATATCCTTCTAAAATGTTATTAATTCAAGCCAGCCCAATGAAAACACACTTGAATTACAGTGGGGGAACATACACTAGCCTATATTTTTATTCCAAATCAGCTATGAGTGTAAAAAGATAGAGGAGCACTCTGAAAATACGCATCAGTGACAGTGTTATGAAATTGAGGATGACACCTCTAAAATTACCCAAACCTTTTCAGTCTGACAGCTGTAGCAGACTGGCACTTTAAAATGAACAGCTCCTGTTTTCAAAACCCAACAGCGGCTCTATCAGCACGGCCACGGATAGTTTCGCAGAGGGCCGGTTCTAATCGTAAAGGTTCAGTGTTTTTGGCAGGAGAAGGCAGGTTCCAGATAAGGCGAGGATTTATGCACAGACAAGATTAGAAATATACGCGCGGCTCTGTCACAGCACACTTCCTCCATGCAATGCAGTGATACTGAAACTAATCTCGCGGCAAACATATTGGAGATCCTGTAACACAAACCTAGATGGGAAGGAATGGGCTAATCTATCTGCATTCGCGCCATCGGACTCCACAAAGGACGAGGTTTGCAGCGGCTGCAGGCTGAGACGCTTTGCAGATGTGGCCCGTGAATGAACCTTTTAAAAGAGGAATGAGGATCAGTCCGGTTCTATAGAGATATGAGTGCAGATCAATATCTCCTGCTCACAGTGCTCAGCCAATAGCAGCTCTCATACTATTAAAAAAAGGACAGGTAACCCAGAGGAAAGGGGTATTGCTGTAGCTCAATACTTAACTTAATGGAGAGGTTTCATTGAAGTAGCCTTGTCTCAAGATGTCTCTCTGAAAACAAAATATGAGAAAAAATTGAAGAAGATTATTGACATTAATAATTAATTAACCAGGTCATTTGGTCTTGAAGAATTTTTTTTAAAGAAAAGTATTGTGTGTTCATTATAAGATATTCTTATATCAATGAATTTTGTAAGCAAATTGAGACGTTTCTTTAACTGAAATATTTCACATTGATTACCACTCTGAAAATGAACAATATCAATAACAATAAACGTCTTTTTGAAATATCAGGTTATTACATTGCAGAAGGTAGCCTATATGGTTATATATTTTTCTTTGATAAACATCTTTTTGAAATATCAGGTTATTACATTGCATCTAGAAGGTAGCCTATATGGTTATATATTTTTCTTTGATTTTTGGTTGGTCTGTATGAAGTTGTGTGTGTTTAATAACTCCACTCTGCTTAATTATACCACTTTGCTCTAAAATATTTAACAACATCGGTTTAAGGGCTCATTAACAAATTGGTCAATTCAGCATCAGTTAAAGAGGTCCATCTGTTTTACTGAAGGCCCCATGTGGGCCACTCTGAGATTCACTGCAGAAAAAAAAATGCTGTTTTTAAAATCGAAATATTATTGGTTAAAGAGACATTCTCTCTGAGCCATCTCCATGTCACATGTGATTCCAATAAAAATAAATGTTCAGATAAATATTGAGGGACATTCGCCGCTGAAAGGTGTGCCTAATCTCCTAAATGACACTGTAAAAATGAAAGCTGATTCTTTGCTGTGCAGCCCTCCATCTGGAAACCCATCTGTACCTCCTGTTTTATGGATCTGATTCCCACTGTATCCAATATTCACATGAAGGTTAATGACTGGACAAACTGTAGCATGCTAAGGTCATGCATTAACCACAAACAGGGTCAGGAAGGGTAACCAGAGCTGTTAACATATGGGTAAATATTGAATATGAAATAGGATAAGCTTAGGGATAGATCTAGAGACAATGCTTTATGTGACCGTACAAGCTAAAGACTATCCGCTGGGATTATTTATTTATTTGTTATCTATTCTAGGGCAAAGCTATTCTGTGACATGAAGCAATTAACACTGTAATAAGATAATGTCTTTGTGAGGGAACGCTTGATTCAAAGCAATTTAGAAAGGCTTTGCTATGGACGTATCATTAGAGATCCCTCATAATACATTTTAAGAAGATACTGTCAAAAAGATATAGTGTCAATGATGCTGTACTTGACACAAAATAAGAGTTACCATGATAAGAAAAGATTGATTGCCCCATGCTTTAGGAACTTTTGATATTGCGTGGAGTCCTAGGGTGGAAAAGAACCATTAACTGCACCTGCTGTTGCATTACCTACATCTGTTCATTATTACAGTGAAGCAAGACACGTGATGAGCCAGCTTGACACATTGGCTGTATTGAAAAGCTTAAGCAGCTGACTTGTTGCCTCACTGCTTTATAGGCAATGACTTTGAAGGAAGCATTTGCGCACGAAGATACCTCGCGAAACTGATTTCGGATAGGCAGCGTAACAGTTTATTTATCCACAGCAAAATAGAGGGAGATTTGTTGAAAATTAAGCACATTTTTAATAATTTCTCGCTAGATGAATGACAATTGGAAAATGTTGATAAAAAATGAACATTTACACACAAACTGACCAGCAAACGCACCTTCCAGACGCCATCTTTATTTTTGTAGCTCAACTGTGACAGAATGGAAAGCACAGGATTGTGGGATATCAAAGGCAGTGAAGGATACATCGATGCTGCCTGCAAAAATCGATCAGATGAAGGTATAGGAGACAGCAAGTGAAGCCAACATTGAATTCGGACGTGTCTTCTTGATGCCTTCCTATCTTGGAATGTGTCCTCCGAAAGCAGCATTTTTACGTTTTCAGACGCAGCCATTAGCTCATAAACATTCCGGTTTGTTTGACGCTTTAATGACTGATCAAAGATCGACCCATAACAATTCAGCTGTTTGGATCTTGCTGAAATGTCATGAAAATCAAATGCACTTTCATCATTTAAATCAGGGGTGGGGAACGTTGATCCTGGAGGGCCATTGTCCTGCAGAGTTTAGCTCCAACCCTGAAAAAAACACTCACCTGCCTGTAACTTTGGCAATCCTGAAGACCTTGATTAGCTTCAGGTGTGTTTAATTAGGGTTGGAGCTAAACTCTGCAGGACAATGGCCCTCCAGGATCAAAGTTCCCCACCCCTGATTTAAATCGTGTAATTCCAATGTAATTCCAGCAATTTCTTTCCCACAAATATTTTTGTTTGTGAACCATTGTAAAACCCAAGTGAATGATTTTTAAAATATCTGTATTAATTTGATGTATTCTGAGCAAATAACTGCCACCAAGTACACAGGGAGGCCTGTTTGAATCAGTTAACAGAGAAGCATCACTTTTTGTGTTTGTGGAAATAGTTTAACATACGATATACACTGTAAAAAGTGAACAGTTGGATCAACCTAAAAAAATTATTTCAATTGGTAACACCTAAAAAAATTAAGTTTAAAATTAAGAAAACTTAATTTTTCTAGGTGTTACCAATTGAAGTAATTTTTTTAAGTTGATCCAACTGTTCACTTTTTACAGTGTATTTTCTAATTTTCAAAAGAACAGAAGTAGTGTGTGGCAGAAAGGATTTATGAAACTCCCTACTCATTTTTATAGTCTTCATTAACAGTTACTGACGTTTCATTTCTGTGTGGTTTAAATTATCATCAATAATTACATTGCTGACTTATGTAAATTAGGAACTGTGCAATGTACAGTGGAACATTGGCTGTAAGGTTTTATACTATTTAATATATAGCAATTGTTTTACATCTCTTTGCAGCACAAGTGCACTCGTTGTTTTTTTTTTTTTTGGGGGAGGTTTTTCTTTAAATTAAAATTTAACTAGGCTTTAAAATTGTATCTCAGTTAATTTATTATATTTAAAGAAAAAATTACTATGCAAATAAACAAATTTACATCTCTTTGCAGCACAAGTGCACTTGTTGTTTTTTTTTGGGGGGGGGGTATTTTTCTTTAAATTAAAATTTAACTAGGCTTTAAAATTGTATCTCAGTTAATTTATTATATTTAAAGAAAAAATTACTATGCAAATAAACAAATATAAACAAAATGTTACAAATATTTTTGTATAGCTATACAAAAATATTTGTAACATTTTGTTGATATTTGTTATATATTTGTTTATTTGCATAGTCATTTTTTTAAGTTAACTTTCTTTTATTCCTACCACTTTGCAGAAGATTATGCCCGGATGTCAAGAATCTTTTACAAGAGCCTTTTACATTATATTGTAGTATTCAGAACTGCCTGACACTTATCTTGTGAAAATCGTCTTGACAAGACCTCATCTCTCAATTCACCCTCTCATGTTTTTAGGACATATGGAATAGGGATCTTCGCCGTGACGCCATGACGCGGTTACATACGCTCTGGTTGGCAAAAGAAAAGTAATGGCCGCTTGATGCGCAGCGCAAACACAGAAGAAAAATGGTTGTATCGTGCTGTGTGATCGGCTGTGTTAACAGGTTCGATAAGAGTAACCCCAAGAGCTTCTACCGCGTACCTAAACAGCCTGAATCAAGAAGAAAGCTGTGGATTTTAGCAATTAGTCTACATCAGTAGACTATGGAGTGCTGCAAGGATCTGTCCTAGGCCCTCTGCTATTCTCAATATATATGATGCCACTTGGTAATATTATAAGAAAACATGGAATTAGTTTTCACTGTTATGCTGATGACACTCAATTATATATCTCATCACGACCAGATGAAAACACTAACTTATCTAACTTGACAGAGTGTCTAAAAGATATAAAATGCTGGATGACGTGTAATTTCCTGCTATTAAATTCAGATAAAACGGAGGTATTACTTATTGGTCCAAAAAACTACCCACAAAATCCCTTACAATACAACTTTAATTTAGAAGGATGTCCTGTTACTTTATCCACTACAGTAAAAGACCTGGGTGTTATACTAGACCGCAACTTGACTTTCGAAAATCATATCTCATATGTTACAAGAACAGCCTTTTTCCACCTTAGAAACATTGCTAAGCTACGTAACATGCTATCTGTTTCTGATGCAGAAAAGTTAGTTCATGCATTCATGACCTCGAGACTAGATTACTGTAATGCTTTATTAGCTGGTTGTCCTGCATCCTCAATAAACAAGCTACAGTTAGTGCAAAATGCAGCCGCTAGAGTTCTTACTAGATCAAGAAAATATGATCATATAACACCAATTTTATCATCTCTACACTGGTTACCTATTAAGTTCCGTATCAATTACAAAGTATTACTATTGACTTATAAAGCTCTAAATGGTTTAGCTCCTGTGTATTTAACAGACCTTCTATCGCCCTACAATCCATCGCGCTCTTTAAGATCACAAAATTCGAGGCTTCTGGTCGTTCCTACGATATCTAAGTCTACTAAAGGAGGGAGGGCGTTCTCACATTTATCTCCTAAACTCTGGAATAGCCTTCCTGATATTGTTCGAGACTCAGACTCGCTGTCCCAGTTTAAAACTAGATTAAAGACGCATCTCTTTAACCAAGCATTCACTTAATGCTTACCTTTTATACTACTTCTGAATCAGTTCGAATGCATTAATATTATGAACATCAGCTATGCTAATTATTTCCCATCTGTCTTTCTGCTGTTATCTCGGGACGCTAGTCCCAAGGTAAATAGCGTTCGTCAGCTCCAGTTTGTATCCAGCCTCTCACGAAGACTTCAGATGCCCCAACACCTGTGATGAGACGACTAAACGCCTGTGGAGAGACGACTCGACGCCTGTGAAGAGACGACTAAACACCGGCGATATGTTATGCCTAAATTTATACATGATTAACTAACTGTATTTTTCTTTGTACATTTCTGAAATGCACTTTCTGTAAAGCTGCTTTGAGACAATGTGTATTGTGAAAAGCGCTATACAAATAAACTTGAATTGAATTGAATTGAATTAGGCGTCTAGAACCCAGCGGACCACGATCGTGTCTGCTACCTGTATTTTGCCTTAAAAATTAAAACTAATTTTGTAAATAAATGTTACTAGTAGGTTCTATCGTAATGATGGGTTAATTAATAAATGAATAACTGTACAAAATACCTCGGAATACGTGTCAAAGTCAAAGTCTTTGTTTAAATAACTTTTTGTGTGCATGTTAGTGTGACTGAGCAATGGAAGTATAATAACATTGATTATACTTCCATGGAGTGAGCATGTGGGCTTTTGCTCCAATTCTCACTCAGGTGATATGGATCAGGCAGAGAACATGAACCCTGGTTATATAAAAGCTTAACCTTATATCTCCTTTTAGCTTCTTCGGACAAAGAATTATCATATGCTGACAAAACACAGGTAGACTGCTGCATGTTTTGGTTCTTTCTGCCAACCAGTTCGCGGCCACGCCCATATCGTGATGTCACATTTGACTCTGGCGAACATCCCTATATGGATTTGGACCTTTCTAATATGGCGGATGCACATGGGCGGGACGGATCTCTCAGAGTAAACTGAACTTGAGACAGGTATCTCGCTATCTATCTATCTTATTATCTATCTATCTATCTATCTATCTATCTATCTATCTATCTATCTATCTATCTATCTATCTATCTATCTATCTATCTATCTATCTATCTATCTATCTATCTATCTATCTATACTATCTTGGTATGAAAAGTTGTATAATAATGAAATTAAGATTACATTTCTGTGTTACATGAGGTTTTGATGACATCACAAACGGTGGGCAGAGCTGCAAAGATATAGTATGTTATTAATGATTGAATGACCAGATTAATTTAATTTGATGCTGACATTAAATAGTGTCGAATTGAAAGAGACTGAGGTTGATCATTATTACAAAGTAAACCCTGATGAGCTGATCATGACCCAAATGTGAAATGCTTTTGTTTCACCCTGATGGAGTTTATTTTGTAATAATGACGGTGAGAGTGTACAATTATCCCACTTACAGCACATGGCTACTAAATAAATCAATTTGAAATATTTTTCTAAGAAAAAAAGAGATTGTAGCATGCTAGTTTTTTAGCTGACTTAACCGCTTTTCATTAGTATCAAAGCTCGTTTACTCATGAGCATGTTCATCAGCATGTTTTCTGTGATGCTTTTGCACAAGGGATCTGTGGATCTGTTTTCCGGCTGTGTTTAGAAAGAATGCACATGTTCAGATGGCAGAGGGAATATCATTCATCAGGGGTTTTGAACAACAGTACACATGGGCAGCGAGGAGGCATTTATCTCCCCGGAACAACACAAACACAGAGCTGCTGCCTTGGAGACTTCAGCTGCATGCTCAAATCACCATCCCTCTTCATATTCCACTGTGTCTAATTAGCCAATTCAGTCCAGACCACATTTATAGACCCGATGGAACATACAGACACACACACACACATGCACACAAATAATCTGTCCTGGAATTTACATGTAAATTAGATTACAGTTCATAGAGCTTTGTTCCTACGGCGTGGGCGTCTGACTGTAGACATATGAAGACGATCTAGTGGAAAGGACCTGGGCATGTATTCGATTAAAACCATCAGATAATGCATTTGCTTGTTAATAAATGCAATAATCATATTCTAAACTCGTGCTATTCATGAGACAGGCAGCCACCCACCCCAGCTTGCGCTGCAGATTGGCCCAGTATGTTCTCTTGAGGAGAATCACACTGATGTCTTCTGACAAGCTTCGTTCCACAGGAGAGAGGGGTCTGTCACCAGGACACCATCGCCCAAACGCTTGCCTGAGGCCGTCTTCCCCACTGACTCACATTCTACAAACAAGAGACTAAAAATAACCGCTTCGAAAAGGTAGAAAAACAGCATGAAATATCCATGAAAAAGTCCAATGGAAGATTTTCTTTAGGAACTCTTTCTATTGAAATTGGCTAACTCCATTTGAAACCGATTTGTTTCAAATAAGTGCGCGGTGTAAATATATCCAGAATTAGAAATGCTTCACCATCCCTTTAACAAAGAGCAAAGGGACTTAATACATGTGATTGTAAAACACTGACTTGCACATCTGAGAGAAAAGCAATTTCAGGCTTATATTCCAATTAAATGATTCTGAAATGATACCATGCCGAGTCCACCTCGTGGGTGGGTAAATTTTGGTTTAAAAGTGCACGTTAAGAGAAACTTATTTTTCAATGTGCACGGGGCACCTCATGATCATTTCCGATGATGAAAGTTTAAACACCCCAGGTTGCATCCTTTAATGATGTTCTAGAAAACTGCACTGAGATTATTCATCTGCAGAGGTGAATGCTTTTGTGATTTTTATTTTCATGCAATATCATGTTAATTCTTTAGGCATTTTGTACTCTGGGGTCATAGATTCAACTTGGCTTTTCTAAACATTTCTTTACGTTTTGTAGCTTAGCGTTAATATTAAAATGAACCCTAACTAATCAGATAATTACGTGATCAATGTTTGTGACGGGAATGGAGCCTACAGCAACATGAAGGCTGCTTTTATTTCATTATAAAATATAGATTCTCCCATCTTTGAGAATCTTTGATTAGAGAAGGCTATTCATAAATAAAACACAATTCAAGTTTACTGAGAACTTTCTGGGAGCATTTCAATGAAAATTTAACTCCACGTCTGTTAACCCTGATGAACAAAAAAATTATTAAATATTTAAATACTTAGTATTTCCCCGGCCCATATTAAATAAAATTTACTCCAAGAGTAAGTTTGAAAAACATGTTTAAAAAATGATGTACACTCAGATGAGATGAAGAATCCAGTCATTTGTGCCTGGTTTATTTTACATGGAGATCATGTGACGAGTCGAATATTCCCTGACAAAAAAGAATTCCATACAGGTTTCCCAAATTCTCTTCCCATCTGCCATTGGTCGAAAAACAGATAGCCCTGCTCAAAGTCACACCATTAGTTGAGCAAATGTTACCGCATTTACAAAGTGTTTCTAAGGGAATCA
The DNA here is from genome assembly GCA_036326025.1 of Chrosomus eos. Taxonomy (NCBI): domain Eukaryota; kingdom Metazoa; phylum Chordata; class Actinopteri; order Cypriniformes; family Leuciscidae; genus Chrosomus; species Chrosomus eos. The sequence continues at coordinate 23,675,576 of CM070841.1, forward strand.
GTATGCTAATGTCTTCCTCACAATTATCTCTGCTTATTATGCTGTGATAGAAGCGTAGAAAAAAAATTGCTTACTTCACCTTTTAACCATATTTGGCCCACAAGGTTTCTCATAAATACTTCAGACAGCGCAGAGAATAATCCACATTAGTACTCGGCTCTCTTCTTTCAGAAACATCCTCAGGCAGGTGTATAAAATATATTCCAATGATGCCATTACAAACACCTCTATTCCATTTCTTACTGAAGCACCTTTTTAAAAGCCTTCTATCTCTTTCAGTAACCGTTAGCGATTTGCTGATGACGAATGATGCTGAATTTAAGGCCATTAGTTAATTAGTAGATCATAACATCCCTGAGGACAAAAGAAGCCCCAGAGTGGCTTCCTCTATCAGAACCGTGTGTCATTAGATGAGAGAGAGAGACGCTAATTAGAGGGCTGAAAGAGTCTTGATATTATATAAAACCTCCCTGAGCTCGATGCTGTACATACGCACACATTTAAATGTAATATACAGGCCTGTTGTCTCCCTGCATAGAGAATGCCTAAATCTAATTTTGGGCTTTCAAAATCAATAACCTTTTGCTAAAAGCCAGGCTTGTTAGTGCGAGAGGTGCATCTGGGAAATGGAAGCTGTATGAAACAAAATTCTGAGGTGAGACTGAGGTGTTGCCACTCGCATGTTGTTAGAACAGTCGATTTCGAATAGGCAAGTGAATAGAAACAGTCATTAGAGTCTTGCATCCACTAAGGCTTCACCTCATTAACAGAATAGATTAAATGTATTTTTAGAATTTATAAAATAGATTAAAAACAATATGATATGTCATACACAACTCATTTTGCTTTTTTATAATGTAGGCTATAATATGTTGAAACAGGATATTCATTGGATCATCAAAAGTGGGGTGCAGGAGGGGATGATAAGAAAAAGTTTTGATGAATGAATCAACTGATGAATCAAGTAAATCAGTCATTAAATAATTATTAATCATTAAAACCAGGAATGTGTGAGAGTACTGTAAATGGGGTCCAGTTTTGGATGCATGTAGAAATATATTGCTATCCAATCTTTTTCTATACTAAGGGAGAGACAGAGCGTTCTTTTTATAGATAAAAAAAACATATTTTCATGGGAAAAACATGACATTTTTATCCTATTGTTTGTTGTATTTATTTGTTTGGTCAGTGGATTTGGGTTCTTTTGCTGTTGTAGGCTGTAATCGTTAAAATAACTGAAATAATTTGGAGAATTGATATGGAACAGTAATCGGTCAAGACCTGCCTGGAACATCTACTTTGTGCAATTATATTCCAGTAAACGCAACTTTAGAATGTTCGTCAACCAATCAGAATCAAGCATTCAACAGCCCCGTATTATAACTTATTTTAATTTGTTACCATAATCATGAACACACTGGGTTGGTAGTGCAAGTACTTTTATCGTTTAAGAACTCGCCAGTACAAATTGACAATTAACGTGTGTACTTGTCTCTCATGATTGACATTGTCATCCAGGTACCTAGATAAAAGTGTGTAGTATATGGCTGGTCATGTGATCTGAATATGGTGATCATCTTTAAGTGGAATTAAACAGCTTTGTCTTGGCCACTGATGTGAGTCTCAAACATATTGTGTATAAACATACTATTAATTTTAAGGTGTAAAAGTGGACAAAAATACCCAGCGCACCTCTAAGCAAATCGATCAAAACATCATCAGTGACCTCCAGCTTTGCGCACCCGTCCCCCGACTCGGCCGACAGAACCTGATTCCTCTCGTCAGTGTCTCATTATGAAATAGAGAGGCGTTTAAATATTTATTTATGTTTCTAGGTTCCTGACGCACGTCTCTGACAGGAAAGCACTAACCGCAAGCGTCCGGTCAGCATGCTGTTGCTCTGCTTTGAATCAATCAATATGCCTGGGCTGAATTTGGCCTGCAGGTAGTAGCACATACAGATTGAATCATTTTCAGATGATCAGATGGCCAGCACTGATGCGAGGAGACGGCCGCGAACGCCGACTCTGCGCACGCGAGATTCTGTGGCACGTGGTAATGAGCCTGCGAGTCTCTGATGCCTGCCTGTTCTGTGCCCCGTCTGCCCACTAACGAGACCCTGAATGCATCATCGGCTGACTGTCCGCCTCTGTCCCGCGGTGTCATAATGAAGCTTGAGAGGCCTCACACCTCACAGACACTGCTGCTCTCTGCCGCCCGATGCCTTTTAATGGCTTGTTTGTTTGTCTTTGTTTTATTCCTCCTTTTCAAAAGGCGACGGCACGTAGTCCCGACGAAATCGCCTGGGGCTCTCCTTGATGTTTATGTTGCACGGGAAGCGAATGGGATTGGAGCAGACAGAGCCGTTTATTGCCGAAGGCGAGTGCATCCGTACTCGATATCTGAATGGGGTTATTAACATCCCCTGTTTGCACCTCTTGGATGGGATTTTTCAGCAATCATTTTCACTCATGTGCAAGGCGCTGGAACTCAAGAGAGAAAGATGTGTGCTTGTAGGTTCAGAGGGTTTTATATGGATTGGTGGAAAAGTCTCTGTGCTGCTCCAGCGAGAGGTTTAAGGCCATAATTCTAGCTTAAGTACAAGAGGTCAGCAGATTTGCAAACCGTAAGCAATGGACGTAACGCCTTCTGAATTATTCAAACCTTCCCGAATCATTCTCACAACAACAAAAAAATGTGAAAATCTAATTCACAATTCACTTGTTAGACCAGCATATTTCAGTGGCCTAGTAAATATGCCTGATTTGAAGTGGTTTTACATTTGCATTTTATATTTATGCATTTGGCAGACTTAAATTTTAAGTTATACATTTAATCAGTTCTTGCTTTCCATTGTTATTGAAACCATGACCCTGTCATTGATAGCGTCATGTTTGAGCTATAGGAAATGTTTTAAATAGGCAAATGCAACATTCTTAAAAATAATGGTTCTTCGATTGTTCTTTGTGGCTTAAAAACACTTTTCGCCTTTTTCTGGTGGTTAATGTTCTTGGTGCCAGTTTAAAGGCTATTTGTAGGTTGTTAGTGTCACTTGTTAGTGACTTAAAGCAAAGGTTTCAAATTCATGTTTGAAATAATATGTGCCATTTATGTTGAAGAAAAAAACAGTAAAGACAAGTAATGCTAACCACAAATGCAATTTTCAACATGACATCATGACTTTTGCGTAAACATACACGCCACTTTCAAGTCAAGTGGCGTGTTATCTATACGCATTTTGAGCTATCCGCGTGTATGCGTGTATATCTACGCCGTTATGTCCGAGTGATTCCGCGTGTATGTACACGCTGTTAAAGGGTACCTATCATGGAATTTTGAAAATTACCTTTCATGTAGTGTGTAACATAGATCTAAGTGAACGAAAACATCCTGCAAAGTTTTAAATATGAAAGTTCACCGTATACAAAGTTATTATCTCTCAAAAGTAAGAGTCGACTCTGAGTCGTTGATATGAATCGATAGACGAACGATGCACTTTCGTACGTCACTTGTACAAGTTATTTGAATAAGATACGCCCACTCATTGCATTAGGAGACACCAGGGAAAACATCATGTCGACGAGACGCTGCTGTGTTTTGAAGTGCGACGCAAAAGCAAACTTTTTTATCTGCCCAGTGAGGAGCATTTGAAGACAGTGGCTACAGTTCATAACTATACCACAGAAGTATTATAGCCCGAACTCGTTCTGTGTTCGCGTCATTTTGAAGATGATTGCTTCACAAACCTAAATGCTATAAAGTATGAATTTGCGAGCCGGCTGATACTGAAGGAGGGAGGTTCAGTACCGAGTTTATTTGGATCAGCTTCCTTCTCCGAATCACAATCTGTAAGTAGGCTGTTGCTTTTATGTTTGTATCATGTTATATAATTATTTTGTGTGTTGTGTACGCACAGGCACAGTGCAGCTTCTAGCAGCTAACTTAGGTCTTCAATGTCAATTGTATTGAAATATGTGAAGTGTTTGTCGTTGTTAATGGAGTTGTCACAGGGCTCTCGAGTGTCACGCATCACGCATTGAGCGTGACAGTCACTCATTTCGGTCTTTTGTCACGCCTCTCCGGCCACACATTGTATTTCTCACACTGAAAAACTATTTGTAATATATTTAATATGCCGCAGTGCCCAAAACTCACTCACTGTGGAACCGGCAGGATTCAAGCGCGTCTCCTCCAGTGTTGCCAGGTCCGTATGCCTGCACTGTTTCCGCGGGTTGTTTGTGTAGTGCACGCTGGTTGACGCGATTGTTTTATCCACTGGAACATGATTGTTATTGAGGAAACACCCGGGAACGCTATTTGAATATTTTTGGCCGTGATTGGGTTAGTTTGATGAGCAATTGGGCTGGTTTTGTTGTGCAGACCTGGCAACCCTGGTCTACTCGGGTGTTGTTCGTCTGGTGTTGTTAGCCAATCAGAAAATAGCACTGTTGTATCTGGGTAAGATCTAGCGCAACAACCAATGACACCCCGTCGGCTGGGTGTCTAACATATCACCACAGATTAGCGTCACGCAAAGGAGGGGTATGGAAAAATGACTCGCTAAACGATTCATTTGGGAGTCGGTGAGCAAATCAGGTAAAAATAAATGCATATTATAAGACAACAAAAGTGTTTTTTGTCATTGCATGCTTGTAAAACTGTTGTTGGGGACTCCCAGAACAATATTAGGAACATTTTAAATGCCACAATAGGTACCCTTTAAAATTACAAGCGAAATAAAGCAAAATTTTGATATACATCTGGGGGAGCGATATTTTTCTTACTAGGATGGTAGGGAAAGACTCATAAATGGTATTAACCAGTGACGGGTAGGTTTAGGGACGGCTTTGGGGTAGGTCATATATTTATATATACAGTAATGTAACGTTAAGTCAACCGCATTCATAAACACGCTGAAAAGTGATTATGCGTGTTGATAGCACGCCAAAAATGGAAATACGAATTGGCGTGTCATACATACGTTTCATGAGATCAGTCTGCAATTTTACTAATTTTGAATTAATTTGAAAATTCCAAGGGAACCCATGGCTCCTCAAATGATAGTTCTTTTCTTGTTTTTTATACTACAAACAGAACAGTTTTATGCAGATTATATATTAGTTTTGTGTTCTTTAAAACCATAGTAGAGATTTTTTTTTGTAGGTCTTAAAATGTTCGTCAGTGTTGCATCAAGCTGTAAAACCCTTTTTGGTTCTAATTGGAGCCTTTAGGTTTATTTTAAGTGTACATCGTCTTCAAAGACAGAGGAAGTCGTGGTTGAGCACTTAAATCTACTAGTGAAGGGCTGGCATCTCATGAAATTACCGTGATCACACAGAATTGATCTTACCATATAAAACATTGCCAATTAGCGTTAATCTCAGTGAACCTGCTATATATATATATATATATATATGTATATATATATTTATATATATATATATATATATATATATATATATATATATATATATATATATATATTTATATATATATATATATATAGTAAACAATGGCCAATATAGTGTAGGTTTTACGCCTATGCGCAGCCTGATGGCCAATATTCACTGATTTTACATTCAGTAAGCAGAATGTGACGGTTGAATTAGCAGAGCAATAGCACAGCTGTACATCAAAATATTGCAATCCACACAACATAATAGGAGACATAAGAGTTCAAAAGAGGATAAATTGTTGGTGCGTGTCTCACTGGCTCATCTGTGACCAGGACAGCAAGTCTTTGTGGTGTATCGAAAGCTATGGTATCCAGGGTAATGTCGGCATAACACCATATTGGATGAACCACATCAGGAGTTACAGGAGTAACTGTCGACACAAAAGGATGCTGTCTGGAAGAGATGTCCAGGTACTAATATGGATTGTATAAAAAAACCCCACAAAACCACAGCAACCCAGCTCACTGCAGAATTAAATGCGCTCCTGTTTCCACTAAAACTGTTCGTCTGGATTCAATATCCACAGTCGGGCTGCTATGGACTCATCAGAGAACAATACATTCAACCCTTTGGTTACTCGTTGCCAATGCCAAATGTTGGTTTCATTGGTGCCAACAGTGCAAATCTTGGGCAGTGGACAATGTGAAACATGTATTGTTCTCTGAAGAGTCCAACTTCACATCCGTGGGAGTTACAGTGTGGAGAAGCTCCAAAGAGTCTAAACACTCAGACTGTTGCTGCCCAGACTGAAACATGGGTGGATCAGTGATGGTTTGGGCTGCAACATCATGGCTTTCCTACTGTGCTTGATGGACACATCACTGCCAAGGACTACCGAACCAATCTGGAGGACCATGTGCACCTAATGGTTCAAACATTGTATCCTGAGGGAGCGGGATCCTTATCAGCATGATAATGCACCAATACACACAGCAAGACTTGTGACAGAATGGTTTGATGAACATGAAAGTGAAGTTGAACATCTCTCATGGGCTGGACAGTCACCAGGGGCCTCATTTATAAACGTTGCGTATGTACAAAAGGCGGCGTACGCCACTCTCTACGCAATAATTGGTATTTATAAAAAGCAAACTTGACGGGAAAATGTGCGGTCTTTCATGCAAACTCTGACCCAGGCGTACACACAAAAACGGGTGAAATGAGAAATGGTGACACAGTCGGCAGATGGAAGAAACACGTGAAAGTGTGTGAAACTGTAGACCGTTGTGTAAAAGAAATGGCAATACTGCCTCTCATAAATAACATGAAGACTTCACAAAGCAAGTCTTACAATTAACAGCCTACACAAACTGCAGTGTAAAACAAACAAAATCAAACGAAGATTACAACAGAAATGCAAATTAACACATATTTGCAAAAATAAAAGTGAAATATGTTCTGCAATAATATTGACATTTATGCAATTTATCCTCATAACACATCTGTAGCTTGTCAGATGCAATCAAATGGATGGTAATAAAATGCCATGATGCCATCACAATGCGTAATTATGATGGAGCGCTAGACGCTTTTTTGCATCGACTTTGATGTCCGACCATTTCTTTTTTATTTCGGCCACGGTCCAAAGTTGAGTCTGCAGCGTTAACGGCGTCTGCAGCCTTGTGCCACTCAAGTGCCTTTTTTGGCATTAGTAATGCCCACACTGTGCCCTCTAAACAACATTTTACTCCTCTTTTCCACCTCGCCAACGATAATTTCTACTTCACATTAAGTGAAGTTACGTTTCTTGGTTTTCCTCTGTGTTTGCCATGATTTCGCAATCGATGAATATTAACTTGTGGGCGTTTCACGGACTATTTATGGGCAACTATGGGCGTGACATGAAGCAGCAAAAGCTGCACTACATTTAGAATTGATTGTGATTTATTAAGAGAAAACTGCGTAGGATGTGCGTGCGCACGGTTTTATAAATCAGAATATTTCTGTGCGTACTCACGTCCTATGTTTCATCCGTACGCCACTACTGACGCAATTCCTACGCAAAGTTTTATTAAATGAGTAGCCTGACTACATCAGACTTCGTACTTCCGCTCAATTTCAGTTCACTTCTGTACTCAGTCTGAGATAGCGACCTGTCTCTCAGTTTTCCTCTGGCCTAAAACAGCCGGGCCAATCAACGAACAGAGAGCGGGCTGAGAGCCGTGACGTAGACGCTTATCGCCGAGTTTAAAACTGTATTTTAGGTTAGGGAAACGAAAACGACCGCAGATATGGAGACACGGGATGCAATTTGCTCTGTTGTGGAGAATATTCCTGGCATTTACAAACTGAAGCCCGTACAAGAAGTGTTTGGTAAACATTTTGAATGGATGGGGGATGTTGTGGCCTTACTCCCGACAGGTTTTTTTATTTTTTATCTCGGTCTCTTTTATCTGTCGAGCTCGAACTGGCACCCTTTTGACAGGTCAGTGTCTCCTTTCTTTTCCAGTTCAATATTGACATTTCATGCTGTAATCTTGCAATTAAGTTGCAGCATTTCTCGACAGACTCGAGATGAACAAAGAGACAGAACTAATCCTAACTTTGACAGTTGGCTGCAAATATTTTCTTGTTTCTCTCTACTGTCAAATATTAGTTTAGAGGCCCTGATTGTACCGTGGATGCGTAGATTTACTTCACATAATCGGCAAAAGTCATCCACAGCCATGTTCACTCCGGTATTTCTCTCAATGGTTTCGTTTTCGCATCATACATGTGTTTACAGTGGAAGTTCGATGCGGCTGAGCTGGGTGCATAACACACGTCATAACCAAACATTATGTGATTGGCTTACGGGTAACCAATGATTTTATACTTCAGACAAGCGCCCCTCCACTAGAAAGAAAACACTTTTCAATTATGCCATTCCAGACTCTGTCTACGAAGCAAAGCGAAGTAGCAGAGTTTGGTATTACCAGGCTAATAAATGAGGCCCCAGATCTTAATATTTTTGAGCCACTTTGGGGTATTTTGGAGAAGCAAGACAGAAAACATTTTCCTCCACCAGCATCACATAGTGACCTGGCCGCTGTTCTAAAGAAAAATGGATCAAAATCCCTCTGGCCACTGTGCAGGACTTGCATCTGTCATTGCCAAGACAAATTGATGCTGTGTTGGTCGCAAAAGGAGGCCCTACAACATACTAATAAATTATTGTGGGCTAAAACCAGTGGCCAGTTGCATAAATTTTTCCTGATTCAAATTAGACTGAGCTATCTTTTTATGTAACAATTAAAAAATTAAAAAAATAAAATAAATAAATAGATGAATAACTGTTAAGACTAGTCTAAGCAGTTTATGCAACCAGCCCTGGGGGGGTTCAGTTTCATTGTCCAACCCATATATATATATATATATATATATATATATATATATATATATATATATATATATATATATATATATATATATATATATATATATATATAATATATATATATATATATATTATTTGTTACAAGGACATTAATCTTAAATAATGAATGCAGCATATGCTGGTGCAATAAAAACATGGAAGAGTCATATGATTCATGCATTAATTTTTTAAAAGACATGTAATCACTTCTAGATTGAGACGTCTACAATCTGTAGTTTTCCAGCCCAGTGGACACTACATTTCCTCTCTGTTCATAATAGACAAATCACTCAAAGTAACCCAAATATGGTGAGAAATCTCATTTAAAACCCTTCAGCCTGGAATTTCAAAGCCAGATCTGCCAACCCAACACTGCTGCAGTGTCCTGATGACACATGAATTTAATCACATGACAAATCAGAAACACAAGGTAAGGCAAGGATATCTTTCCCCTCCGCCACCTGCAACCCCTGGGGAAAAGTTGCAAAGATTAATTCATTTACCTGTTGTGTCTTTCATAGACGTGTCCTAAAGTATTTCTGTCTCTTAAGTGAAGTGCACATTCAGTGTGCAACTATGCTGAATGTGAAAAAAAATCACAAATGTCTTTGGATTTGTAGTTATTTTGTAGAGTTTTTATTTTCATTTTCGGAGAATACATGCAATTCTCACTTAGAATTTGTCCAGAATAAAGTATATCTTAGATCTCAGCATGTTGCACGCCTATAATGTTTTAAAATGCTGTCTAGGTATAGGAAGCTTAGGTTTTGGAACAGAGCTTGTATATTATTGAGACATTTTCACATGGTTGTATTCAGGCTGAGAGGAGAGATGATTTAGCAGGCAGGAACAGTTCAGCTGTCCACAGAGATGAACAGTCGTGTCTAGGGTGACCAGACGTCCCGAAAAATTCGGGACAGTCCCGAAATCTGAGCTGTTGTCCCGAATCCCGAATCCGACCCTAATTGTCCCGAAAATTATACTAAAGCAAAATCTTGGGTAGCCTAGTTATTGTCTGATAAAATATTAAAAACTGTCCGTGGAGGTTGAGTCGGCCCCTGCCGGCGGCTTATTTTCTGTTTCTTTTTCGAAGTTCTAGAAGATGTAGGTGCGAATTTAGATACATTGATAAGCAAAATGTCATTCATTCGTTACGTTGACATGACTGGTGTACCGGAACCCCAACACGCTGTTTTTTAGTAGCAGACTAAAGACTAATGACAGACTGTCAGACAAAGAGGACACTTACACCGACAGACAAGACAGACAGGTTACTTTTGATATGGAACAAATCCACAGCTGTCCGATTCTGTCAATATTTTTACGAGATTCACACAATTAATAACGTTTTGGGTCTTTGAAATGTGACAGGTCGCTGTAGCGCGTCAGTTCAAACGGTAGGCTACATGATACAGCAGCCTACAACCCCCCCACCCCCCCCCCCCCCCCCCCTCAACAAACAAATCTCACTCCCCCCATAAACAACCCCCCCCAACCCCCCACCCCCCCCCCCCCACCCCCCGGTCCCGAATTTCAGCCAATCTCATCTGGTCACCCTAGTCGTGTCAGTGAAGCTTGTCAAACTGTCAAAGAAGAGCAATAGCAGCATCAAGCTATCTGAGAATTAATCTCAACACCAATCAAAATTGTAAAGATTTGGGGCTGGAGAGCTGGTCTAAGCCTCTTAGAAGAGCGCCTGTCATTTGATATCTGGTTAAGATGTTGTGGTCTTTGGTTATGCCAATCATGTGTTCGAAAACTTGAGATCAGACACGTATGACATTGCAATAATGGCGCCATAATAGAATTCTAGCACGCCAGAGTCACAATTTCTTCTTCCGTCAGCCCTCGCCGGTGTGGCGGCTTTATCTCTAGAGGAAGACATCACACAGAGCTGTGAGTAAACCCCCCCCACACACTTAAATTTATCAGATGACATGGCTTTCCTTCCATCAAATAATCTTCAGTGAAGATAATAAAGAGATTAAACACTTCTACTTCTGGACGGGTTTCTCCGTGGAGCAGATCCGAAACTGTTACGGATGGTGGAGCTCATTCATCGGCTAGTTATATAGAAAGAGGGGGAAATGGATTCCGCACTTTGACTATGACTAATACAACATTCAGTTAAATGTATAAGAAGCCAGTGAGCCGTAAAGAAGCAGGATAGGCTTAAGACTGTGCCGAATAATTCACACTCTTGCTCAAAGAGGTAGGAGGATAAAATACAGTGATTAACAATTTGTTTCTGTACGATGTGGGTATTTGATCATCACTTGGCTGCTGGAACAGAGAACCACTATAAATCCAGCAATGGAGATGTTCATGTAGGTCAGATAGAGTTGTTGGTAAAATCACACAGTATCTGTCTGTCTGGTGTTTTGTAGGCCAATCCGGGTTGGCATCACCCAATAGGATTTTTCCATTGGCTTTTGAATTATTGCAGAAAATCTTTTGATTCTTACATCAAATCTTCACAACTGGACACAACTTTCATGATTTTTTAAGCATAAGTCAAAAGCTAAACGTAGGATATAAACAATCTACGCCACGGTTGCATGACTTCAACCATGGCTAAAAATGTCACCATCACTAAGAGGCTGTTTACAGGACACCTATTCAACTAAAAATGTAAAACCTTTGATGCTTTTTAACTGTTCATTTACACGACAATGATGTTTTTTGACCATGTTTAAATCCATTCTGCATATCCCCCCCCCCCATCAAAATCAGAGCAGAAAATGCTTAAATTATCCTTAATTTTTTTTAAAAGCCTGCAGATTTGTTCATGGTCTTGTTATGCATCTAAAAAAAACTTTACGAAATTACAGTATGTCGGGTACAAAAGGTCAAAGTCAATCAGGCAAACATGTTAAATATGTTAGTTGTTTTAAAATGCATGGCTATGCAGCAATTTGTGCTAATAACATTAAACATTTGTATTAGCTTTTCAGTCATGCACACCATGTAGGCTAAATATATAATCAGGTTTGATCAACATGAGCTGTTTTACTGGCAGATAAACAATGCTTTTTATATAAACTGCACAATATTTTCCATGTTCCTGTTACTTTAGTACCACAACAACAGGTAAAAGGTTTTTTTTTTTTTTAAAAATCAAACATATTTCTCTGAATGGCTATATGGTTAAATGCTATAAAGGATGAGTCTTTAGTTCTACTTAATACAAAATTATACAAAAAACGAGATGGTCGGTGTATATCACATGAAGCTTAAAGTTATATGGGTCAGAGAAAAAAATCAACAGCTGTTTATTCACACCGAACTCCGATGATTCGGATTTTCAATTTGATCCTCCATTTGATTTCCTTTCATGCTTGTAATTGGTTATGTTTTTTTGATGAACATGTAAGCAACAGAAGGTAAGTGCAGCGTGATGGGTCTTTCAAAGGAAATGTTTTGTGAACGCTTTTAAACCTCTGTGTTTTTATCTTTAAGCTCTTCATTATGCTTTAAGAATGATCAGTGGGATTGAAATGCTATGTTTGTCAGCGAGGACATCTCAAGGTTAAAACACTCACAGTAATCAGCCGCTATTGGCTTGAGATGTAGAAATAATCTCAATTAAAGTGTGCGTGAGATAAGATATGCAGGAACATATGCACTGTTTGCTCTGCATGGGTTTTGACACAGAAAACGTCCCATCAATTTACAGTCAACAAGAAATGATATTCGCAACCAATTTTTTTATGATAGTCTGGGGTGGGATTGATTTTTATCCAAAAAAGATTGGATTGTAAAAGTGAGCATTCTATACAAGACCTGGATGGGAGTTTGCAGTCCTGAAACACCGCCAGCAAGTTTTTATATATAGCATGGCTATAGTGGCATGGCTATTTTATAGTTAGCATGGCCCTGTTAGCCTGTGCTGGAACATGTAACTACACCATCTGGCAGCAAAAACATGTTCCTCTATTACTGCAGTTCTTTACTTTCACATTACAAATTTTTCATGTGAACCGTGCCCCATTTCAAACTAAACTGCCAGTGTGAAAGCACCCTAAAACTGAGGTATTGTAGTGCCATCTACCAGTCATTGGCTGTGTCCGAAATCACATAATCTCTAGGGTGGGAACTTATTTTGAATAGGATGAATTTGTGTATGAATGTAATCTGGACGTCCTACAATCGCCATGTTGACGTCAATAGCATAGTGTCACTTGCGTCACTTAAAGGGGAACTTGGCAATTATTTCAACTTAAAACCGTTCAGAAATCATTTAGATCCTGTTCTGGTGGGGGACCAACCTTGCAACATGGAGATTAACGTCCCGGTAAGTTGGAAAAAGGAAGTCTCGTGAGAAGCGAGAACGAGTGAGAAACACAAACTGCTTTACGGCAATTCGACATTAACACACACGCCATACACACATGCAGCCATTGTTGCTATTATGTCCTGCGGCTCATGAGTCACGTGACATTACGGCTCAACTGATTGGCTCATAATAACCTGGCAGCAGAGCTTAGTGACAGTGAGCAAAAATGAGCAGATTTCATTTTTGCAGAAGTTATATATTTATTGCCGTTTTTTTCCCTCTGAAATGCACACACTTTTGAAGAGGTTTTTGGTTTAGCGGTTAACATTAACATATAGCTCATGCAATCTTGATGATATCATGAATGAATACAAAGACTTTTTTTCATGTGTGCGAAGACCCGGAACAGGTATTCATGTTGACTGTAGATGACCTTTAAATATAAGCAAAGGAAGAAAATAGCATTGCCAGATAAAGAAGTCACTTTAAGCCATTGTGGATTGCATTTCAAAGTTTCTTGACCTTGCTGACCCATCGAATTGATCAGTCTGGATGTGTTTTGAATCACTAAGCGGTGGTAAAAGGTTAAGAATTACTTTTCTGGATAAAGTGCCAAGTTCGATCCAAATGTTGACTGATGTTGAATTGATATACCCCTGAAAGCATTAAAATGTTTGATATAATTAGGTGTCTGATAGATTGAGCTTGACCTTTAGCTCTGTTGATACTTTCTGCATGTAAACGCTCTTCTATTTAGTTATCTATTGATCAGACAATTGGACATTTTGTTGCAGATAACAGCTGTTTTTTTTAAGTACTGAAATGAATGGATGTCATTATGCTTGAGGTTAGAAGATGATGCAAAAGGGCAATGTGAAAAATCAATATTCACTGAGGGGGGTGGGTGGGGGAACAAGTTGACTAGTTGAATTGAAGCATCTGAATGAATGTAATGTATTGTGAGTGAGTGATCAATTTAAAAAGAGTCAGTTCGGTAACAGGACCTTGACGTTGTGAAAGAAAGCATTTGGGTAATTTGCAAATAAAACCTCAAACTAAAATCTCCTCTGTCGACACACACCCACATACCTCTTCATAAAAGCCCTCAGGAGGCAGTCGGATGTGTCTGTTTGGGGGAGATAAAAACTCGTTCACCGGATCCCATGAGCTGGAAAGTTGGCGCGACACAATCTGGCAGTCACTCTACTCCTATAACAAGCACTGCCACTAACTGAGGACGAGAAAGAGACAGCAAAAGAGGTGCAGGAAGAGAGAATAAGAGATTCATTCATTAATAGAATATTCTACTTTAACAGTTGGGTAGTTACACATATACTATACAGTGAACTTTTTTCAACATTTAAGGTTCAATTTTGTAGAATTAAAGAGGGAAAGTATATTTTAGATGCCTTGACCTTTTAGTAGTTTATTTAAATGGTCCTGCAGTGTGACATTTTCTGAAGTAAATATTCCACGCAGTCTTGAGTTTATTGAGCTCTGAACAATTATGTAACTTTTCTGAACAATATAAGTCAAATTGTGGAAATTCTGTCAAATATTGTGCTGTTCTCATAAGAACTAAATTATAAATTATACATTTTTATGGATGCATGACATATTGGTTCGATTTGGTTATTAGAGTTTTTATTATTTATCTGTAAATATGGATAGTTATTTCTGCTTGCTCATTTCCTTTATTTACCTAAGACTTACCATTGGTATCTTCTAACACTCGCTTAACGTTAATCTTAAATGTCATTTTTAGCAATTTCAAAATGAGTACTTATTTATTACAATGATGCAATGCCTCAAATGACTTAAAAGTTATTATTAAAAGTGTTTTTTTGTGTGTTTTATTTATTGATGTATTACTATTTAGTAAATAAAGGGGTATTGAATTTTATAATGATTATCGGCTTATCGGTTATTGTTCAGAATTTAAATATCAGTGCATCCTCACTGGTTTGACAAGACAAATTTCATGAAAAGGGGAAACAAATATATGATGTGACCCCTAATATGAAGTAATGTATGTGAATTCCTGATATTTAAAACAAAATTCAAGAATGTTGTTTGAAATTTGGCTTTTTTGATTAAGTATATCATGTCACACTGCAGGACACTGCTATGAATTATCACACGTTCATATTTATTCATTTATTTAGACAAAATAGTAAATAAAAAAAGGATTTTCTACCATAATTATCGGTATTGGGCAGAATTTTAATATTGGTGCATCCTCACTGTATATCTAATATTTATAACAATTAGTAGAATGTTTTTGGAAATATTACATTTTGGATAGAGTAAACCATGTCACACTAGGACACTGCTATGAATGATCTCATCTGCCTGATTGTGACTGATGACGCTTCAAAAGCAGCAGCAGATTTTACTTTTTTGGCATCTAATGGACTGTTTATGCAGACATATGCTGTACATTTTCAGCCTGATAGATGAATGAATGCAAAATCAGACTCTAGGTCTGTATTTAGCTTATTAGATGAGGATTAAATGAGTCTTTAAAACGAGAGTTACGAATGTAACTACGGTTCTATGAGTTCTGGATGACCGCCAGAGGCAGTGCTTCCCACTGAATATTATCTCTCTTGCTCATGCTCAGGTCGAGTCTAATAACAACAAAGTCATCACATGACCAGGTACGTCATGGGGATTCCCTCTATTTAACCCCGTGACATCCTGCAAACTGTCTCTTCAGAATCTTCTCGCGAGACTCCGAGTGACAGGGTGCTCTGGCGGTCATCCAGAACTCATAGAACCGTAGTTACATTCGTAACTCTCGTTCTATTTCGTTCTTACTGACCGCCAGAGGCAGTGCTTCCCACTGGATGACTCATAACAACAAGGTCACGAGGAGGCTACTCCTAACCTTAAGCTGAAGTTGAGGGTCCCAAGAGGACTGCCGCTTCCAGAGCACCAGGGGCTGCCACATTAACCCTGTAGTATCTGGAAAAGGTATCAGTGGATGACCAATTAGCCGCTGCACAAATGTCCATTAGAGGTACACCTTTTAATGCTGCCCAAGATGTTGAGATACTTCTTGTTGAATGGCATTTTATGCCGGCTGGCACTGTCAGGTTGTTTTCCTTATATGCCTGGACAATGACCTCCACCACCCAGTGTGACAACCTCTGCTTTGAGAGAGGCTGCCCTTTTCTTGGCCCGCCGTAGCAGAGAAAGAGTTGGTCTGACCGTCGTAGTTTCTCTGTGGCACTCAGATAGCCCCGAAGGGCTCGCACTGGGCATACTTGTTCCATTGGATTGCCCTCTTGTGTGTCAGACACAGAACGATTAAGTGCTACCAACTCAATTGGTTGATTCCTAAATGATGTTGAAAGCCTTTTGGGTAGGAATGAGGGGTTAGGCCACAATGTCACCATTGTTCCATCCGCATTCCAACGCATACAGGACGTATTGGTTGACAATGCGTGGAGCTCACCAACACGTTTGGCTGACGTTATTGCCAAAAGAAAAACCGTCTTTATTGAAAGCCACTTCAGGTCACAATGCTCCAATGGCTCAAATGGGTGTTGTGCCAGTGTTCTTAAAACCAGACTGAGGTCCCATGCGGGTACTCTAACAGTTGGAGCAGGGTGCAATCGCTGAGCACCTTTCAGAAAGCGGGTGATTAGAATGTGTGACCCTAGTGATTGACCATTTACTTTTACATGCTGGGCAGAAATTGCAGCCACATAAACCTTTAGGGTCGAGGGAGCCCTGTTATTGTCTAGCAGGGACTGCAGAAAACATAACACCATTGGCACTGGGCAGTTGTCTGGGACCAAACCTCTTGGTGTACACCAATCAGTGAAAAGCTTCCACCTGCATGCATAGATATTCCTGGTGGAAGGTGCTCTAGAATTTAGGATTGTGTTTTGCACCTTAAGCTCACAAGACTTCAGCAGTAATTCTGGCTCTTCAGCGGCCAGACACAGAGCTGTAACCGATCTGGGTTTGAGTGCCAAATCTGCCCCTGCAACTGAAGGAGCAGGTCCTGCCTCTTGGGTAGGCTCCAGGGCTCCCCATTGAGAAGCCTGCATAACATTGGAAACCAATGTCTCCCTGGCCAGTTCGGTGCCACTAGGAGGATCCTGTGGTTCCCTTGAAGAAGTCTGTGGAGAGTTGGCAGAATTAAGGGGGTCGGGGGAAAGGCATAGAGTAGAAGATTTGGCCAGGCATGTGCTAAGGCATCCTGACCCAACGGGCTGGACTTCTCTGTCCAGGAGAACCACAGGGGGCAGTGGGTCGAGGTCTCTGCCGCAAACAGGTCCACCTGTGCTCTGCCAAATCGTCGCCAAATCATCTGAACCACTTCTGGATTGAGTCTCCATTCTCCTGGCAAAGGTCTGTGGCGAGACAAGAAGTCTGCCACCACATTCGACACTCCCGGTATATGCATCGCCCTGACGCTTGCGAATCGAGGGAAGGCCCATGTCAGGAGGTCTTGTGCTACTCTCAAAGACTGACTGGACCTTGTACCGCCTTGATGGTTGATATGATATACCACCGATGTATTGTCCGTTCTGATGAGAATATGGCGATTCTTTAGGGCGGGCGCAAAATGCTTCAGAGCTAACTGCACTGCTTGGAGCTCCAGGGTATTTATGTCTTTTGTGGCTTGCTCGGGTTTCCATAATCCCCTGATCATCCTGTGCTGCCACACAGCCCCCCAGCCACTTAGTGAAGCATCTGTCTGTATTATCTCCCGGCGAGAGGGAATCACACCCAAAGCTACCCCATTCGTCAGGAATGACCTCCTTTTCCATTGTTTCAAGGTAAGAAGGCATCGTTCTGTAACTTTGACCAGCCTGCTCCTGTGCCATGTGGGGTTCAGGTGAAGACTGTTTACCCATCTCTGATAAGGGCGCAGCGAAAGTAGGCCTAGTGGTATCAATGCCGCTGCTGCTGCTAGCATGCCCATCAATCTGAGGACCGCTCTGAATGGCAGCTTGATCTGTTTCCGAAAACGCTGGAGTAAGAGCAATATGCTGTCCACCCTCTGAGGTGATGGGAATGCTTTCATTGATCTCGAGTCTAGAGTGATGCCTATGAATTTCACTGACTGACATGGGATCAACTGACTCTTGCTGAAATTCACCCTGAGACCCAACTGAGTGACATGGGCAATCAGCAGATTGGTGTGTTCTGTTGCCTGCCATTGAGATGAAGCACAGATGAGCCAGTCGTCCAGATAAGGGAGCACCTGTACCCCCCTGGCTTGTATTGGGGACAACGCTGCCGCTACGCACCTGGTGAACACCCGAGGGGACAGGGACAGCCCAAATGGTAGGACTCTGAACTGATAGACCTGACCTTGAAATGCGAAGCGGAGAAAGGGTCTGTGTTGCGGTGCAATTGGGATATGAAAATAAGCGTCCTTCAGATCTATTGTGGTGAACCACTGTAGTGGTCTGACTGCCTGAAGAACCTCCGTTGTGCGTAGCATGTGGAATGGTAAAACTTTGAGGGACTGATTGAGGCCACGAAGGTCGAGAATGGGCCTTACGCCACCATCTTTTTTCGGAATTATATAGTACACTGAGTAAAACCCATTTAGCCGTGCTGACCATTTTACTGGTTCTATGGCGTCCTTTTCTAGGAGTTCGGCTACTTGTCTTGACAATGCCAGTGAGCTGTTGGGGTCTTTGACAGTAGTCATCTTGACCCCATTGAAAGCAGGGGCCCGCCGTCGGAATTGCAGCTTGTACCCTTGAGATAGCGTTGCTATTAACCAAGGGTCTGAGGTGTTCTCTTTCCAGAAATTGAGCTGCTGGTCTGAAAAATGTCCGACGGTTGGCCCCAGGACTTCATGCCCTGCGAGCCTGGGCTTTATTGTCTCTGGGGGGGCGCTGACCTGACGCCCTGCCCCTTGGAGCCCGAAATACTTGTTGTCCTCGTGCTCTGGGGTACTGCACATGCTGATCTAGTTGCCTTGGCTGGCTCCTCTGAACAGCACCAGAACGAACTAAAGGTTGAGAGCGAGTAGGATACCGTCCCCCATACCCTTGTCTAACTTGTGATGGTGGAGTTCCTCTTAGGTCTGCCAGCTGCTGTCTGGTCTTATTCGTCTGAATGCTTTGTTCCAGAGTTTGCTGTGCCGCTGGTCCAAAGAGTTGGCCTGGGACTACAGGGAGGTCACGAAGTGTTCTCCTACAGGCCTCTGACAATGGAGACTGTGCCAGCCATACTTGCCGGCGTGCCTGAGTGAGTGTTGACATGAGTCTACCCAACTCTCTTGACATGAATGCGAATGCTTGCAATGATGCATCGCTTAGTATTTGGGCTGAAGGATCACCCCCAATAGGTTGGAGAGACTGGGATAGCGCCAGCATAAGATGGGAGAGTGAATTCCCTATGCGACCCATGCGTGCTGCAGTATTGTATGCTTGACTAAGAAGATCATCCGTTATTCTGCACTGAGGTCGTGGGCAGCGGGCATTAGGTCTCCAAGCCTCTTCCGGTGATATAATAAAAGAGGCGATAAATGGATCCACTTTCGGCATCTGACCAAGGCCATAAGAGTCTGGTTCGTGCATTGCTGCCAAGGCCCTGCTTGCAGTGGTATGATGAGTAAGTGACTTGGGATTAGCCCAGCACCTCTGTAGTTCCGCAACATAATCTTTGGATGGGGGAATGCTAAGAGCAGATGGTTTTGCCGTTCCTCTGAAAAAGGCACTGGAGGGAGCTGCCACTGTAGGGGCAGTGTCCAGGCTTAAGCGTGCCAACGCAATCTGGAGGGCTTGTCTCACCACATCCTGATCTGATTCTACTCCTTCAGCTGAACCCTGTGCCGTGTTCTGAGAGTCATCATGAGAGAAGTGAGAGTGGCTTACTGATAAGAATTCCTCATCTACCTCCTCCCGAAACTGGTTTTGAGAGGCTGCCATGGACAGCATATCCTCCTCAGGAACGGGTAATTCCTTACTGGGATTTCTGAACATCGGTGATGGTGCCTCCCTTGGTTGCAGATTTAGAATTAAAGACTTAATCTGGGCAAACTCTGAGGTCAACACCTCCACTCTATTGGTTAAAGAATCCTCTCTATGTCTCTTACTGGTGGAGACACTCACCGTTTCCACCCTTTTCCGCTTAGCCGACACTTTTCCCTGCCGAGGGGTCTCTGAGGTCAAGAGTGCCTCTACTGCAGCTAGTCTGGAGGTTCTCCGCTCCCACGACATGGTGCTACAATTCATACAGGCATCCTCAGTGAGGCCCTGCTTCAAATGTTCCAAGCCTAAGCAGGATGGACAGCAGTCATGTCCATCGTCCTGCTGTAAAGTGGTCCTGCACACAGTGCACATCAGGCTAAGCTGTTCCATACTGCCACAGCAATGCTTTATTGAAGGCCAAGCGAAAACACTCTGGGAGCCACAAAAATTCTATACGGTAAGGTACCGAATTAGATGTTTTTTTTTTTTTTTTTTTTTTTTTTTCACAGCCAAACTAGTGGTAATACTTATCCCACTGTTAATAGAAGTACCAGGTAGATAGCAGTCCGGAAAACAGAGCGAAAACACTCGTATATAAAGCAACTGCTTGAAATATACTACCTATATAAGAAAAAACAAACAGAAACAATGAAATTGGATGTACAAAGCTACACGTGTAAGACTATGTAATTATAAAAAATACTTACCTAATTTGAATGCTCAATATAAATACAACCGACTGCCGTGAACGCCGATGGTCTGTAACGAAAAATATATTGTTGTTCCTGGAGCGCACACACTCTTACTGTTCACGATAATTAAACACTATGTGGCTTTTCTTTGGAGCGAAACCACTCTGAGACGCCACTTATACACGTCTCATCAAAGAAACAAACAATGTCCGGTGCTTATAAGCAACTTACCGCGCTCTGGCAGCAACCGGAATAAACAGCCGTGTTCACAACAAAGTAAGTTTGTCTTCAATCCGCCGCAGCCTCTGGAGGACGCACAACGCGCGGCTCCAACAAAAAAATGTTTGTTACGAGGCTGTGAAAGACGGGAATAATTATTCTGAATGAAAGATTTTCTCTTCGACCTGTAATCTGCACGTATGCGAGAAGATTAAAGAGACAGTTTGCAGGATGTCACGGGGTTAAATAGAGGGAATCCCCATGACGTACCTGGTCATGTGATGACTTTGTTGTTATTAGACTCGACCTGAGCATGAGCAAGAGAGATAATATTCAGTGGGAAGCACTGCCTCTGGCGGTCAGTAAGAACGAAATAGAACTCACCCTAGCCTCCATTTTGCTCTAAAAACTTAACGTTAATGCATCTGTGTCTGCAGTGACAGGGAAATTCTCTGTTGTGCAGCGAGATTGTTTGCAGGTTAGACAGATTGTGCTCCGAGGAACAATCAATATCTTTTAAGCATCAGGAAGAAGGCAGAGGGGTTGGAAGTCCCTTGTGGGTAATCCACACGTAAAATACAAAGCCATACTTAACCAGCCTTTCCGCAATTAACAAATTGTGCGATTCATAAATGTTTTATTGAGTGAGCTTGTCTTTGAAGCGTTCAGATGTCTCTGGGATCTAAACAAATGTCAGTGATCAAATCAGCCATTTGTGAATTGTGCGGCTTAATTTATTGTACGCTGAAAGAAACACATAGTGCTTTGAATATCACACTTTTGCTAACATAGCTAGATTTATGCCCAAGGCATGGGCAAAAAATGTGAGCATGAGTCATTACCAATTATTTTATTGTAAAAAAAAAGAAGCAATATGTGCATGGAGAAGAGGAATGTGTTTTTGCTGGGGCTAGTTTTGGCGGTCTTTTGAGATTTTATGTATGCATTGTATTCTATTCAAAATGACGTGAGAGCTAAAGCCCGAGCAAAACTAATAAAAATAAATGCCTGGGCAAAACTAATAAAAAATTCAAACGGTGGAACTGCACGGCTCATAAATTTACTCATAAACTCCAGATACCGCGTCAGTTCATTTGTTTCCTTATTTGATTCATCTCTAGCACAGTCCGTTTCATGGATTGCCACACGTCTTCCTCTGAAAACCATGTTTCTTTCTGTCCACTGTGCAATGATGCAGTTTGCACACAATGTGATTTAGCCAAATAGGATATGTTCCTGCAATAACGTCCTTTATTGATTCTGCAACAGCATTTTTTATCAACCAATCATAGGCCAGATCCTAACTCGATCCTTAAACCCTTAAATCTGAGGAAAATTATGGGTTGATAAGAACATTGCTCAAGCTCTAATGATGCTTTCAGGTTGAGTTCGGAAATTGTAAGCAGTAACATTTTCAACAGTAGTGCAACAGAATAAAGAGCAAAGGATGCACAGTAAGTGTGTATTTGATGCTTTATTTTTGAATTAGCTGCTGCAGAGAATGATGGATAGTGTAGTTTAGTAGCACAACCCTATTACTTCATAAAGCAGTTAAATGAGTGGTGCTTCCTGTCAGTAACTACACAAAATGTGAAAAACGCTAAATTGTACTGTAAAAATTTATAGCTTGAATGTTGACTTGACCATAAGGATGTTGATCCAGGAACATGTTTTAATTGAGTAAATTACATTGACATTTTAAAATTCAACAAATTTTTTATATAAATTTTGAGTTGAAATTTATTGTCCATTCTGTTTGTCACAGAGCGGAAATTTATCTTTGACACTGGTGACATAAATACATTCACATTACTGTTTAAAAAAACACATTGAACATTGCACAATCACATTAACAACACTAATACAAAATATAGGCCTATACTAAATACTAAAATTATACAATTAAACACAGTTTCAAAGCGGGAAACGTTACAGCACGTGCTATAAAACCAGGCGTTCTAATGAATCATGTTTGAAGACTGTACGATTTAAGATAATCACTGTCATTGGGAGAAACGATTTTTTATACACGTTTCTTCTGGCCAAAGGAATTTTGAGTCTACGCCCAGATGGGAGCAATTCAAAAGTAGAATGAAGAATAAAGTGTGATCTTTAAAAATCGCAATTGCCGTTTTTTTTCATAAAACAATCAAACAAGCCCTGGAGTGGCTGTTGTTTGTGTCCAGTAATCTTATTTGCGTGATTAATTATTTGTGAGAGTTTGTTCTTTTGTTTTAATGTTAGATTTCCATACCATGAAACAATATTATATGTGAGAATACTCTCAATCATTGATGGATATAGCATAGTAAGAGTGTGCGTGCTAATGTTAAAATTTCTCAGTCAAGACCTAAACGTTGCCTTGCCTTTTTATGGATGTACTCTACGTTGCTTTCAAAATTAAGTTTATCATCAATAATTGTTTCCCAAATATTTAAAATTCGAGACCTGCTCTACAGTTTTTCCTTTTATGACAACTGGTTTGTATACAGAAGCGTTACCTACTCTTCTCGATTGATTCCTCAGACATAGCTCTTTTGTCTTTTCAATATTAAGATGTAAGAAACTACTCTCAAACCAACAAATAATACTGTCAATATACTCAAAGTACGAGGAGCAATTCATTTCTTTCTGACAGGAGACCAATGCCATGTCGTCGGCATACATGACATTATTATTGATACAGACTCGCTGAGGTCATCCAACTACTAACACCTAAATCATAGAGGCGCTTTAAAAGAAGAGAAGGTTGGACAGTATTTAAAACAGACGAGAAATCCATGAAGAGTATTCTAACATAGGAATTTGAAACATCTGGATGGTGTTGAAGCTTACTTAAGAGAGTGAGAGAGGCATCCACAGTGCTCCTATTGGCCCGATAGGCAAATTGCAGGGGGTCAATAGATGTCTCAATTTGAGATAATAATTCTTTACACACTATGCGCTCCATACATTTGCAAAGAACTGATGTGAGTGCAATTGGGCGAAAGTCATTGAGCGATTTTGCATGATGTATTTTGGGCACCGGGATGACAATAGAATTCTTCCAGGCTAATGGTACAAAACCATTGTCCAGAAAAATTTGAAACAACCTTGTACACACATATCCAAGTTGTGCTGCACATTTCTTCAAGACTAAAATTATACTAAAATATCAAATTAAGTTTTAATTTTTCAAACTAAAATTAAACATTTCAAGTTGACTTTTTTTTACATTGTATTTGTGTATTTTAAAACATATTTTAAAATAGCTTGGGTTTAAGTAAGAATTTAAATTCAATCTTTAAGTGAAGTTCACTAATTGCAAATAGTTTCTACTCAGTAATCTCATTTGATTGGCTCTTATTATTTAAATTATAATCATCGTATTAATTATACCATCATCATTTTGAGTCGGACATGATTTAAACAAGAGCTTCCTGATATTTAAGTTTGCATTAAAGGCATAGTTCACCCCAAAATGAAAATGCTGTCATCATTTACCCTCATGTTGTTCTAAACCCGCCTGAGTTTCTTTCTTCTGCTAAACACAAAAGAATATATTTTGAAGAATGTTTGTAATCAAACATTTCTGGTCCCCATTGACGTCCATGGTATTTTTCCCCCGTACTATGAAAGTCAATGCAACCGTCAACCGTCTGGTCAGTGATGACAGATTTTTAATTTTTGGGTAAACTATCCCTTTAAGATTGTTGGTGTGGAGAAAAACTTGTATGATCAAGGGAATGCTAACCAACCTAACCAAGACTGAAACCAGCTATTAAGCCCTGTAGATGATGTATTTTTGTAGGACAAAACTTTGTAGGGAGAAATCCTATTGGGTTTTTGTAGAGGGATCTAGGATGAGGCCAACTTCCGGGTTGGCCTACACATACAGTATGTCATCAATGCAGTGCTCCATTTAAATGTCTCTGTAATTTCCCATGCTTTCAAATCAATTCAAATACAAGGGCTTAGGGAGGTTCTCCCTAGCTACAATGCTCAGTATCACAGACAATATTATGAAGTTCATTGTTAAGCCTTAGCTTTATTAAGGATTTATCATTCCGTCTAATTAGCTGCAGTAAAAGCATATGGATTCAAGAAGGGAGTCCAATTAGATCAGAGAGAGTTGTGGTATTTCTATAATGAACACTTAGAAACTTAACCTTAAATTTGTGATTTGTTTTAGCCAGAGAGGTTCAAGGAAATGTGGCATTTCAAGTAATGTTTAATTAGGACAACTTGCCTTTTTATTAATGATGACATTACACCGTACCACGTGTCATTTAGCCCGGAGGGCCTGTTAGATTGTTTTTGGAGAGTTCAGAGTGATGATAGATGCTCGTGTGCATGCTCTGAGGCAGTCTGTTTCATTACCAAATATCATCTCACCTGCACAATGGGGAATTTTACCCTCCTGGTCTGCATTGTCAAGCACTGACAGACCTCCTGTGGATTTGAAAAAGAGAGACGTTAGAACATCAAAGCTGAGTTG
The DNA here is from genome assembly GCA_036326025.1 of Chrosomus eos. Taxonomy (NCBI): domain Eukaryota; kingdom Metazoa; phylum Chordata; class Actinopteri; order Cypriniformes; family Leuciscidae; genus Chrosomus; species Chrosomus eos. The sequence continues at coordinate 23,701,001 of CM070841.1, forward strand.
AGCTCTCAGAGATCCACTGTAGAGAATGCAGTGACTTCTTCAAATACACTGTGGAGGTCTTTTAAAAGCTACATGAAAGCGTGGAGGTAAAAAAATCGAGAGCTGTTGATATTTGATGCTGCCAAGAAGTGAAAAACCAGAGACTAATCCAAGTTTGAACTTCTAATCCATTCGGAAGAAGACGGTGGCACGAGGGCACTGGACTTTAGCTCCTCTGCATGGATCCTGATGGTTGTTTTGCAATTAGACTTCATTTTCCTTACTGCTTTAGTTCTTGGAAGCGTTGATTATACCTCGGACTAACTGTCAAGGCCACGACTCTTGATCACCAGCCTTGAGCAAACCTTACACATTTTAAAGAGGTTTTAATGACTTGCCTTGTACCCACGGCACTCATAATTGCACTTTTAGCGCAGCTAGGGGCGGATGGGGGACTAATTTAAGTGTCACAATGCGCTGAATCCACTTGAACATGAAGTCTTTGTGCTTCTTTCCACGAGCTCTGCAGATGCTCCATGGAGTCGTATGCACGACAAAAGACGCTGGAGTCTTAATGTGAATATCATCATATAAAGTGGCATTACAAGTAATACATGAAGGCAACACTCTCAGTTCTTTTTCTGTGGATATACATGGGATAAGAATGTGTGTGTGTCATTGAAAAGCTTTTCTATCCTAGATACTTTGGTAATCACTAACTTTAAGTGAGATGAACTGAGTGAAAAGATCAGGGCTAAATGGGTTTGGAAAACAACAAAAAATAGCACCTAAGGTTCTGAATAGTTGCAGGTATCCAAACTAGATGAAAAATTATACATATACCTTTTTAATATTATTTAATGGACCTGAGCTGACATGAACTAACAATGTTCACGGTTCTGGGGTCTCATTTATAAAACTGTGCGTAGAATCCTTACTAAAAGTGTACGAGCGTCCGAAAGCCAAAAATGGCGTACGCAAATAAATATTCTGACTTATAAAACCGTGCGTACGCCAGAACCTGCGCAGAATTCACTTTATAAATCCCAGTCAGCGGAAGATTGTGCGCACGTGCGTCTCCTCCCCGAAATAACCATATATGGAGCTTACAACGCCTAGTTCCCCTTCAGTCGCTCACGTTCGACGTGACGTCGACGTGACGACGTTAGGGGATCACTTCAGAGAGCCCTATCAACTTCGAGTGTCTACAGAACAAGCCAATGAACGTTGGCGTGCGTGAAACGCGTCACGCGCCCCGCCCCGCAGCGCGGGTATAAACAGGAAGCGGACGCACGCACTCATTGTCTTTCGCTTCGGAGCCGAGCTTTCGTTTTGACTCTGAGTTTCTGCAGACTGCTGCATCGATAGTTGAAGACTTCAAAGAGAATACTCTGTTCCAGTGCTGGTGTGACGGCGCGATCAGCGGTGGCCGCGAGCATTACAGCTCACAACTGCTGTTTTCACAGCATTGCTTGTGTGTGTGTGTGTCTGTATGTGTCGGTCTCGGTGGGCGTTCCTCTCGTGAGTGTGTACCCCGATTACACCGCGGCTATCCCTGGGTGCTTCAGCACTGAGAGAGTTATTTTTTCTCTTTATATTTTTTGTTTTCAACTAAAAGAGCAACACAAGCGTGACGCTGCGTCCTTTTCAGGATGACATTCCGCTTGTGCGTTTCTGGGTGCGGTTGTTCCCTGGCGCCAGCAGACGGCCACAATTGTTGCCTATCGTGTTTGGGCATTCAGCACGCTGAAGCAGCTTTTGTGAATAGTTCATGTTCTCATTGCGGGAATATGACCATGGCAGCGCTTAGATCAAGACTCGCTTACCTCAAGGGAGGTGCAGTCCCCTCGCCTATGCCCAGATCTAGTGTTTATTCTGGACCTCAGAATGGACCTACTTTTGCGCATGGTCAGGGTGATCTGAGGATTACCGTGAGGGCTTCCCCGCCGAGGCAATCTCCGTGGGCCCCTCACGCCTCTCAAGCGCTGCCGCCGTTGGAGCCCCCAAACGAACGCACTGGCCCCTCTCGTTGTCGGCCAGCCGTGTCCTTTGGGGCCCCACCTGACGATCAGATGTCGATCGCAGCATCGGAGGGGGAGCTCAGTCCTCTGGAGATGAGGATTCGGCTGCGTTACCCCTCTCTGGGAGTGTGGCGTTGCCCGAGTCAGATCCAGAATGGGCGGCTATGCTTTCCCGGGCCGCCGAGAGGGTCGGGCTTGTGTGGAACCTCCACCACGTCCCGAGCCTTCTCGGTTGGACGATTGGTATCTCGGGGCGGGCCGTGCTGGTTCTCAGCGCTCCGCCCCAGTGCCATTCTTTCCGGAAGTGCATTAGGAGCTTACTAGGACGTGGAAGGCGCCGTATAGTGCCAGAAGCTGTCCTAGTGGCTCCTCCCTCCTCACCACCCTCGACGGCGGGGCGGCTAAGGGGTATGTGGATGTTCCCCCGGTGGAGCGTGCCGTCTCGATGCAATTGTGTCCGGCGTCCGCTTCCTCCTGGCGGGGCAATCCACGCCTCCCGTCCAAGGCTGCAGAGCCTGTGGACAGGCTGCTTCTGCCCTCCATGCCATAGCGCTTCTACAGGTCCATCAGGCCCAGGCGCTCATTGACATGAACGAGGGTGGTTCTGACCCAGAGCTCCTCCGGGAGCTCCGTGTGGCAACCGACCTCGCTCTCCGAGCGACGAATAAATGTCGATAAATGTCGGTTCCTGGATGCCCCTCTTCCCAGGTTGGGTTATTCGGCGACGCGGTCGAGAGCTTCGCCCAACAGTTCTCAGCCGCCCAGAAGCAGACGGAGGCCATCCGACACATCCTGCCCCTGCGGACCGCTGCTGCTCCCTCCATCCGCCGGCCGCAGCTCCTCCGTCCGCTCGTCGCCGAGGTCGACCTCCTGCGGCGTCCTCCGCTCCCGCTAAGCCTTAGCAGCAGCGGCCACCATCCAGGCTTCGGCGTGGGGCAGGCCGCAGGAAGTTGACCATGCCCGTCCAGCCCGCTGCCAAACCAGGAGGCAAGCGCAGGTTCTAACGACCCTGAGACGGGCGACCCAGAGTGAATCAAGTTGCTCTTCAGGAGGTGGTGAAGGCACCGCTCCTTCCCTCGGTGGAGGGCCGGGTGGAGAATCTTTGTTTCCTTTTCTGTTCCGCCACTGACCCACGGGCCAGTGGTACCCTCATTTTCAACTAAAGAGCAATTCTGAAACCTCTGGGTCCCAAGAGGGCGCGCTTGGCGGTCGACGACGCTATGCCTTGTCACCCTCGAGCCCCTCTTCTTCGCCAGCGAGCAGCAGTGGCTGTGTTCTGGACGCACTGACGCTTCCGCACACTCACTCTGCCATTCGACGGAAGCAGGTACGTGTTGCACCACACACTCAGACCCCACTCCGGGCCGCTATGCCGTCCGAGTCGGGTCCCTGCATTCCGCCGCGCTGCCCCACCCCGGGTATGTCTGTGGTGCCGTTGATTCCGCTTGCGCGGTGTCTGGGAGCCTGGCTAGCGCTTCCCAGCCCGTCTCGCTGGCTCATCCGTACTGTCAGACTCGGCTATGCGATTCAGTTCGCCCGGCGTCCCCCTGTATTCAGGGGCGTTCTGTTCACCCGTGTTCTGGCGGACAGTGCCCCTGTGCTCAGGGCAGAGATCGCAGTCCTACTGGCGAAGGACGCGATCGAGCCGGTCCCTCCAGCCGATATGAAGACGGCCTCTACAGCCCGTACTTCATTGTACCCAAGAAAGGCGGTGGGTTACGGCCAATCTTGGACCTGCGTGTCTTGAACCGGTCCCTTCAACAGACTGCCCGTTCAAGATGCTTACGCAGAAACGCATTTACAAATGCATCCGTCCCCAAGATTGGTTTGCAGCGATCGACCTGAAGGACGCGTACTTTCATGTCTCGATTCTCCCTTGACACAGACCGTTTCTTCGCTTTGCGTTCGAGGGACGGGCATATCAGTACAAAGTCTTACCCTTCGGGCTGGCCCTGTCACAACTGGCTTATTCTCGCCCAGTCGAGAGAGCAGTTGTGCGAACACAGGGACATGGTGCTCAGTCACCTCAGCCATAGGGCTTCGGGTCAACTGGGAAAAGAGCAAACTCACCCCCGGGCAGAGGATCTCTTTTCCCAGTGTGGAGTTGGACTCGATCAACATGACAGCGCGCCTCACCAAGGCCCGCGTCCAGTCAGTGTTGAACTGCGTGAGCACGCTCAGACGCAGAACAGCGGCTCCACTGAAACTGTTTCAGAGGCTCCTGGGGCATATGGCATCTGCAGCCGCGGTACGCCGCTCGGATTGCTTCATATGAGGCCGCTTCAACACTGGCTCCACGGTCGAGTCCCGAGATGGGCGTGGCAGAGCGGCTCGTGCCGGGTCCAAGTGACTCCGCACTGTCGCCAAACTCTCAGCTTGTGTCGGACCCTTTGTTCCTGCGGGCAGATGTTCCCCTAGAACAAGTGTCCAGGCATTCTGTGGTCTCCACGGATGCCTCTGCCACCGGCTCGGAGGCCACGTACAACGGGCATGCAGCTTCAGGTCTGTGGACGGGGCCTCAACTGCATTGGCATCAACTGCCTCGAGTTGTTAGCAGTACATCTTGCATTGAGCCGCTTCAAAATGCCGCTACAGCGCAAGCATGTGCTGGTCCGTATGGACAGCACTGCGACCGTTGCGTTCATCAACCGTCAGGGTGGTTTACGCTCCCGCCGCATGTCACAACTCGCCCGCCATCTCCTCCTTGGAGTCAGAAGCATCTGAGGTCGCTTCGTGCCATTATATTCCTGGCCTGCTCAACCGTGCAGCCGACGAGTTCTCACGGCAGCAGGTGCTACCGGGAGAGTGGCGACTCCATCCCCAGGTGGTCCAGCTGATTCAGGCGCTTCGGGACCGCACAGGTAGATCTGTTTGCCGCCCCGGACACGTCTCACTGTCAGTTGTTCTATTTCCTGACCGAGGGGACCCTCGGCACGGATGCTCTGGCACACAGCTGGCCCCCGGGCCTACGCAAGTATGCGTTTCCCCCAGTGAGCCTTCTTGCACAGACCTTGTGCAAAGTCAGGGAGGACGAGGAGCAGGTCTTGTTAGCAACCGGACCTGGTTCCCCGAACTTGTGCTCCTCGCGACAGCCCCTCCCTGGCCCATTCCTCTGAGAGAGGACCTGCTCTCTCAGAGACGGGGCACCCTGTGGCACCCGCGTCCAGACCTCTGGAAACTCCATGTCTGGTCCCTGGACGGGACGCGGAGGTTCTAGGTGACCTACCCCCAGCGGTAGTTGACACCATCACTTCCGCTAGAGCCCCCTCTACGAGGCGCCTTTATGCTCTGAAGTGGAACCTATTCGTTGACTGGTGTTCTTCTCACGAGGAGAACCCCCGAACTTGCTCGGTCCGAGCCGTGCTTTCCTTCCTGCAAGATGGGTTGGAGCGAAGGCTGTCTCCCTCCACCCTTAAAGTGTATGTTGCCGCCGTTGCCGCACATCACGATGCAGTTGAAGGTAAGTCGTTGGGAAAGCATGACCTGATCGTCAGGTTCCTGAGGGGAGCAAGGAGACTAAATCCTCCTCGCCCACTCTCTATACCCTCTTGGGATTTGTCTCTGGTCCTTTCGGCACTTCAGAGACCACCCTTCGAGCCCTTGCAGTCAGCTGAGTTAAAAATTCTGTCCTGTAAAACAGTACTCCTGGTTGCATTGGCCTCCATCTAGAGGGTAGGGGACCTGCATGCATTTTCGGTCGACGAATCGTGCCTGGAATTCGGCCCGGCTAACTCTCACGTGATCCTGAGAGATCCACGGCCCGAATACGTGCCCAAGGTTCCTACCACTCCCTTCCGGGACCAGGTGGTGAACCTGCAAGCGCTGCCTTCGGAGGAGGCAGACCCAGCCCTGGCTTTTCTCTGTCCCGTCCGCGCTCTGCGTCTGTACGTGGACAGAACGCAAAGCCTCAGGACCTCAGATCAGCTCTTCTTCTGTTACGGAGGCCAGCAGAAGGGAAAGGCTGTCTCCAAGCAGAGGATGGCCCACTGGATAATGGATGCCATCGCCTTGGCTTACGAAGCCCAAGGCATGCCTTGCCCGCCCGGGTTGAGAGCCCACTCCACTAGGGGTGTCGCTTCTTCTTGGGCGCTGGCACACGGCGCCTCGCTGACAGATATCTGTAGAGCTGCGGGCTGGGCGACACCTAACACGTTCGCTAGACTTTATAGCCTACGTGTTGAGCCGGTTTCTTCCTGTGTGCTCGCTTCAACCAGCCGGTAACACCGAAGTTTCCGCTCTTGTGTCGGCTTGCTGCGCCACTCCCCTCCACATGGAGCGGATACGTGCGGTTTTTTGCTCCAGTCGAGTTCCCCACTCTGGCGAACCCTGTGAGTTCCTCCGCACCCCTCCGGCAGTCGGACGTTGCGGAGCGTCCGACGCCAGGCCTAGTGCTCGTATGCCTGTGTAACTTGTGCTAGGCTGGGTTCCATATGTGGTGATTCCTGCGGCGATCCCATATGAGTATTCTTCCACGACCAGCTCCCTGCGGTGAGCCCGTGTCTTTCCCTTGGCAGAGTCCGCTCTGCCGTCACTGTCTGGTGTAGCCTCCCCCTTCTCAGGCTGGAGCCACCCCAGTGACATTCCATATGTTGCACTGCCCTCTGGCCAGTCCATATGAGTTTTCTCCACGTTACCTCCCTTCGGGCAGGATGTGGCTTCCGCAGCGTCCCTCTCCCCTGGGAAGGCACGCTTTCCCAGTGTTATCCAAGAGTTCACGGTGTGGGTATATGGAACAGCAGTTGAACTCCCTCTACGCAGATCTTCCGCCCCAGCAGTTGGGGGTCTGAGAGTCTTGCGTAGGGCGCTGGATGTGGCAGCAACCGATGGCGTTTTCCATGGGATCCCCTAACGTCGTCACGTCGACGTCACGTCGAACGTGAGCGACTGAAGGGGAACGTCTCGGTTACTGATGTAACCCTCGTTCCCCGAAGGAGGGAACGGGAGACGTGACGTCCCGCCGCCACAGTTGCTGACCATCGCTGTACGGCCGTCTCTATCTCGGCTCCTCAGCGAAAAACAATGAGTGCGTGCGTCCGCTTCCTGTTTATACCCGCGCTGCGGGGCGGGGCGCGTGACGCGTTTGCACGCACGCCAACGTTCATTGGCTTGTTCTGTAGACACTCGAAGTTGATAGGGCTCCCTGAAGTGATCCCCTAACGTCGTCACGTCGACGTCACGTCTCCCGTTCCCTCCTTCGGGGAACGAGGGTTACATCAGTAACCGAGACGTTTTACTATGCATATCCTCATCTGCATATCTTTTGCATATGATTATTAATCCACGTGATAACATGTTTAACGGTAAAAGACATTTGGAAAATATGAATTACGGATGTGCCGTCACATTACATTAATAAAACAATAATTGAGTAGCCTACAACCTTGCCTTGTTTTTGAATAAATAAATCAAAAAGTGTAAAATACATTTCAAAGAAAGTTTTTCTGAATCTTTTTCACTGGCCAAATAGTATTTTTAATTGATTTATATTTTGCATGAAAACAGATAAACCTGGTTGTGCATTATTTGCACGAAACTATTTTCTCAGACCATCTGCTATCATAAGCAATTATCTCTGAAACATTAAAACACAGCATGCCAGAGGAAAAGCGTTTGAAAGCATTGCATCCACAACAAATATTTCTATTTATTGAATATAAAAAATGTTGTAACTTCTCAGTAATGATTTCATGTAATTTAAGTGTCTAACTCCATTAATCAGAATGGCATATTTAATCTAAATGTTTATATCAGAAGTAAAACATAGTTTAAATCATTATTTTATTTATTTAAACTGTAATTGTGAGCATATTTCACAGAACACTGTATTTATGATTATAATGAAGATTTACGGTTTTAGATAGGCTGCGTCAGTTTCACTAAACGGCCCAACGCGCTCACTGGCGCGGATATTTAAAAAGGGGTGGATATTTGCTTCATGTGATTGGCTTGGTGAGTGAAATTATATTTGTATTATCTTTCTGTATAATGTATGTATAATTTTCTTTAGATTTTCGGTCTAAAAGTGACCAAAAAGACATTTTGCTCCAGCTCACCATCGGTGTCGCCAAACTGCTCCGTCTCCAAAACGTGCAAGGCTTAAATTTGCTTAAAGGTGCACACATTCTCCCGTCAAGTTTGTTTTTTTATAGATAACATTCCTTTGCGTGGAAACTGGCGTACGTACGTTTCCAGCCCCGTTTTGTGCATACGCACGCTTTATAAATGAGACCCCTGGTGTGTTCTAGTCACAACAAATAAGCTGATACAAATCAAAACACAGGAGATAACAGGAGAATCAAACTAGCATGAACCCTCTCTTTACATGGAAAACTCAAAGGAAAAACTTCTGTTGACTTTACATAAAGACAATACAGGACAAATAACTAAGGGTATGTTTACATGACAACGATATGCTTAAAACAGAGAAGTTTTTCCTTTGAGTTTCCCGCGTAAAGATGACACCATTATCAAAACAATCCCCATTCACAAAGATCTGTGAAAACGACTAAAAACACTGTATTCTGCTGCCAGGCCAGTAGATGGTGATGAAACACTGCATGACGTGTATGACGTCTTCGTCACGGAGAGCGTTTTCAAAAATTTGCACTTTGAAACCCGTTTTCAAAAGTTTGAGTCTTCAGGCACCCAAAACGCCATTGTCATGTAAACGAACGTGCAAAACGCGTAAAAAGTCTTCCGTTTTTAGTAGAAAAGTGTCGTGTAAACGCCCCCCTAAGACAATACAGGACAAAGAACTAACTCAAACTGAAGGCTTATATAAACCGAAAACTAAGGAGATAAATTAACAAGGCACATCTGAACTGAGGAACCTAATCAAATCAGAGGCTATGGAGACAATCAGGTGGAGAACGAGGATAACTGAATTAATTCAACAAACTGAGAAACTAACTAGAAAAACAAGACCATGAAAACTGTATAATAACAGTCATACATGTGACAAAATGGACAGTTGTATATTTTTATTAACCAACATTAAAGCTCCACTCCGTGGAACCCACATAAAGTTGATAATTCCGCAAATAACTGCAATTGCAGATTTCGAACAGAGATGGCGACAAAGAGGAAAAACTACAGACTGCAGCTTTAACAAAGATGAATAAATACTCTATGAATTGTTCATTATTAGTTCATTGACCTTGTTGTAAAGTGTTACCCATTTATTATGTAAAACCACTTTACCACATTTCAATATAATCTCATTTGTTAACATTACTTGATGCATTAGCTAACATGAACTAACTATTAACAATATATTTTTGACAGCATTTATTAGTCTTTGTTCGTATTTGTTAATACAATTGTTTATTAGTTCATAGTGCATTAACTAATGTTAATAGAGAGAACTTTTGATTGTTAAAAATGTTTTAGTAAATTTAAAATTAAATGTAACATACTGTACCGTAGCTAATTTTAACTATATTGACCAATACTTCTAATGTAGTAAAATTAAGCTTTATTGTAAAGTCTTAACATTTTAACAAAGGAAAAATTACTGAGAGAATCTTTTTTTTAAATATAAACTGGCAAATAAATTTGAGGGAAAACACTTTATTGATCCCAGAGGAAATGTATTAGAAGTGTTCATGGATTTCCATTATCATGCTTGACTTCAGTTCTAATCAGGACTTTGGTTTGATGGCTTCACAAAATATTTCTATCTTTAACTGAAAAGATGTACAATCTGATAATTATTTCACTATTATATTCACAATGTGAAAACCCACTGCAAACTCTGATCTTTTGACATTGTATTTCAGTCTGTTTTTATGATAATTATAACTTATAAAATTATTTCTCCAGGTTGATGTGTCAGGGTAAAACCTAAATAGACAATTTGCTCAAGGTCCAACAATCTATTAATTCGAGGTGATTAAATCTGCTGTCACAAAAGCGAGTCACGGCTTCATCATTCTATCTGAATGAAGGCAATTGGTCAGCAATCACAGAGAAGTTTCATAGAAGCATATCTTCTTTACCGCATGTGAGTAATACCACCTAGTAGTCCAGAACTTATTTTGCCCACTGACAGATACAAAGTGTCACGTTGCAAAAAGCAACGGAATGACAATAGTTATTTTTTTCATATTTTCTTCAGAATAAAGACAAAGGCTGTCGTCATCCCGCCGCAGATCCCATGGACCTGTCAGCACCCTCGCTTCTCTGTGAACGCAGCACCAATCATCTGTTTTGACTCTACAACTGAAATATTACTGCTGGCCTACCAACGCTTTAAACATCCGCTGATATTTTATTTATCTCTAGCAGACAGGATCCAAATGGCGAGAGATTTGCCCATCCTGAGAGATATATTGAGGAAGACACCTGTCAAAAGCCTCATCTCTCAGAATGAAATATTTCACTGAAATTTTGATCATAAACCTTTAAAAGTACTCTTTCAAATCGGATCTGAATTTGGCAGGTGTTTTATATGCAGTACAGCTGGTTCTCTAGGGGTGATTTAAGCAATAACCATGGGCACAAAAACATCAATGAAAAAGAGGGAAAAACACAATGAAACAGGACAGAAAGTTTATGCAGATTTATATAACAAATAGACACATTTTTAAGATGCCGTATCAAGGTGAAAATGGTCAACAGCTCCGTTCATTTGTCTTTGAATGCAATAACTTGTATTTTCCTCATGATTGCGACTTTATATCTCACAATGTGACTTTATTAGGCATGAAATTGAAGTTGCGATAGTATTTTCTTTCCTATTGTGACTTATATCTGAGTGAAAGAGATTAAAAAAATGTAGGGCGGGACTTGATTTTGCCCATCGTTAGTTGATTGGATCGTTGGATTGTTGTGTGGTTTGCTTTGGTGGGGAAGGAGGTGTCATAGAAAATTTAAACTGAATATTAAGCTAAACGTGTTTTACCATTTGACCTTATTTGACATGCTAAATCTCTGAAACAATGTTCTAAGACATTCTGTATTTTAGGTGAATGTGTGTGTGTGTCGAACCCATGATGTGTGTATAAATAACATAATATGGGAAATGAGACTAGACAGAGATGACTAGTTAGAACTTGTGATAAATGAAGTAATGGTTAAAACATATTCTTCTCTACCCAGTAACAGAAGAAGACTGTGAATGAATAACCAATCAAATTAATGTCATTATGCCATACCCCCTATTGTATAAAAACGTACTCGGTTACTAACGTAACCTCGGTTCTCTCTAGAGAGGGAACGAGTACTGCGTAATATCTTATGCTACGGGGAAAACTCTTTTCCTCGAGATATTGAAGCCGAAAATTATCCTTAATTTTTAAAAATGTAAAACGCTTTGCAGCAGCAAGCAGACAAGGGCGAACAGGGATCCAACACCAGAGTCCCAGGGCCGAAGCCCGGTGCGCATCTAGTGCACAATCACCACAACTCTCACAGAGTAGAGGAGGAGAGGCTAGAAGCATCACTCCTTTATAAATAGTCCCGTAGGGGTATCAAACCCGTAAGGGCACCACACTCATGGAGCTGCCGCATCGAACTGAGCGATGCACAGGCCAACACTCCACACATAAGCCGCATGGCGGCCGATAAGCCCGAAGTTCAGACCGCCAAAAGCTTAGCTTGTAAGGCGGGCACTTCCAGGTTATAGTACTTGATAAATGTAGACGGCGAAGCCCAGCCCGCAGCCGTACAGATATCTTGCAGGAAGACCCCGCTATACCATGCCCACGACGAGGCCACGCCTCTCGTGGAGTGCGCTTTGACCCCCAATGGGCACTGCAGGCCCTTGGAAGTGTAAGCCAGCGCAATGGCATCCACTATCCATCTGGATAAGCTCTGTTTTGAAGCGGCAAGTCCCTTAGAACGGCCGCCAAACAACACGAAAAGCTGCTCGGTCTGTCTGAACCCAGCCGAGCGGGACACATAAGCCCTTAACGCCCTGACAGGGCAAAGGAGACACGCGTCCTCCTCCTCATTGAGAACCGGAAGGGCAGACAGGGAAATTACCTGGGCCCTAAACGGTGTATTGAGGGATTTCGGCACGTAGCCGTGCTTCGGTTTGAGTACGACCTTTGAGTCGTTAGGCCCAAACTCCAGAAATGACGCGCTCACAGAAAGCGCCTGTAAGTCCCCTACACGCTTCACTGAAGCGAGAGCCAATAGAAACACCGTCTTAAGGGACAGGTGCTTCATGTCCGACAGCTGGATCGGCTCAAACGGGGCGCCTTTCATGGCCTCCAAGACCGTGGAAAGGTCCCAAGCCGGGACTGAAGGGGGCCTGGGAGGGTTTAACGCACGACTAAGTCGTTCCTTCCCAGTGACTGGCCAGACACCGGTTTAGCAAACGTTGCTATGGCCGCCACATAAACTTTGAGCGTGGATGGGGTCCTGCCCTTATCCATCAGCTCCTGAAGGAAGGCCAGCACTTCCGTAACCCCGCAGTCCACAGGTGAAAAGCCACGGGCTCGACACCAAGTAGAGAACACCGACCATTTCGAGGCATAGAGCCATCTGGTAGACGGAGCTCTAGCCTGTGCGATCGTGTTTAGCACTCCTTCCGGGAGGCTAGCGGGTACCCGTTGATGGCCCATGCGTGCAGGGACCACAGATCCGGGCGAGGATGCCAAATCGAGCCCTCCGTCTGAAAGAGAAGATCTCTCCTCAATGGTACAGGCCACGGGGCAGTGCTGGTCAGCTGCATCAGGACAGGAAACCAAGCCTGGTTCGTCCAGAGCGGAGCTACAAGCAGCACTGGGCATCCGCTTACCCTGATCCGCTCCAACACCTGAGGCAGGAGCGAGACGGGGGGAAAAGCATACAGGGGACCGCTGGGCCAGACATGGGCCAGTGCGTCCCTGCTTTTCGAGAAGAATACTGGGCAGTGAGCGTTCTCGCGGGACTCTGCCAAACGTTTCCCACAGCAGCTGGACCGTCTGCGGATGCAGCGACCATTCTCCTGTCGGGACGTTGCCTCTGGACAGCTTGTCTGGACCCACATTCAGGTGACCAGGCACGTGCGCCACTTTCAGTGAAAGGAGGTTGCGCTGGGCCCAGACCAAGAGGGGTTCCGTCAGCCTGCAAAGGCTTGTGGACCCGACGCCGCCCTGGCGATTTATGTGTTTATGTGAAGGAGCTTCTCCTGCTCTGACCACAAGCCAGCCAGCGGTCTGCCCTCGAGCAGCGCTCCCCACCCCGTGGTGGAGGCGTCCGTAGACACCACTTTCACCCTTGAGGGGGTCCCCAGACTCACACCAGACTGATACCAGCTGGTTACTTTCCAGGGTTCCAGAGCCGAAACGCACCATTGGTCGACCTTGATGCGACACCGGCCTGTGGTCCATGCCCGGGGCGGGACCTGCGCTTTCAGCCACCTCTGCAGTGGGCGCATGCGAAGCAGGCCCAGCTGGAGTACAGAGGCCGCCGAGGCCATCAGGCCCAGCATTTTCTGAAACCGTCTGAGCGGGACTATAGAGCCGTGGCGGAAGGATTCCGCGACGCGCTGAATACTTAGCACGCGCTCCGGTGACAGGCGTGCCGTCATGGATAGCGAGTCTATCACTATTCCCAGGAAAGAAATTTTCTGGCTGGGACACAGCGAGCTCTTTTCCCAGTTGACTGTCAGGCCCAGTTTCTCGAGGTGCTCGAGCAATGTGGCCCTGTGTTTTTATGAGCTCTGACCGCGATCGAGCTAGAATCAGCCAATCGTCCAAGTAGTTCATAACTCGCATGCCCCGAAGTCTCAGGGGCGCGAGAGCCGCGTCCATGCACTTCGTAAATGTACGGGGTGCCAAGGACAGGCCGAACGGCAGGACTGTGTATTGATATGCCTGGCCCTCGAACGCGAATCTCAAGAATCGCCTGTGATGGGACGCTATTCGTATTTGGAAATAGGCGTCTTTCAGATCTATTGACATAAACCAGTCCCCTTGGCGCACTTGCGCGAGGATTCTCCTGGTCGTAAGCATCTTGAACTGGCGCTTCACAAGCGCTTTGTTCAGCTGTCTCAGATCTAGAATGGGTCTGAAGCCCCCATCTTTTTTCGGTACCAGAAAATATCTGCTGTATAAGCCCCCTTCGCTCTGAGCCTGAGAAAGGGGCTCTATGGCCCCTTTGCTCAGCAGTTTCGCTATCTCGGCTCGAAGTAGATGAGCTACTTCGTTTCCCACCGTAGTCTCGACGCGCGCCGTATAACGGCGGGGACGTCGCGCGAATTGTAGCGAGTAGCCTCTCTCTATAGTGTTCAGCACCCAGTCTGATACCCCGGGTAGCTTTGACCACGCTTCTGCGTGAATAGCTAGAGGTAGAATGCAGACCGGGCTCTGGCCGTGACCAGGCAACGGCTCGAGAGCCCCGGTACCCTGGGAACACAACGCCGTGTTTACAGCGTTCGAGGCGGGGGGCGCGCTGATCACAGTGGGCAGCCTGGCCGCACTCAAATTCTCTATGGCGGGACGCACAGCGAGAGTGAGCGGGGCGAATCCCGTAGGATTCAGCGTGCTTGCGGGGGGATGTGGGCGCAAACCTACGGGCACATCTACTGCACTGTACACGCTTTCGGTCGGAGCCGATAGACTGTGTGTTGGTTTCGTTTTTACAGAAACCAAGGGACACGCGGCGTGTAGTGTGAGCGGGCATTGTATGGGCGCATTCACTACATTGTCTGCACAATCGACCTGAGTCAGATTTATGTGTGCTAGCCTCGCACCGTGGCCGGCTGTGTCTGGGTGTGGGAATGGGCACTGGGGCGTGGGCATTCTTACAACACTCATAACACCATCGGCCGTGGCCGGTACACCAGAAAATACACTCTTTATTGGATTTATCTGGGTAGCCATAAAAACGGCTTTTGTGTGCAGGCAAGCGGGCTGAGACACCGGCTGCTTCGCTGCTAAATACACTGGCACAGTCACATCGCAAGGTACTGAACGAGCGAATCGTTTCAGTGGGGAACCGGCCGCAGCGGGATCCGAACACCGTCGCTTTCCTAGAGTGGCTAAGAAAGCTTTGAGGCCTCGGGCTTGAGCTCAATCTTCGGCCGGGGCCCGCGCTGAGCGGGGCGGCGTCCAGCAGAGCGAGAGCGCGGTCTCTGATCCCGGGCCTGGCGGCGCTGTGTAGCGGCGGCTGCGGGCGATGCAGGCCGAGGCTGAGAGCTGCGAGCAGACGGCTGCTTAGAGCGACCTGCAGCGGAGCTTGAGCGCTTCGGGAGGAAGTGCTTCATGGCCTGCGAAGTCTTCTGCACCTCAGAATATCTGTCCGCGAAATCTTTGACGGCAGATCCGAAGAGGCCCGCAGGGGAGATGGGCGCATCGAGGAATACAGAGCGCTCAGCTTCCGTCATCTCAGACAGCGTCAACCACATATGTCTCTCAGCAACGGTGAGAGAGGCCATATTCCGCCCCATGGCCTGAGCAGCGGCTTTAGCGGCGCGTAGAGCAAGGTCCGTAGCGCCTCGTAAATCCGCCACACTGACAGCACCCGGCCCTTCCTCGTCCAATTTAAGGAGAAGGTCAGCCTGGTAAATCTGCAAGACCGCCATAGTATGCAGCGCTGAGACCGCCTGTCCAGCGGCTGTGTAAGCGCGCCCGTGCAGCGATGACGTCACCCGGCAGGCTTTGGAAGGAAGCGTCGTCTGCGCGCGCCGTCCCGCAGAGGGCGGGCAGAGATGCGACGCAACCGCCGCCTCCACAGGAGGAATGGAGAGATATCCTTTATCTCCCGCGCCGACGACAGAGGAAAAAGCCGCCGAGGTGGAAGTGTGCAGCCTGGCGGAGAAAGGGGCGGTCCATGACTTGGCGACTTCGTCGTGGAGCTCAGGGAGGAAGGGGGCGGCCCTAGACCTAGACGGGGCTTCGTCCTTTCTGAGAAAGCGCCCGTCGAGTCTGTTGCGCGGCGGCAACGCAGGCGCCTCCCACTCGAGGCCGATGCACTCTACGGCCTGGGTGAGCAGACGCATCAGCTCAGCCTCAATGCCGGGTCTCTTTCCAGAGGGTTGGCTAGACACGTCAGCGGGGGGAGGTCCGCAGAGCTCGCCCAATCCTCGCTGTCAGAAGCCACAAGAGAGCATACCTCAGCAGGTTCGTCAAACTCGGGAGCGGAAGCGGCGGCAGACAGCGGGCGCTGTCCGTCCGGGAGCGACTCAAGTGAAGCCGGCGAAGCAGGCGGGCGAACCGGCGAGCTTTGGCGGGCTGGAGAAGGCTCGGGAGCGCCCCGGGGCTGGGACGCGGGCTCAGAGAACGACGCCAGGCGAGTCCTCAGAGTCACCATGGGCAGAAGTTCACAGTGCGGGCATCCACCATCCGCGAGCGCGATAGCCGCGTGCTCATGACCCAGGCAGGACACACAGATGACGTGACGGTCCTCATCACTGAGTTGGGCTCGGCACGAGCCACAGAAAGGCATCTTTAAAAAGACGCAGCTCTTTTAGAACAATAGAAATGAGTGTTGCGTCACGTAAGCAAACACACACACTTAGCAGAGTAAAGGATATAGTACGCCAGAAAGCGCAGCAGGTACGGCGGCTGAAGGCGGCTGGGCCAGCGACTCCAGATGATGGCACGTCCCGCTGAGAAGGCTACAAGTCAACGGCGCGGCTTCTCACTCCGGATCCAGCGATGCGTGAGCTTCGCTTGAAGAGTAGAAAAATCAGAGGAAAGACAGCTATCGAGGGGGTATTTATAGGGCGAGACCACGCCTTTACTGGCGGGACATGACGAAATGGGCGCGAAGCGCCCCCATTCGTCATTACGTCACGCAGTGCCTCACTCGATAGGCTGCTGCTTTTCCAGCAAGGCAGCCAATGGGCGCGCGAGCTGTCTCGCCCTTGTCTGCTTGCTGCTGCAAAGCGTTTTACATTTTTAAAAATTAAGGATAATTTTCGGCTTCAATATCTCGAGGAAAAGAGTTTTCCCCGTAGCGTAAGATATTACGCAGTACGAGAGATACTCTCGTAAGAGAACTGTGGTTTCCGTGTTTTCGGTGGGATTCTCAATGGAAATTGTCTGAGATCCACCGGCCTTGGTTTTATTTGGGAGATTCTCTGAGTACTGCTCGAGACTCCTGGCCGTTAATTAAAAGCATTTAAAGGACATTTACTTAAGTCTGTCTGTCATTTAAGCTGCGCAGCAAAGTTAGTTAGTAGAACAAGTTGTTTGAGCAAAACACTAGAGATCTTACTACCAAGTGATAGTGTGGGGCAAGACAAGAACACTAGAGACCTTATTACCAAGTGATAGTGTTCAATAAGGGACGAGACGTCGTTCGACTCTTTGTGAGACTCTTAGGCGGGGTTAGATTGGGTCAACCAGCGCGTTCAGAGGTAACTCAACTGAGTATAATATTTTCAGGTGTCAGGGACACCAGGTTCAACCTAAGTCAGGTGCGTTAAAGGAAAAATCCATCACATTTTGGCGAGCCAATCCAGGAGTCCTCGGAATCTCCCTCTGTCGGATGTACGGGGACGAGGAACCATGTTGTCTTCACTCTGCCAGACTGCAGAACCCTGTTCGACAGAGGGACCATTCCGGACGGGCTAAAAGGACTTAAAAGTATTAAGGTAGGACACACAGACTTCAGTTTATGTTTTCCTTTTTGATGTGTAAAATAAAACATTTTTACATTTTTGTGCTTATGAAAAATTTTTTTTTTTTTAATAAGAATTTGGAACGTGTTTCTTGTTTGTTCTGTTTTGATGGTTGAAATTGAAATTTTCCATATCTGTGAAATCTAAAAGAGTGAAATTTAATTGAGAAATTATTTAGCTGAAAAAAAAAAAAAAAAGAGAGAAGAGAAAACACACTGGCTTAGCCCAGGTTTAAACGATGTATCCCATTATCTTATGGAGAAGAAATAAGTCAACTAAATTTACCACAGCGAGATAATTTCTATTTAACAATATATACATATGTACGTCGACGTATAATTGAGATCAAGTGGCCAGGGGAAAAAAAATATTTGAAGAAAATTGGTGATCACATTTAAAGATTTAAGGATTTTGAAGAAAAAAAAATGTGTTTTTACCTTGTCTATTAAGGGCAATGAGAAATGATTATGGTTAAATGCAATCAAAAGTATTTGTTGAGTATTGTATTTGTTGTGTTAATAAAACTTCCTGCAAAGAGAGCAACTTGCATGCTGGAAACCCAGATTCGGGAGGGGAAAAATGCCCCTTTAAGAGATGCTGAGGTGCTGCAATTTGCTTTTTGTTTGAAGTTTTTGTTTGAATAAAGGTTTAATTCTGAGAGAATATAAAGATACAATTGAAAGAGTTTAGACAAGATACATGGTAATATTGTTAACATGAGATTTATGAATTTTTACATTTTGAAATCAATTAAGAAATTACAGAAATTGTTAGTTATAAATCATAATAATAAGAATATGTCATAGAAAATTTAAACTGAATATTAAGCTAAACGTGTTTTACCATTTGACCTTATTTGACATGCTAAATCTCTGAAACAATGTTCTAAGACATTCTGTATTTTAGGTGAATGTGTGTGTGTGTCGAACCCATGATGTGTGTAATAACATAATAACATAAATGGGAAATGAGACTAGACAGAGATGACTAGTTAGAACTTGTGATAAATGAAGTAATGGTTAAAACATATTCTTCTCTACCCAGTAACAGAAGAAGACTGTGAATGAATAACCAATCAAATTAATGTCATTATGCCATACCCCCTATTGTATAAAAACTGTGGTTTCCGTGTTTTCGGTGGGATTCTCAATGGAAATTGTCTGAGATCCACCGGCCTTGGTTTTACTTGGGAGATTCTCTGAGTACTGCTCGAGACTCCTGGCCGTTAATTAAAAGCATTTAAAGGACATTTACTTAAGTCTGTCTGTCATTTAAGCTGCGCAGCAAAGTTAGTTAGTAGAACAAGTTATTTGAGCAAAACACTAGAGATCTTACTACCAAGTGATAGTGTGGGGCAAGACAAGAACACTAGAGACCTTATTACCAAGTGATAGTGTTCAATAAGGGACGAGACGTCGTTCGACTCTTTGTGACACTCTTAGGCGGGGTTAGATTGGGTCAACCAGCGCGTTCAGAGGTAACTCAACTGAGTATAATATTTTCAGGTGTCAGGGACACCAGGTTCAACCTAAGTCAGGTGCGTTAAAGGAAAAATCCATCACAGAGGTTAAGTCATTTTGATTAAAGATTCTTGAATTTAAAATAAATAATGATGTGCACGGATCAATAATTTATAATAAATACTGTCATATTATATAAGAATCAAGAATTGTCCATTTTTAATTTTATGTTAACTTTACTTGTGGCTTTAATTCTATTAGTCGCAAAATTATTTCCAGTAATTGGGGTCTTTTGTTGCGACGTTATGTCACAATTGTGAGTTAGTAACTTGTGTGACTATTTCTTATTTTAAACTTTCTCACAATTTTCGATTAACCGTGTAACAGCATAATTATGCATTTAAAGGCCCCCTGAAATCAAAGTTGAAGTTTTTCAGCTTTTAGTATGAATATGTTAAGCTTAAGATTATGAATAAGCTGGTTTGTTCCAAACCAATGACAAAATTCACATTTAGGAGATATAAGCATTCAAAACTTACAGTCCCACACTTCCGCTAAAATGGATCACAGATTTTTATGACGTCACTGCGGACTTCAGCTTCTCATCACATCTTCTGTCCAATCAAATGCTCTCTAGAATCTAAAACGTCCCGCCCCCTCTGCTATAAATACCACCTGGCCAAATCGACCATCCATCTTTGACACACGTCGTGGAGCAATCTGGGTTTTTGCCAGGCTCAATATTGTCCCGACCACATTTTGAAACATCTCACGGCACGAATGTACATAATACAAATAAATAAAACATCTAAAATTAACTGGCAGGGCATTCATTTTGTTTGTTTGTCAAATAAGAGTCATTCTAGCGCTGAAATGTGTTGTTTTTTTAAACCAAGAAGTTGAGCTTGTTGCCGCTGCTATCAGTTGCATGGATACAGTGTTCTCTTATGGCTCGTGCAAAGTTTTCACTCGGACGCACGCTTCAATCTATTGCCGTTGCAGAGACTCTTATTTGTTCCGGTGAAATCACAAAGCAAAATGCACACAAAGTGTTCCTGATTGATATACGACCACTGATTAAATTCAGTTTTGATGAGAAACAAAACTATATGACTGCGGATTAGAATCCAGAACCTCTGAGACGCTTGGCAAAAGATGATTTTGCATATTATTTTCACGTGAAAATTCTTGGCACTAACAATATTAGTAGATCTCATTAAATGGCAAATTAAACATAGTGTATTGCAATTGATTTCGGCCATCGTAATGTTATTTTTCCCGAAAATTGTTATTGTACACATATATTATACATATATCTTAGCATTCTATAGAAACCTTGAACCTCCTATCCCCCACACCCCACACACTTGTCCCACCCACTTTTTAAAACAAAATTATGCCACTGGTGGAGATGTGTGTTCCCAACTGTACATTGAATAGGAATGAAATGGCTAGTATTTATTCACACCTCTACTATTGAATCCAATATATCATCAGGGCTCGGATTCAATTCTATGGTGCTATCAAGTAAGACTTGTGGTCTGTGAGGTAAACTAAACGCTATTGGCTATTTGAAAAGGGGGAGGAGCCATTGTCCCGCCTTAGCTTCCTGTTTCAGTGGAAATGACATCAACGCATCAAAGCACGTTCCAAGGCACTTCAGTGGACCTTTAAATACTGAGTAATAATAATGTTGGCTATACTTACTATAGGGTTAGGAGTAGGTTTGGGTTAGGGTTTGTTGTATGTAATTTTGCATCATTTACAGTTAATACTACAGTACATGTAACGTGTAACAATGACACTAAAATAAAGTGTTTACCAATTTTCTATCTTATTTTTTTCTTTCTCTGAGGTGGAAACAAGCTTTTATACAAATAGTTTGCCGTGGGAATTAATAATCAATTTTATCAATAGCAGTTTTAGTAAAACCGAAAACTTTGCCATTTTGTTCTAAAACATGACTCACAGTTATATCTTAGATATGAATTTTGAAACGGCTGTGTTGTGTAACATAACTGTTGTGTTAAGTTGAAGATAAGAACTACAAAGATTCGTCAAGCATGTAAACTCACTTATTTGTGGTAATTGTTGTTCTAGTGTTGCAACTTATGTTTTAAAGGGTTGAGGTACTGGACAGGAGGCATGAATAAATGGCTTTTAATCACATTATTCATGTTTGATTAATAGTATAAAATTAACATGTTAAATTGACAGACCTAGTAATCTATGCTAAATATCATACAAAAGGACGCTGTTCATGAGGATTATAGAGATGTGAATCACGATTCTCTCTGTACGATGGATCCGGCCACACATATTCCGTCGGGATCTAAATGAACCATAAAACCAGCTGATTATCATTCACAAGCACTGCAACCTCCTAAAACCTTTGCTTACATAAATTATGCTGTCGTTGTTTTACAGAGGTAAGCCTACGAGCTGTTTACATAATTGAATTCGTATGCAAACACAACTAACTGGAAAATATGAACTTCTTTGGCATTTTAAGTACTTTGACCTGAAAATATTTTTCAACTTTTTTTTCCTGTGGCTT
The DNA here is from genome assembly GCA_036326025.1 of Chrosomus eos. Taxonomy (NCBI): domain Eukaryota; kingdom Metazoa; phylum Chordata; class Actinopteri; order Cypriniformes; family Leuciscidae; genus Chrosomus; species Chrosomus eos. The sequence goes on from CM070841.1 coordinate 23,722,574, forward strand.
CTCTCTTCATGTAATCTTCCCGGAAGACCCGGCTAAGAACCGAGCAAGTTGTTCATCGATTGCGAGGATTTCAGGACCCATAAAGACAGGCTCTAGAGATCAAAATTTCTCCAACTGATGAACATTTGTTTGATATTGTTCCATGGGTACACTGTGGCAATTCAAATACATATTTATGAATATCGAACTGATAAATAAATAAAGTGCAGAAAATGAGACGGGTAAAGTACATGAGCCAATGGAGGATAAAGCTATATTCATAATCTGTTAAATTATTCAATATAATGTCAGTCCACATCATTCTGAAATAGTTATATGCAATCCCTATCTGTCACCCTCTTTGTAAAGGTCTATGTTCTGGAGGAATGGTGTGGGTTTGGATGATAATTTAACCAGTTTTGGCCACGGTAACTAAAACTAAAGCTATGAATAACTTGGGTATCTTAAAGCTTTTATCAGCACTTTTATGTTTTATGCATCATTTTTAGGCAGATGTTCCATGTCACGTTCAATTGATGCATTCGCAATGTCAGATGGCACAGTAAGAACATTTATAGTGTTCTGCCAAGCAACCTAAACATGAGTCAAAGGTGTTTAATGATTTTTAGAAACCCTTGCTGAAGCCTCATATTTCATATTCAGTATCTTGTTTCTTTTAGACAGAAATTGATATAGTGTGTATACAAAAGCCCGGTTTCCCTGACTGCAATGAAACATTTTCTTTCTGCATATTTGAAAATGAATCGCTTGACACAGGAGGCCAAATAAGCTACAAATAAAGAGAATTTTGCAGCTGAAGTGAGTATGTTTGATTAGTTTCTATTCATAGAGTCACTTGATAATTGAGACTAAGAGTGGCTGATGTCTAAAAATACAAATGAAAAAGCTGAGGTTAAGGTTCAGGCAGTGGTTAGGTCTTTTGTTGAGATGTTCAAATGATGTCACATTAAACCATAAAACTCTCTGATTTTTAAAAGCAGAAACTGTTTATTCCCCCTTCTGAAATGAAATTGGATACAACATACTCAAAAGTGGGAAGCAATTTTAAATAAAAGTTGTTAAATAAATCTAAATTAAAGCCAACATAAATTAGAAACTAACCCTATTTAATTTTTTTTTAAAACTCATTCTGTCACAATTATGTTCAGTTAGTTTGACTTTCATGGAGTTTCTTTATCGTCTGTTTTGTGTTTCCTATGTTCTAGTTTTTCTGCCAGTCATCTGGTACCATGGAGATTCATTTAATTATCACAGCTGATCATTATTGAGTTCGTTATCATTGAGTATTTAAGTTCCTCATGAAAGTTTTAACCTGCCTCCATCTTCGGACTTTAATTCCTGATCTCATTAGTATGATTCACGGCACATTTTTTCCCGAAGGCTAAAAATGCTTGTCTTTATAATCTTTCTTAAAAATGCATTGTAACTTGTTCCGAAACAACTTTCCTCATTAGGTTGATGTCACCAATCCCTTGTACTTTTAAATTCAATTCAATTTAATTCACATTTATTTGTATAGCGCTCTTCACAATACATATATTGTTTCAAAGCAGCTTCATGGAAAATGCATGTCATTATAATTTAGAGTGATCTGTTATCAGATCAGAAATGAATATATAAATCACACAGTTAGCTAATCATGAATTAATTTAAACAATATATTAATTTAAAGCGATAGTTCACCCAAAAATGAAAATTCTGTCAGTAATTACTCACCCTCATGTTGTTCCAACCCCGTAAGACCTTCGTTCATCTTCAGAACACAAATTAAGATATTTTAGATTAAATCTGAGAGCTGGATCACTCCTCCATAGGCTTCTAAGGGACTGAAACTTGACAGCCCGAAAAGTTATTAAGGACATTGTTAAAATAGTCCAAGTGACTACAGTGACTCAATCTTAAGTTTATCAAGCAACAAGAATACTTTTTGAGTGCAAAAAAACAAACAAAAATAATGACTTTATTCAATTAATTTCCTTCTCTGTCCCTCGAAATTTCACGTAGTGTAACGCATCACACACATGACCAGCGTTGGCCAATAGTGGGCCTACGTGTGACATACAACCCAGAAGCAGTACGCAATTACACTACGTGAAATCTCGAGGGTCACAGAGAAGGAAATGAATACTTGAATAAAGTCATTATTTTTGTTTGTTTTTTTGTGCTCAAAAAGTATTCTCGTCGCTTGATAAACTTAAGATTGAGCCACTGTAGTCATTTGGACTATTTTAACGATGTCTTTAATGACTTTTCGGGGCTGTCAAGTTTCAATCCCTTAGAAGCCTATATGGAGGAGTGATCCAGCTCTCAGATTTAATCACAAATATCTTAATTTGAGTTCCGAAGATGAACGAAGGTCTTATGGAGTTGGAACAACATGAGGGTGAGTAATTACTGACAGAATTTCATTTTGGGGTGAACTATCCCTTTAAGGTAGAAACATTTTGATTTTTGATTGAATCATTTTTTTAACCATTACTTCCAAGCATCTCCATTCCATTCTATAAGGTCACTTTTCACTATCCGATCAATTCCCTGTGGATAAAATCATGTCCAACCCTAATATTTTTTCATAATAGCTTGTTTTACTTGGAAATATGTCAAATTGTGAAACATTATTTCATTTAGCCTTTAACTGTGAATGTTGGTGATGCATTTTAAGTACTGTTAATGATGAACAGTGATAAAGCGATAAACATTTACTATGCATTTATTGGAACTTATAATACTAAATAAGAATAGACTATAATAAAGAAGTCTGTGTCTACTTACTAGCTCACTATGTTGTGATAATGATGTTCAGAAATTCATTAGCTTGTACATTATGTTGCGAAAATTATGATACATTCACTGAGGATAATACCATAACAAACGTAGTATGTCATGATGACATGGTTATTAAACTGAGATTTAGACACAGTCAGAGATGAACATGTAGTCACATACAGTCTGTCACAACATACGTCTAATGCACCACAGTTTCCACAGAATGACAACAAGTAAATGAAGCAGAAAAAGAGATGAGTTTGTGTTTGATGGGAACTCATTAATTTAAAGTATAAGTCAGATTGAGGGGACCTTTGGCATGAATGATGTCATTGTCTAGTTTATGTCACTAAGACCCATATATGAAAGTATAGCTTACTTCATCAAATTGTTATTGCTTCAAAATGATCTCAGTGTAGTTTTATGCATAGAGTTAGGGATAATATTGGCATTTGGGAAGGACCTGCGTATATATTATGCTATTAAAGTCGTGGCTCGACTCAAATATTCAGCATGTTAATTTAATAAAACCACTTAAGAGAAGCAAATAGGTTGATCTAGGCTGTTAATTGAGCTTCAGATGACCATTAGCCCAGTCCAGAGGTTTTTAATTAACAGCAGTGTGGAAACGGGTTGGGCGTATGTTAATGAAAAGAAAGAACGGTGGAAGGGAGTTAAAACAAGTGAAAGCAATGCATTTATCATCAGTTGTCCGATAGGACAGAGTCAGAGTTTTAAAAACCCATAAAAAAGACTTAGAGAGTGAACCAGTAAAATATATAGAAAGAAAAGTAGCACAACTATAATGAGTTGACAAAGAACTGCGAGAAGATATAAGCTTTCAGTAGCGGTTTCTGCTAGTTTTACTGATACGTCCTGACAGGAGGTAGGTAGCACAACCTACATTCTGTCAGTCAGCCGCTTTGATTTCAAAAAGGAAAGACAAATCCAGAGTGTTTGAGGGAAATACAAAATGCCCCGGGGCAATGTTGTATTTGTATACAATCGATAGCTAACACATGTTCTGTCATTTTGTGTAGTAACAGAATTTGCAGCTGACATTATAAAACCTGAAATGCAGTAAGTAAAAAGCTTTGAGCTTTATTGAACTCTGACTTGTAGAAGCTCTTTACTTTGTATAAAGTGCTTCAATGTCTCGACAAATTAATTGTTAAATTGATAAATTATTGGCAAAAAGTTTGCAAGCTGCTCAATCTTTCCATAGTTGGGTTACTTTTAACATAGTTTTTCTTACAATACAATACAAAGTTGTTCTTCTCTTTTTGTTTCTTTGCATTCATTTTTCTGCCTACACGCCATGGCTTGAGCTGCCACAATGGTAAATAGTAAGAAGATCATGTAACAACAATTAAAGTTAAAGTTTGAAGTTTTAAAGTTCATCATAAATCATTTTGGAATCATAATGGAAAACCTGTATTAACTTGTGTTAAAGTGCAGCATGAACATTTTATTCGGGAAATCACTGTATTTTACGGTACTTAAAGTTTTCACCCAACTCTATTTTGAAGTTAGGTTTTCCCTCTTTTTTAGGCTACAACTCAGTACGTCAGCAGGACAATTTAAAATCACAAAGAAGGCGAATATCTATTTTTGGTTAGTTAAAATTATTTTGCAGTTAGTAGGGTTTTTTAATAGGCCTTTATGTTTTAAATGTTTTACACATTCCATAGCTCGGTGGTAAGAAAGTCATTGAAACCCTAGCTCAAACGAAAACGAACATTTCTACCTCAGAACATGTTTGGCGCGGCGTTTTGACGACGTTGTTCACAAACAATCCCGCTCTCTTTTCCCAAACTGAGAATAGCGATAATTGAATTCGTTAATTCATATTACTGTGTGCTGCTTACTTGTGTCAGACTCTCTGTAGAGGAGCTGGGAGGAGGAGACGGGGGAAGGAGGAGCGAAGCCGTTCAGTGCTCCTCTTCTCTACGACTGCCTCATCCGCCACTGTGATGGAGAGAGTGAGAGAGTTGGAGCTAACTGGGAGTGAGCCGGGCACTGATGTGCTCTGAGCGGCAGAGTGAGAGAACGCACATCGGGGTTGAGACACAGCAACCGAGAACAGTGTCTATAGGCTGCTTTTAACACTTACATCAGTTCAATACTGAAGAAAGAGCGTAGAAAGAAGCAGGAAAGATCCTCCACAAAGAGTAGACCGTCCCTTTGTAAGAAATCAGCGCTCCTAACTTTGAAGGACTGCAGTGAGCGCGCATCATTGCCTCAGTAACCAGCACATTACTGAAGAGATCCTCATCGACTCCAGCGATGCGCTCCGGGATGCTGCTGCTGATCTGCGGGCTGCTCGGGCTCGGTAAGTGAACAGAGTTTTTACAGATACTCTACGCATCATATTCACCTGTCAGCAAAAAGTGCCTACATAATTTCTGGATTTCGTTCTTGTAAAATCTTCTAATGATTTGCATTTCGACCTGTCTTGTAGAATTTCTGAGGTATTTTGTGGTGGTTAGCAGTTCCCGTTGCTTGTTTTAGGTTTGTACTGACCGTATTTGCGCGCATCGGTTGTGTTATGAATCACAATCGTTGTTCTTATCGGTAGTCTTCTTTGCAACTTTTTTCACATTTCGTGTGTAGCCATCATTATAACTTGCTTTAGAAATGAATATGTGATCAATGACCAGTGTGTGAAATTTGGGGGGTCCCTAATTGACAGTTGCACCTTTCCAAAGGGAGCCAGAACAAAACGTCGGGGTCTTTAAAGAACGTAAACTTTCTGCGAAAATACGCTTTCACACGATTTTTAAATTTGTTTACAAGTCTGATCTTATATTTTCACATGGCGACACATAAATGTTCGTGAACAAAAATGGCTTTTGGCTGAGCAGCTCACCATAAACTCCCTGAGCGTTTTTCACTGACAAAATAATAGTGATGTTATTATCATCATCAAAATAACTTTTCTTAAAAACTGTAGTAATTGTTTAATTTTTAAGTCAAAATTCAGATTTTGACCCCTACCCCAAATTAACTGTAGCCTATTTCACACACTGCAGTGCACTGCACATGTTCAATTGTCAAATATTTTGTACCTAAAATACAAGAAATAGTGTGTTTGTGTAGAAGTTTGAGTGTTTTTGTTGAGGTTAGGATCCATTGTTAACTATTTTGTCCATCTCCCTCTGTGATATATAACAGCAGAGATCACAGCCTAAAACTCGTTTTCATTTAAAGTGCGGTGTCTTCTGCACCCTTCAACCCTCATCTGAGATTCTGTGTTATTTGATTGTGTGAGCTTGAAATAACCCGGAGATGAACCCCTGAACGCTCACATTTAAAGTCCAGCATGGGCCAAACTCCTCATTTGAATCTGAAACCAGCAATAAAGCCTCCGGTATGGCTCCCACATGCACACTTGAGTGAATGAACATCAAATCTCAAGAGGCTTTCGGGTTTATTACTGCTTTTTATGAGTCTGTGTGCCGAGATGTTAAGCCTCGCAGGGCTGTTTCTTTTTTTTTTTTTTTTTTTTTTTTTTTTAACTCCCTCGTGTGAGTCTTGAGAGGGAGTGCTTTGCCATCACTCTGAAAATCATTTTTTATGACCTGAGAGGAAACACTGACAGGATTTTTGCTGCAGAGTTGTGTTTACGCCATATGCACACGGTGTTGCACTTCAATGGCTCAGAACTTCCAGTTTACACACTGATGATATACTGCAGGCCCCCTCCTGCTCTTATCCGTGCTTCAAGTTTGTGTTACTTTACAGCATCTCAGCTCAGCTGCGAACAGAAACATTTCATGAACAGGTTACGAAACCATACATAAAATGAATGATCGCCTTCTTCCAACCAGCAATGCGAGAGATTAATCTGAGTAACAGTTATTTATACTTGCCGTCAGAAAAACTGTTCCGTTGGCGAGCCGAGATGCTATCAGGTGAGCCTTGTGTTTGTACCAGTCCCCGGGGACGCTTTGTTAACCATGGCCAACTCTTGTGTTACAAATGAACGCCGGGTTTATTTAGCATCTCTTGACAGTTGAATCGTGGTGCTGTGGCTAGGGAAACAGAAGGAAAAGAAAAGTCGATGCGATCTGACACCCTTCATCTGATCCCTTTATCTGCTCTGCGGCCCCGCTGCCTCCCCGGCAGTGAGGGGGAGCGGCAGATCCTTCCCCCGCAGCGATGGGGACAATCTCATTCATCCTGTCCCAGACACCACTTATAGCTCTCACCGAACAAGGAGCAACCAAAGACCCCGTAAAAGGGACCCTCGGGCAGACCCACTCAAAGAGACTCGAGAGTCGGCGAAATTTTTTTTGTTTTGTTTTACTTTCGGCTATCACACATTTTAATAGTCGCGGCATGTTAAACTGAGCAAATATTGAATTTCCCAGATCCTGCCCTCCGCACTCCACAACTTCCTGATTGCTGCAGAAGGCATCATGTTTCCTCTTTAAGTGTCATAAACACCATCAGCATTGTCAGCAGTGGCTTGCAGCCGTGGGGGCAGTGTAGCGCTGCATGGTTTTGTGCAGCCCACACGCTGTTATACAAGATGCTGTCAACGCTTGCTAACAATTATATTGTAATCAGAGCTTGTCTTTCATAAAACATGGACTGTGGGGGCATCTCGGCTGTTGTTTGACAAGCCACCTTGGCCTTTTATCTGTAAGCGGCTTGGGTTGTATTATGTAGGCTGCATTTTTACAGCTGTGGCACTTCGATAATGCTGGAAACTGAGCGCCTTTGTTTATCACTGCTCTTTTTCCTTTGGTTAAACTAGTTTATTGGACATACCTGATCCTTTTTTATACTTGCCTGATTGTCGGGTCAGTGGTTCAGATTTTTACTCGATCTGCACAAAAAAAGTTATTGTTTTCATAGTTTTTGACCTGTGTAACATTGTTTTCTAATAAATAAGGTTGTTACGAAACCAAAATTGTAGATATTACAGGAATTTCACAAATCATTAATAAATAGAACAAATAAACAAATGATAAGCAACAGCCAAGAATAAATAACAATTAAATAGAACAATGAATAAGTAAACAGTCAGTATTGAGGAAGAAACAAGTTTTTAGATGTAAAATAACACTGTCTTCACTGTGTCAATTAAATACACTGATTCTTATTGAAGTTGCAAAAGTGATTCAGCCAAGAGCAGTGAGTGATTTTCTCTTTTTCTTTGTTGTGTGATTAACATTAAAAACAAAGACAGTAGCAAGTATATGAGGCTGCTGTCAGACATCTGATTTTATCCCAGCTATTTATGTTCACCGAAGACATAACTGACTGTTTGCAAGGATATGCCAAGACGGGCATCTTGACATAAGTGTGTGTTTATTTGTTCATTGAACCGCAATAAGACACAAAAGAGAACTCACTCACACAGTATAAGAGGTGGCTTTGTGTGCACAGAAAACCGTCTCAGAGTGCCAAATTGAGTTCTTTTTCTTGCCACCTTGTGCATAAATGATTTAAAATTATTCGATTTTTTACACTGGCAAGATTTAAAAGCAATGAGCAAATGATACATTTGCATGACTACGCAGTACTGGACCGTTTTGGCCAGTATTGATCCGATCAATTATCCTGAGCGGCTTTCACGCTGATCCCAGGCCAGGCAGTCCTTATTTTTGAGCCTTGAACATAGAAGGAATGATAAGATCATGTCTGTGGGCTTTGTTTAATTCTGCTCATACTGAAGGCACTGAAATGTATCATGGTGTTCGTTTGTGCTTTCAAGGACAGCTTGTCCAGGCATTACAGATGCAGGGCTATATATCTTTTCCTGTTTGTAAAAGCTTACATTTTCTCCCACCTGTTTCTTTTATTTTACACAGATCTGAACCCACCATTGCCTCAAATCCGCATTTAAGTTTCAGCCGGAAATGTGGTATTTAAGTGTAATCTGCTCTGTGAAGCACCCAGGTAAACACCAATTTTCTCCCAGCTGGTCTCATCCTTCTTGCTGTCCGTTTGAGTGTGATGGCTCGACTCGGGCCGGGTCAGCCTGGGAATGAGGCGGAGTGCGTTCCCCGACTTGGGCTCGGCCCGTGTGGATGGGGGTCAGCCTCCATCTGCTCTCTCCTCTATTTGTTTTTTATGCAATTTGATTTGAGTCGGACAGAGATGGATTAGCCCATAAATAAGTGAAGAGGAAATCACAACTCAGAGAGACGCCAGAGATAGAAAGAGCTTTATGTTATTTTTGCTGGCTCGCCATCATTCCGAGGACATTTCCACAGCTTCCGACCGGGATGCATGGACAATACTCGTAAAACAAAAGAAAAAACCTGGCTGTCAGGAAAGGCTATTTGTTACAGGGCCAAGAAAATAAGACTTTTACATTTCATCAGTGCTTGTAGCTCTCGTACATCTCTAAACCTGACGGTTAGCAGTGCAGAAGTGCTGCTCTACTTGTCTGTGGGTTAATTAGATCACATTAAAGCTTGAAGGCCGTCAGATTTTCTGAAATGTCACTTAACACTTTTTATCAAAGTTTCTTTTCCTCACCACACTGAAGCATTGACAGGCCTAATGGGATCCAAGCAGGTAATAACAAAGTCATTTCTTGACATGTTTGTATACTATATCAGCAATCCTGTGTGTTTGTGTGAGGGTCCCTGCTCTGTATGTGGGTGGCTGTTCGTCTGTGTGTGTATATGAGCTTATTTTTCCTCAGTCTGCACAATCAATCATTTGATCATTTATTTCTCTCTCTAATTTGCTGAAGGGGGTAGTTTAAAAAAACATCAGCATCATTTTATTCTCGCGCTATATTGCAGCTATGAATCAATGTGACGCTGCCACATATTTGCGTCGCATAGCAGTTGTTTGGTTGTAGTCCTGACAGACTCTGAGAGATAGACTTAAGCAGGCCTGGTAAATTTCGCACAGATTTATGTAGCTGGATGTGAAACGCTTGATCTGATAAGGGTTTCTGTGTCTACAGGAAGGCCGCGGACAATCGCATACCTGGATTGACAGGTCTGGAGTCTGGTGGCATTACATAGCAAGCCTGTTTACCGTAGCACGGATAAGTGCCACAATACAAGCATAAGCCTGGCTTATTTAAATGCAAATCAATCCCCTGACTACACAACAGCGGTTGAGGGCGGGGTTACTGTCCTCTTACCTTCAGATAATTTTGTGTATGTTTTTCTGTGGTTACAATGCATTCTCAACAGCTGCCGTTGTAACTTCACCTTCCAAATCCCCGATTGCTTTGTGGTCACATTTCTAAAAAGAGGCTGACGGTGTGTTTCAGAGTGACCAATTTCAAAACACAGGCTGCTTTGCCGCAGAGGAGGCTTCTTTCTATCGGAGTGTTGTGTGATCTGAACCCCGTGAGGCGCGGTTAATACTTCTTCATTATTTTGTGCTAGTAAACCGAATGCTTTGATGGCATCTTTTGATGGGAATTGCAAGTAGTCGCCACGGGAGCTTATAATAATTGTTCTCAGCATGCGTCTGTGTTGTCTCTTTTCGTTCTAGGCAGATCTTAAAGCCTTAAAGCATTTCCTATAAAGAACCTCTAATAATGTTCTTTTTGAAAGAGGCCCAACACCCAAGTTTACTCTCTGGAGACTCGAATGGCTGGCGAAACCTCCTTAACTTGTTTTCGGTGATGTCTGCAACGGTCAGGTCTCAGTAAAGCATGCAAAATGTTGGAGTACTAATGATGAGTTATATCCTGCTAGTCTGAAACGAAGAAGCCTTGTGGCAGCTCTTAAAATAACTCACTCAAGTTTTTCTATAGATCATTTGGAAGTAAATGTAGTCGTTTGTTTAAGTCTTGTATAAACCAAAGATGTTTCAGCAGAGTAGTTCCCTAGTGCTCTCTCTTGCGAAATCAAGCAAGATAAAGATGCATCTGGCAAATCCTGTGAGACTGCACTTTTTATTAATAATTTGATCTCGAAATTGAATCATACCCTCACGCAAAAAACAAAAAAAGTTGTCCGAGATTCCGTGTTTAGACTACGTCAGAACAACCGAGCAACTTCTGCTGAGCGCAGTACAGCCGTGCCTTTTTCAGCACAGTAAACGAAGCCATCTGTACATTAAGAAGAGCTAGTTTTGAACGGCTGCATCAATTGCTGTGGTGCTATGATTTAATAAAGGAGAACTCTGATTCAATCAGCAGCTCTGAAACATCCGCAGAAAATCACACATGAAGCGCAGACGTATCCGTCCGGCACGCCTGCTTGGCAGCAGACCAAAGCTAAATGGTGCAGCTTGAGTGAATTGACTCCTCCTGCTTTGAGTGAACCAAAAAACTCAAAACTGTCTTCTTTTAATAGCAGATACGTCCGGCAAACGAATCAAGCAATGCACGACACTGAAAGCCAAAGCAAGATTCTTTTAAGATCCTGTCAGTCCTCTGCGGTTGGAGCCGAGAATGGGCCGATAAACAGAAAATATGTGAGCTAAGTGCACTTTATTTTCACCTTATCAATACTGATAATGGTCTATAATGAAGAACGGCTGGGCAGTAATCTTATAAAAGCCGTGAAGTCAGATCAGATAGCATGCAGACAGACCTGGAGAGCATGCTATTTTTTAGGCTGAACCCAGTCTTCTTAAGTGCGCTTTGAAAATGGTGCATCTGTCGAATGACATCGCTTGAGGTTCAGCAAAGCAGGTGAGACTGAACTAAAGGTGCAACTATGTGTACTTGCCTGACAGCTTTTCAGGACTGAAAGCTCCATTTCCTGTTTGAAAGCCTCTTTTTTTTTAGATTGCTGGAGAAAGATGAAACGAGGTTGAAAAGGAGTCGACAGGCACGCCTCAACTTTGACAGACAGAGCTTGATTCTTTTGTGAGACAAAAAGCTTCTGCAGCATTTTGATAACCGTTATTTTTTTCCCGGTGAGAACATTAACAATAACTCAACTTTACATTTATTGATAGTTATTCGGTAAAAACAACAAAGATGCCGGAGAACCGAAGAGTGCCGCTGTAATTTTGAAACATCGATATTTATTGATAGGCAGAGAGTCCAGCTGACCTCTGCTAAATGGAAAAAAAAAATCTTCAGAGGTTCATATACTGCAAAATGCTGCTTGTATTGTCACGCTGCCGAAAAATTTCCCTTTGGGCTGCTAAAACCTTCTCTAACTCCTCTACTGAAGATATTTCTCCAAAGGACTAGGAGTGGAATATGTTGTAACTTTAAATGTTTATACTTGCATCAACGATTTCCTCCCAAAAAGAAAAAAATGCACTTCGCCATGAATTATTGTGCATCTTGGAGGGTCTCGGCAGAAAATCTGCATGAAATGATACATTACCCTGAATTCACTATCATGAGCCTCAACTGTATGTGGTTGTTTATCTTCCATTTAAGGTATGAATTTATTATAGAGGAGAACAAAAGAGGGCCATTTTCAAACAACTTAAGTGCTTTTGCACAAATAAACATGTTAGAAAATAAAACTCGGGAGCCAGGTTCGCCCCATGGGCACTGATAAAGCATAAATACATAATTAATAGATACTCCGTCAGAGGTCTCACATGAATGCCGTCTAATTCTCTAAGCGTACTGAATGATGTGACATTATCTAGACTTATTAAAGATCAAGGTTCCAGAGGATATGACTAATGTAGGTGGCCTTACAGAACTTACCACTTTCTAAATCAGAGGCAATGCTCTATATATCTGTATGTTTTTTTTCAGTTATTGTCATTTCTACAGCCCTAGCAGTTTTTAGGAACATCCGCAAAGCTTCTTTTCAGGGACATGCATCAGTGCGAAGGTTGGGAGTCCAGGTAAATCATCTTTGGCTTTGAAGCATAAACATCCAAAGTGCACTTTTTGCACAGACACACTCTGGCTAATCGGAAGCTGTGTCTGGCCAGGGAACTTTTGAGGAGGGTGTTTTAACGTGTCACTGCATTCTCCTGAACCCCTACAACTTGCAGCCCATAAATGTGCTCTCTCAGAATTCATTTGTAGGTCGGCTGTATGGTGCGTATTGCTGAGCTGTGTGGTTGTGCCAGGCATGTGGTCCTGTTTCTGGGCTTGGGGTTCCCCGTCCTATTGCTAATGGTCCAACTCTTGCCTCTGCTGTGCGTTAGATGATGGAAGCAGGTTTGGTAAATGGCAAAGACCGACTGCTGTGTTCAAACATCCCTAATGGGACTCTGGTGCAAATTATCATCTGGGAGGTAAAGACGACTGCAGACGGGGAAGAGACAAGACTGATGGAATTCCATATGTGTGCGTTTCCTTTAAATGGGACTAAAGGTGTGAAAACATTCCGAACAACAAATAAAACCCTGAGAGTCCATTAGAATATCGTTCACAGCTTTGTACTTTCATTTCATGCATCTTCTCTCCGTGAAGACATTATCATATATCTGCTGCCACTCCTGGTGTCATATTGAGCTGAGAAAAACAGAAACACATTCCTTGCCGAGCAAATTAAGATTTACACCTCCTCTCGTCTTCTTTCACTTGTTATTTTGCTCCATTTTCATAAAAATAATTACTTTAAGATAGAAAGGAGTCTTAAAGGAGTTTGAGCATCCTGTTAGGATCAGTGGAAGTTTTTCATTTCTCAGATGCTGCTCTTTCATAGCTCAGGAGATTTGGAGTGTGATCAGTTATGCTTCTTTTAAAGGGTTCATATCATGAGAAATCAAATTTTTCCTTCATTGTACTATGGAAACCTATTGAAAACTTTCAGAACTTAAGCGTCCTTAAAGTAAAAGACACTTACATTAGCTGCAAAAATGGATCGACCTGAACTAATTTTTTTTTTCGTTTTACATTCTTCAATAGTCCCATTGAAATTACTGTTCATGTGAAAATTATAGTTCATGTGAAAATTATAGTTCATGTGAAACCTAAGTTTTAATTAATCAACTGTTTCATTTTGAATTAGGGTTGCATGATATATCATTACATTCTTAAATATTAGATGGTGTGTGTAGATATTTTGTTAATTCTCAATTCCATCTATTTTTATTTCCCTTTGCCATCATCTAGTGCTCATTTAAAGGTAATCTTTAAAAACACTAATAGTATAACAACACTGTTAAATGTAATCTGTAGCCAAAACCAGACTAGTGTAGGATGCAATTTGCTGTTCATTAGGAGCAGCATTAGTTCATTAAAATATTCTACAGTGTACAATGATGAAAGACATAGGCTATTATAAATAACTTTGTGTCTAGTATTTATCTCATGTTGCTGCATTGTCTTTTAGAATATGTTTTTATCCAGTTTACTGACATTTCTGGATTTTATTTGTTTGCTTTATTTGAAGTTCCAAAAAAATAGGCAAATCTGATGGTTGTTTTTTAGTGTAGCTATAGTGACGGGATTTGTTTGAATTTGTTTTTGGGTGGAGCATCCTTGCTGACTGTATAGAGCTATACATTGCATAGTTTACATAATTTGGTCTTGGGGAAAAAAACTGGAGAAAAATATTTCAGTTCTTAAAATATAACCTTTCTTTCTTTTAGATTTTTGCAACTTTTGGCATGGAGTGCCAAACCATAGGAGTTTTTAACCATGTTGACATCTCTTCTGAAACTCTAGAGGAAGCATGTCGCTCTCACGCTAATTTGCCCTGTTTAGTAAATCTGGCCCTTAAAGGGTTAGTTCAGCCAAAAATGAAAATTCTGTCATTTTTACTCACTATCTTGTTCTAAACATATTTCAAAATATATTATTTTGTTACCCATTGAATTACATGAAGGTAGGTAAATCATGACCAAATATTTTTTTTTTGAGTGAACTATTACTATTGGCTCTCATTTCAAACTAGGAGAAATGGTTACTATTAAAAAGATCTCCTTTGTAAATTTTCTTTATGGTGGTTTTCATTGGTTCCTTTTTTACAAGCATGAAAAAGTGTCCAGGACTAAAATGAGAAGGTCACAGCTCCGTCTCTGAGGCAGATGCATGGGACTTGAGCCCATGGCAAGGTTGTTTTGAACCACAGTAAGGTTTCCTCCGTTTGCCTGTGATGCAAGTAGGACAAACCCAGGATCCCTCAGAAGATCTCTGTCGTTTTTAATACTGCTAGTGTCCAGAGGGTCCAAGAGACGGAGACCAGTGATAGTTACAGCTCCTGCAGAGGGCAAACAAGGAGATATGACACAACGCTGTGATGGGTCTTTAATGCCAGATAGCAAGAGGACACCAGGGACCCGTGAGTGCATGCTCACACACTTACTCCTGGCTTTTAGGGGCGTGAAAGAATAAGAATGTTGGCATAGGTGAGAAAAAGAGTGGAGACAACATTTAATTTAGCTTGTCAGTTGTCACGGGTCAAGCTGAAGGGAAAACATCTCCTGTGGCTAAAAGAGCTGATGCGTGTAGAAAGCATGTTGTTGACTGGGAAAAATGTGCATTACAATGGAACAAATATTTCAGAAAAACATATAGTTAAAGCTCAGGATGTCAAACTCGGCCTCACACTCGGCCTTTTGGCCACTGGACTATGCCTGGACTCTCAGCAGATAGTCTTGCTTGCCCCCCGAGGAATCAGAGACCTGTCAAGACATTTAAATGTGAAGCAATTTGACATGACAGAAAGATTCAGACATATGCTTCCTTTGAAATCATTGACAGACAAATGTCTTCAAGAATCACGTCATTCAGGGCTTCCAGTACTTGATGATTAGAAAATATCTCCCTAAGACGCAGACAGGTCTCGCGCTCTCTGCATTTCTCCTTCCTCTGTATTTCATGCTTCCTTAATCTGTCCTTACGGGACCGTGTTGCACATTGATTCGCAGTGTGTTTGGCAGTTTGAAGAGGAGTGCAGGGACGAAGCATTGACTCCGTACTGAAGGTGCTGCTGCTCTTTCTTTAACCCATCTGCCCTGAACGCCTCCCTCTCGCTGACCAGAGAGAATGTCTTCATTGCTGAATTATAGGGCAGGGTGGTCATTAGCCACACTTTTTTTCTTACACACACAAACACTTACACACTCCCAACTTGTCTTCTGAAATAGGAGGGTTGGATTAATGGCTTGGTTTTCTTTTCAATTGTATTTTTCTGCAATTTTATTGATTCAATGGTAGAGAGTGGAATGGGCAAAATGTTGCGACCCATATTTGAACCACTAGGCAATGGCTTTGACAGCTTTAGAACGTTTTATAGTCTGCAGCATTGAGGAGTGGTCACACATTTCTTTCCATTGACTTCCATCCGTATGCATGCGAATGACCAGAAACATAAGCTCATGCGAATTTCCCTGCAGTCTGACATGTGACATGTGAATTCGCATCACGTGAAGACGTGTGACCATTAGAAAACCAACATGAACCCGTTGAGAGAACTTTCGCTCTTACGTGAAATTCCAGATCGTGTAGGTGCTTACTTAAAAATTACTTTATTTCCTCCACAAAAATCCGTAATGCACAGTAAATGTGACTTCACCTTTATTCTTAATGCAAATGTATGGAAATCTTTGGGCCTACTTTGGGTTACTCATTTTATTTGACTTAACAGCATCATTGAGTGTGCTTGCATGCATAACAAATTGGTGATAACTATTCAAAAACCTAAAAATCTAGGAAAATTGTGTTTACGAGTTTATGAGAATTATTGTGTGATTTATCTTTAACTTATCATTATTTTATAATCTTTCATCAATAAACATATATAGTTTATGGAATTTACACAACCTTTCTTTACTGTTTCATTAAGTAGGCCTATAATCGGCATGACATTGTGGCTGTAAATTAACTCTGTAAGATGAGAGAGTAGGGATTGTTGAGCTGTCACTTTGCTCTGAGATTTCCCCAGAGCTCTTAATGCTACAGGGCAATCCCCAGCAGTTGACTTTACTTCAGTGCTTTATGCCTTAAGTCTTTTTGCATTTACAGTTCTCTTCTTGTAATTCTTGACAGTTTCTTACTAAGTGACTTATAAGGAAATACATATGTTGGGCTTGTTACAATTATCATGGCAAAAAGGAGAAGGCACTTTGTCTCAGCGTGTCCATTCGGAAAATTGCTGAGATCATATTACACGCTGACGAATATAGCACTCCAGACTAACTCATATGTTTCTGTTAACAGGTGAAGATCCCCTTTATGCTCCTCATGCCAGACTCCAAAGCATATTTGAATGGAGTGTGATAGTTTGAACTCTTGTTAAAATTTGTTATTTTTCAGTTGACTCTTATGAAAAGATATTTAATGAAGACCAGATCTAGCTTTAGAAGTTTTCTATAAGATTAAATTTAAAAACCTATTTTAATCATTCCTTTTCAATCTCTTTCTCATCATGAATATAGCCGAGGTAGCTGGCATGGCGTTAAACTATAAACAAACTTTGTCTTAGCACCCAACTTGTCATTAAAAACACTTTTTTAATGACTTTCATTTGATTCGTTTAAAGCAATAAGATACTCAATGCCATGTGTTTGAGTGCTTTAAATGGTATGGTAGCAAACACAGTTGTAATCAGTTAAGCAGATGTGTGTATATCATGAGACGGCTTTGAACGCTGCTCATCAAATCAGTTTTAGAGCTGGAACACTATTTTGTATTTGAAATAATTTGAGATATTTTCCATTACATATATGAGCAATCTTCGCAGATCAGGTGTAAACAGGAAGGTTTTGGCCTTCAGAAGGACTCGCAGTTTTCTTGGCACACGCTTCTATAAAACACTCAGCTCTCGCCTTTCCTCTTGGGCTCAGTTTTCTGCCCAGTTGGATGAGACAAGCCATGTCATTTCTAAAGCTGCGCCAGACATGCTGGACATGTGCTGTTTTGAACTTTGGCTTTGATTGCTGGAGTGTGAAAGTGAGTCAGCAAAAGTGTGAAGTGTAAAACTGGCTGAGGGAAAGCAGGATGCTGCATGCCAACAAACATCTTGAATAAGAATTTTCAGACTGCGATTTTGTGTGGTTTGTAAATGTTTCATTCGGTGAAGACGTGATTCTCAGTTTATTAGCTCAATACGCTTTTAACATGCATTGTATCACATGGAAATATGACTTGTTTAATTTGCGCCGAAAATGTGAATGTTATTGATAAGTCTGTTAGTATTCTCATTGTGACTTATTGATGGAGAAAAGACACAAACAAGAGGGAGATACCAAGAATCCAAAGCACACTTTGCATTTAGAATATGCAAAAACAAATAATTACTTTGACTTTGAAGAATAAATATGTTCAATTAAGCCATTACAAATGGAGAGAAAAGATACTTTTTTTTATCCCCTTCGTCTGCGGCATAATTTGTCATGAAAACATGAAAAATACATCACCGGCTACAGTCTGGTGGGCCTAAGTGTTAAATAATTACAATGAACTGCCTCAGGTTCCTCTAAACCAGAGCACTTCAAAGAGCACAACTTATATTTGACGGAGAAAAAAAAAGCCTTCATGCTGTCATGCTCTATTTTTACATTGACTACGTCTCCTGCTGAAAACTGCCTGTTTACATGTCCCATAATCCCGTTGCCCCCTGTGTTATGTGTTATTGTGATATTTCATCAAAGCTCCTGGGAACGGCAGCGCTGGATGCTAGAAGGTTACTCTCTGAATGAAAACACCAAAATGGTGTCTGCTTTACCTGAAAAACAGAAATAACACAAGATGATGGCAGCTGTAAAAGTAGATGATGACATTAAAGGTGGTAACGAGAGGCCACGCGAACTCCGCAGAGAAGCAGGAGTCTGCTGGCAACATTGAGGTGCTGTTTCTAGTCTTGAATCCTTTCGCTTCAGCATATGTTTAGGACCGTCTCTTGCAGGAGCAACAAATGTCGATGCTGATCAAATCTTTTCAGAGGAAACTCAATGTCTCTCAGGTTTAGCAGGGTCTGTGTTTGGCCATCTGCTCCTGCTTGCATCATTCTCTGTAAGTCAACTTGAAATCAAAATTGACAGTATCTAGTTTTTAATAAAAGTCCCCATGTCTCACGGACGGATGATTCATCAGTGCACTTTATTCCGTAGATCAACTTGTTTGTTGCATGTTATATCATGGAAATGCAATAACTTTTTACGTCTGTGAAATTACATTTCGGCTTGTGCAATCAAGACGGTGTGGGTGTGGAAAAATAATATTAACCAATAATATCGCAGCATGTTGCAATCCAGTCAATTCCCAATGTTTTACTTTGAACATGTCATGTTAGATGCTATTTATACTTAATGTACTCATATTTACACCTCAGAGTGTGCAAAATAGCCACTACAAGTAGCCATGACCAAAAAATAGTTATGAACATAAAAATATGTGGATCAAATTGATCCGTAACACAAAGAGAGTAACCATTTATAACTCAAAAGGAGTTTCTCATATTTTACATTTATTTTTAAAGCTGCAATAGAGGTTTCATGTGTTTACACTACTCTTTAGTTCATTTCCTAATGGTTATTTATAGCTGAATTGCATGGAAACAATTGTGGATATGCACACACACACATCACACACATGTACCATCATCAACAACATCAAATTAGAAATGTATTATTATGCTATTAACTGATGTATTATTATGTTATTATGATGGCATTACTCTGATTATCTTTCAGGATTATAATTTTTTAACTGGCCATTATTATAGTGATGCACTTCCAAAAAAACAATCGATACTGTGCGTGAAAAAGACTCACCAAATAGCTTCTTCATTTAATGAGACACCTGAGCTTGTTTGTCTTTCACATGTTGTAACATTCTGTGTAATTAAGAAGAAACTTTCTCGAGAAAGACCTAACAGCACATTTTATTGATGAATATTTCTTTCACACTCATATTGTTCCAAAGCTTTCTTTCTTTCAAACAACAATGGGAATTTTTTATATTGGTTATTTTTTGGCAAATTTCAGGGAAACCAAAGTGGGAATATTTGACCTGCAACAAAAAAGCTTTACCAAGATTTTCAACACAACAGGAGGGTTAAATGCTGAAAGGGATAGTTCACCCAAAAATGAAAATTACCCCATGATTTACTTACCCTCCTCAAGCCATCCGAGGTGAATAACCCTTTCATATGTTTTTAAGCAGGAAATAGTAGTGTAGTAAATGAGAAAAACATTCATACTTTCTTGCTACAGATTAAAGGTCATGCACACACACATCCTCACGTGCAGTTCATCGTTCAATGTTTTTTAAGTCACTTTAAAGATTTTTCTATTAAGTGACTCTGGGCTGTTGGCAGAGGCAGAGATGAGCGGGGAGAGACAGAATGATGGAGATCAGTAACAATAGAGGGGGATAATTGTGCCAGAATCACAACCATCTGGTCTCAGTCTCCTCACAGATCCCCACGCACAGCTTGCAATCCTTCCTCTGAAATCCTTAAATCCTCACAATCTGCCACACGCTCTTCTGATGTGACTGCCATCACCCTCTCCTCTCCTCTGCTATCTCTCCTACCCTCCATCTCCTCTTCTCTTCTCTTCTCTTCGCGTCTCTTCTCTTCTCTTCTCTTCTCTTCTCTTCTCTTCTTTCTCTTCTCTTCTCTTCTCTGCTATCTCTCCTACCCTCCATCTCCTCTTCTCTTCTCTTCTCTTCTCTTCTCTTCTCTTCTCTTCTCTTCTCTTCTCTTCTCTTCTCTTCTCTGCTATCTCTCCTACCCTCCCTCTTCTCTTCTCTTCTCTTCTCTTCTCTTCTCTTCTCTTCTCTTCTCTTCTCTTCTTTCTCTTCTCTTCCTCTTCTCTTTCTCTTCTCTTCTCTTCTCTTCTCTTCTCTTCTCTTCTCTTCTCTTCTCTTCTCTTCTCTTCTCTTCTCTTCTCTCTCTCTTCTCTCCTACCCTCCATCTCCTCTTCTCTTCTCTTCTCTTCTCTTCTCTTCTCTTCTCTTCTCTTCTCTTCTCTTCTCTTCTCGTCTCTCTCTTCTCTTCTCTCTCTCTCTCTCTTCTCTTCTCTTCTCTTCTCTTACTCCCTCTCTTCTCTTCTCTTCTCTTCTCTTCTCTTCTCTTCTCTGCTATCTCTCCTACCCTCCATCTCCTCTTTCTCTTCTCTTCTCTTCTCTTCTCTTCCTCTTCTCTTCTCTTCTCTTCTCTTCTCTTCTCTTCTCTTCTCTGCTATCTCTCCTCCCTTCCCTCTTCTCTTCTCTTCTCTTCTCTCTCTCTTCTCTCTCTTCTCTTCTCTTCTCTTCTCTTTCTCTTCTCTTCTCTTCTCTTCTCTCTTCTCTCTACTCTCTCTCTTCTCTTCTCTTCTCTTCTCTGCTATCTCTCCTACCCTCCATCTCCTCTTCTCTTCTCTTCTCTCTCTCTTCTCTTCTCTTCTCTTCTCTTCTCTTCTCTTCTCTTCTCTTCTCTTCTCCTTCTCTTCTCTCTATCTCTCCTACCCTTCTCTTCTCTTCTCTTTTCTTCTCTTCTCTTCTCTTCTCTTCTCTTCTCTTCTCTTCTCTTCTCTTCTCTTCTCTTCTCTTCTCTTCTCTTCTCTTCTCTTCTGCTATCTCTCATACCTCCTCTCTCTTCTCTTCTCTTCTCTTCTCTTCTCTTCTCTTCTCTTCTCTTCTCTTCTCTTCTCTTCTCTTCTCTTCTCTTCTCTTCTCTTCTCTTCTCTTCTCTGCTATCTCTCATACCCTCCACTTCTCTTCTCTTCTTCTCTTCTCTTCTCTTCTTTTCTCTCTTCTCTTCTCTTCTCTTCTTCTCTTCTTCTCTTCTCTTCTCTGCTATCTCTCATACCCTCTTCTCTTCTCTTCTCTCTCTTCTCTTCTTCTCTCTCTTCTCTTCTCTTCTCCTATCCTTCTTCCTTCCTTCCTTCCTTCCTTCCTTCCTTCCTTCCTTCCTTCCTTCCTTCCTTCTTCCTTCCTTCCTTCCTTCCTTCCTTCCCTTCCTTCCTTCTCTTCTCTTCTGCTCTGCTGGTTCTCGCGTCTCTCCATTCGCCTGAGGAATGTTCTAACCTGTGCAGAAAAGCTTAAGGAATTGTTGTTATTGGCCATTCACGACAAACAGAGGAGTATTGATTCCAGCTGTACGTAACAAGGACAGATAAAGACAAAACCCTTTTGTCCCACAACCATGGTATGCATGTACTCACAGAGGAATTCATACACTCGTACATAACAGTGCCCTCCATGGTCAGAATGCTTCAGTTCATCTTTGTTCTTTTTTTTCGCTTTCTGTTTGTGCTGTTCTGAGATGCCTGACTCGTTGCATTCCAGGTTTCTTGTTAATTTATTTATCTGTCTCTTTAGGGTTTCTTGTTTAAACCCTGTTGAAGTGACTCACTATTAGGCCTTCTGGAGCACTTTAAATACTAAATGATGCTCCGCACTTGAGTGGCATTGCAAGTCAGATGTATGAGACTATAAGTGTTAATTAATTTATCCTGGCACTATTTTTCTTTCTCATCTTCACAGCTTCAGTTCTCACTAAGTTTTATATGTGTTTATTATTCGGATGCATTGAAAAGCAATTTTTTGTTTGTTGATAGGCAGCTAAAAGTATTATGAAAACTAAGTTATATACACCACTAGGTAACACTTTATTTGAAGGGGTGTGCATAAGACTGACATGACACTGTCATAAACATGACATAACACCTGTCATGAACATGAAGTTGTCTTTATGAATGTTTATGACTGTTGTCATTAAGTGTCATTCGGTAAATTATGACACTTTTAATGCAAAGTTGACATTGTTTAAAATGTCTTTGTTATGACAACTTGACATTAACAAAGACAAAAATGTCTTTGTTATGACAACTTGACATTACCCAAGACAAAAATGTCTTGATTATGACAACTTGACATTAACAAAGACAGAAATGTCTTTGTTATGACAACTTGATATTAACCAAGAAATCATAACCTGTCAACCTGTCACAAATATGTCATAACAGGTCTAATTATCAAACTTCAAGCATTTTGCAGTGTAATAACCCTTAATGACATCTTTATAACTAGTACAATGTGTTCCACTTTACTTGAGGACAGGTAATATTCATGACACAGTTATAATGGTGTCATGACGGCCAAAGTTGTGACAGGTTGACAGGTTATGATTTCTCGGTTAATGTCAAGTTGTCATAACAGAGACATTTCTGTCTTGGGTAATGTCAAGTTGTCATAACAAAGACATTTTTGTCTTTGTTAATGTCAAGTTGTCATAACAAAGACATTTTAAACAATGTCAACTTTGCATTGAAAGTGTCATAATTTACCGAATGACACTTAATGACAACAGTCATAAACATTCATAAAGACTCCTTCATGTTTATGACAGGTGTTATGTCATGTTTATGACAGTGTCATGTCAGTCTTATGCACACCCCTTCAAATAAAGTGTTACCCACCACTATTCAAAAGTATGGGTTAGAGTGTTACTGTGTACGGGGACATCAAATTAGAAATGTGTTATTTACTGATATTATTTTGATTATCATTCAGGATTATCATTTATTTTAAGTGGCCATTGTTATAGTGCACAAATGCACAAAATGTGAGAAAAAGACTCACCAAATAGCTTCTTCGTTTAATGAGACACCTGAGCTTGTTTGTCTTTCACAGGTTGTAACTTTCTGTGAGTAATTAAGAAAAGAAAGAGAAACACCTAACAGCAATTTTTTTCAACAATAATTTATATTGTAAATTTTATTAATACATGCGATCCAATTAAATTCTAATCACAGTTTTATAGTTTTAATGAAGCAAAATCATTCCACATAGGGGGTACTTCTATGTAAGCGGAACATTTATTTCTTATGGTTATAAATTATATGTACCCCTGGTTAATTTGTCATAATTTTTTCATTGTGGACAAAGTAAAAAAGAAAAAAAAAGAACACTGAGACATTGTGTTCCAACATGATAATGAGTTAATAATGACCAGGGTCCCCCACAGGTCCTTAAAAAGTCTTACATTTAGTTTGATCAAATTTAAGGTCATAAAAAGGCTTCAATATCTTAAACGGTATAAGAAAAGTCTTCACTATCATTTCAAAAGGTCTTAAAAGTTATTTTTAAAACCTTGCAGATACCCAGTAATATATATATATATAGTTACAATTATCTTACAGGAATGAGCTCTGATGCTGACCTCTGCTGACCCTTGCTTGCTTGTCTTGCCAAGTGAACTATATGTTAGTGTTTCTATTTTTGCCAGTTAATAGTGTGTTTAAGGCAAGCATCACTGTTACTATAACTGATTCTCAAGGTTTTGAAACAAGACACCCCAGAACACCCTATGAACCTGATAGCAATTTGTTCATTGCATTGCCTATGTGCTAGTTTCTTAGACCCACACTGACATACAGTAATGACCCTATTAAGCTAGAAAATGCTCAGGACCAGGGGACATGAAGGAATGGAGTAATATCTGTTTGCCTGAGACTTTTGAGACTCGTTTGCTCTTTGTTACCCGGTATATCAAGCACATTGTGAGGGCATAAGGTGATAAATACTGAATCTCTGCTCACCACTGTTGAATTAAAGGCCTGATTCATTATATATAACGCTTCATGCTATGTTCCGACCACTTTCACAAGGCTTATGTGTAACATTTCATTGATCCATCAACTTAAGGTCATTCTTGGATTTATTTCTGCATTTTAACCAAACCAGACGGTCAGATGCCATAAAGTTTGAGGTATAAGTTCCCTGAGATACCACACCTCTGTGTAGTCCTGTTCGGGGCATTCATTACCCTTTGACATTTCACTTTATCTTTTCCCAGAGCTTCCCAAGAGCGATGAATATTAAACATGCTGCCTGTTTGTAAAGCAGCTTCTGGCTTCGCCCGCCGGCGGAATGTAGAGCTGTGTTGTGAAGCTTCGCTCTCCTGTGAATAGGAGGATATTCGGATCCTGCAGTTGCTTGAATAAGAGATGCAGAAATTTGTACCTCTGAGATATAATAAAGCACGGGGATCATATCTCGCTCTTCGACATAAAGTGGGCTCCAGCAAAAATGTATAAGTAAACAGACGGCGTGGGAGGAGAGTATTGGCCCTTGATAGGGCCGCTTTCTGGTCGAGGACAGTCAGCCGCTACCTTCCAGAACCTCCCAATTACCGTCCTCATGAGACAGATTTCATTAGCATCGCTGCTGATTTTCAATGAAATATTTTGATTTATTCTTTTTTCTTAAATGAGCCACCGTCAACACTTGTCATGGGTTACCCAGAGCTTCTGACTGGGAGGTCAGACGAGGTCAGACATAAAATTCGGTAGGCACACGAACAAAACTGCAATTGAATTTGAATTAGCACCAGCTGATTTTAATATTAGCAGTGGCTTATTGCCGGGGGGTGTCAGCTCAAATAATTAACATGCACAAATAGCAGTGAGTCTTGCGGTAAAGTACTGTGTGCAACCCAGAAAGCCTTTGAAAGCTTAGGAAAAACATCATCTTTCTTGTGAGCGAGGAACTATTTGTTTGTAGTAAACAAAAAAGAAACAGCAGACAAATAAATAAATGGAGTAAGCGAATAAATAACACAATATAAGTGTACACTTTTATAAGATGCACTTTTCTTGCCATTACTTTGGTCAACTTTTATTCCTTGTATCTGGTTAATCTCGTTCTGTGTTCCTCTGGCCTCTTGAGCCCTGCACATCAAATCTTCTCTCATCTTTTGATGCATCTGGTCCTCCCGTGGAAGCTTTTATCGTAGTGCGGCTTGCATAAGTAAGTGACCCTCTTTGAATGAATTTTGAGACTGTCCTAGTTTGTTCTGCTCGAGGAGGCTCTTCATCTTCTCATTTACATGTGATGAAAGCATGCACCACTTACTCTGACTTGTCCTACATCATCTGTCCATTAATTTTTTTTTGGGTAAAATTCTCTGAATGTTTTGGCAAAACGCGGCCTTCACATCTATGTTGGAAAATGAATTTAATATGTTGAAAATAGTCCTCTAATAGGCCTCTTGTTCTAAGCTATTTGTACATAGCATTGAGCTTTATTTACTGACTTAATTTGACCTTTTAAAAATGACGAAAATGTGTTGTGCTAACTACCCTTGTAAAAAAGAAGTGTGCTTAATTGTGTACAATATATATATTCAAGTATACAAATCTTAAAAGTATATTTAATTTTTTTTTTTTTTCATGCAGTTATTAAAATCATAATGAATTTCAATGGCCACTTAC
Source organism: Chrosomus eos (assembly GCA_036326025.1). Classification (NCBI taxonomy): domain Eukaryota; kingdom Metazoa; phylum Chordata; class Actinopteri; order Cypriniformes; family Leuciscidae; genus Chrosomus; species Chrosomus eos. The sequence goes on from CM070841.1 coordinate 23,748,350, forward strand.
CTCCTTAGCTTGATTCACCAACTGTAAGCTTGTAATAATGTTTTCTAATTTGAGATGTCGGGTCGGTTTCCGTTGGAAATACGAGTTTGCCACCGTTCGTCTTTGCGTCATTACGTCATGTCTGTACACATAAAGAAGGAGTCCCAGCCAGTAGGCTATATCTCGTGTGTGTAGATGGCAGATCGTTTGTAGCCTCTTCTTACAGCAGTTGGAATGTAATTAAACTTGTCATTTTGATGGCGGCTTTTAATCCAAAAAAATAAATGTGTCATCATCGTTTACAACTGGGGAATCACCACACATAGGCTACACCTCAAAACATTAGATTAATCCGCGATGATGAGCCATGCCAATGCACAACCCACGCAAAGAAGATAACTCCGCAAATAGCTACAATTTCAGGTTTCAATCGGAGATTGCGACAAAGAGGCACCACTCACAGACTGCAGCTTTAAGTGTAACAGTAAACTTAATGAACACGTCTTAACACACTTAAGTACACTTTTATTTGTACTTAATTGCTAAAACACTTAATCTCATACTCTGAACCAAATTCTCAAATGCCTTAACCCATTTTTTGAATAAATCACTCTTTTTGCAAAACCTTAAACAATTTCAAGCAGTTAGATAACATTTGCAAATCTCATGCACTCTTTTTACAAAACTAATACATTTTGCACTGTGATGCTCTTGTGTTCTGTGTTGCAAACGGTAAACACAAGTGGCAAAAGTTAAACACAACTACAGCACAATTGTTTCTAATGATGTGATCAAACCAACTGTATAAAATATAAGCCAGGTGCACAGGTGTACTGAATATTGATACCAACAATGGATGGAAACAATCTGAGAGGGAGCGGAGGAAGAGTATGTGTAAGAGGTGGTGGATGAGGAGGTAGAGGAAGAGCAAGGTGTGGATTGTTGTCAAGGCTGGATCTAGCACACCAGAAGGTTTTTTTCTTTTACTTGGCAAGAGACAACATTGCCTGTGATGTGGACAAAGTCCTCAGGCTGGACTCAACACAAAGATGTGATGCTGAGGCATCTCTCATTGACTTTGATTTTGCAGATATACAACTCTCTGTAAGTGTACTGTAACATGTTGTTCATTTAGAGTTTTCTTTGAACTTTTGAGCTTTTGCATTTGGACTTCTGCATGTTTATAGTATGCAAGTGCTGAATATACTGACATTCAATACTATACAATATTCAGTACAATACTACACCTGCAGTACATACATTATGCAATATATTCACCTAGTTGTGATTACTATACTTTTTTGCAATTAAGTAATTGCAAATTTTGTTAACTGTATACAATATCCATTTTTTTCTGTAACTAGATGCTCTGGATGTTTCCACTTTGAGAATGCTGGGCATCCAAAACCCAACAAGTTCTTTTAAGGAGAAAAATGCTGAAGGGCACATTTCCGATTACAGAGACAAACCACCTCACATTACTTCAGCCAGGCAAAAAGAACACTTTAGTTTTATGGGATCTGCTTCTTATTTCACAGCGAGTGAAGAAGTTACGGGGTCATAGTCGGCCGCCCACGAAATTAGTCCCGTGATTTTCCTCCCTTTAAGGGCTATTTCATTAGTCACAGGTGACTAATTACGATGAACATGAGGCTTGTCTCACTTTGATCCTCATCGGTCTGAAAAATCAGCTTAAAAGAGAATATTTCAACACTGAACTTTTGTTGTGTATATCAAAGACTTAATCAGCTCAATGTTAACGTCAGCTGTCTTTTGCTTATGTAATGTAGCTCCTCAGGATTGGTAACAGAAATTGAACTGTAATGGATTCACTCAGGATGTGCCTGAAATGTTTAAATGTTTAAAGGGGGGCACGACCAAAATAGTTTGAGAACCACTGCTCTAATGAGAGTTAGTTGACATACACTTATCGGACACTTTTTTCGGTATACCTGTTCAACTGCTCGTTAATGCAACAGTGACTCGAATAACCACTTGTTACAACCAAGGGATTTAGAAGAGCATCTCTGAGTGCACAACATGTTGAACTTTTAAAGCAGATGGGCTACAGCAGCAGAAGACACACCGGTGCCACTCCTGTCAGCTAAGAAACAGCAAGCTAAGGCTAAAATTTGCACAGGCCTACCAAAATTGGACAATAGAACATTGGAAAATTGTTGCCTGGTATGACAAGTCTCAGTTTCTGCTGCAACATAAGATGGTAGGGTCAGAATTTGGCATAAACAACATGAAAGCATAGATACATTCTGCTTTAAATCAATGGTTTAGGCTGGTGCTTGTGGTGTAATGGTGTGAGGGATATTTTCTTGGCACACTTTGGGCCCCAACTGAGTATCATTTAAACACCACAGCCTACCTGAGTATTGTTCCTTCCTGACCATGTCCATCCCTTTATAACCACACTGTGCCCATCTTCTGATGGATACTTCCAACAGGATAATGTCACAAAGCTCAAATCATCTCCAACTGGTTTCTTGAACATGACAATGAGTTCACTATACACAAATGAGCTCCACGGTCACTAGTTCTAAATCCAATAGAGCAGCTTTGGGATGTGGTGGAATGGGAGATTTGCATCATGGATGTGCTGCAGACAAATCTGCAGCAACTGTATGATACTGCCGTGCCAATATGAACCAAAATCTCTGAGGAATGTTTCCAGCATCTTGTTGACTCTATGCCATGAAGAATTAAGGCAGATCTGAAGGCAAAAGTGGGTCTATCTCTGTACTTGCAGGATGTACCTAATAAAGTGGCCAGTGAGTGAAGGTGTAACATTACTTATAAACAACAGAGTGTCTAAAGAGGACCATCAAAATTGTGTATTTAAAAAAGTTATAATAGTTAATTTAAAGATAATAGTTAATTTAAAAAAGAAAAGTTAATTTCTCTCACATGTAAGCAAAATTGACTATAACTGAAAAGCATTATAACTGAAACATACCCAAATTAATCGGAGTTGAATCAAATTAATAGATTTGAATTGAGAAATTGGATAAGACTTCATTACAACTGAGAAATTGTAATAAAAACATACCAGGAGCTGTGTATCAATGCTAGGGATGTGCCCAAAATCCCAATTTAGAACGGCATGGAAAATGGATAACGCACTCTACGGAGCCCTACGGAGATCTACTCATGATCGCAAAAGTGAAAAGCAAAAAGCGAGAGATTTTAGTACCCTGCATATTGATAGCGGCTCCCTGATGCCAGCAGTTTGTACAATATAATTACTCAAATATATAATTGTGAGAGAACGCAAAAGCATTGAATATATTTTTTCCCTCCCATCTCTCATAATTTCCTTTTACTAGACATGTTAAAAAATATGTTTATTTCTGTATAATTTTTTACTATTTTTACAGTTTCCATGTTCCTTTTGCCATTACAACCAAGAGTACATTAACACATGAAGCCCACATTTTAAGTTGTAATAGTGTTATACATGGATAAAATCAAACTAAAGTGTTGGCTATGGCTCCTTCAACCATTGTTTTGAACAGGTTGAAATATGTGTGTTGGTAATGCTAGCTCAGAGCGCAGACGCTCAAGAGTCAATATAGTGAGAGATGAGCGGTTCTGCTCTCCCAGTGATTTGCCTACTGCTGTACAAATGTTGTTGCTCTCTAATGTCCAGTAATGTCAGCCATAATCAATGTTCCAGATAAGTGGAAAACTTTTGCAAACCATAATATTGCCTCTTTGGCTTTCCACTAGTTTGTTGTTCAGTTTTCAGAGTAGATGCGACATCAGTTCAATTTACCCAGACTGCTCGAGTCTCTCAGACGTGACGTTCTGCCACTGTGTGCCGTTCAATAACTCCATCATGAATTCGATAGAATCTGCCCCTTCATTTGTGCTAATGTTGGTCGAGGCTCATTAGCCAAGCTATGTTAACCTCTGCTGGCTGGCCTGACACGCACCGCACGACCCGGCAAAGACAGGCTTGTTAGACGATTCACATTAACATTCTTAGCAACAAACACAACCCACTCTGTGAAACAAAATGTTACCACACTACTGCTCTTCTGTATCGACTCACAAACGTGCAAGAAACATCCACAATGCAGGACCTTGATGGGTTGTGAGAATTCTCCACCCCCTCTTTAGAATTCAGCCTAATTGCATTGTAATGTGGCATAATAAATTATCCTGATGGTAATTACTGCACGGAGAGGAATGTCTCTGTACTTTCCGAGCGGAAGATTCTGTGTTGTTGAGATATTGTTGCTACAGTTTGTTTTGTGATGAATACCAATTGTGTGCAAGGACCAGTGGGGAGTAACTAATTACAAATAGAAACGTTACTAACATAACAAAATTTTTCAGTAGCATGGAAATAGCTTTGCTGTTTTCGAAACAATACTTTTCCAGCAAGTCGATGAAGGTAAGTTTGATTCATTTTAGTGAATTGGTTCAGTTGAATCATGATTCTGCAATTCGGTTGAATTGATCACACAGTCTACAGTCTATTTACCAACAGATTTGAGTCTTATTCATTTAACAGCTGACAGGAACGGCTCGAATACTTCCAAAGTCAAGCAAATAACGGCTGTAACCATTGTGACAGTGACTAAAGTGAAGATGGTGACTTCCATAACAACTGAAAGTCTTATCACAGCTGACACAATGTTATTTAATAAACAAGCCCAATCAAGGAGCGAGTACATCCGTCAGATCTTAATTAACGACAGCGAAAGTGTAGAACAGTGAGCACAAAACTTATGGCAACAGCTTCGGTGGAAAGGCAGCGACTGGATCTAAAACTTTCAGAGGACACCGCTCATATCTGTCTATGTGAGTTACCAAATTCCCATATGGAAACATGCAACACAAGACATATGTCTGTAAAAAAAATCTGTAAATTTAAAGCGATAGTTCACCTAAAAATTAAAAACCAAGTCCATTCTGTACAATGACCATACGTGTCCATTCCAACATCGGAAAGTCAACAATGACTTTCATTGTATGGACAAAAATAAGATATCTTTCAAAATATATTTTGTGTGTGTGTTTTGCAGAAGAAAGTCAATACAGATTTGTAACTGCATGAGGGTGAGTAAATGATGACAGAATTTTCATTTTTGGGTGAACCTCCCTTTTAAATGAGCCACTTTGGTTGGAAAATGTGTTTGTCACTCTTGATATTAACCAAATTGTCCACTAATAACTGTATTTGACATTTTTAAACTTGCTTGTTTTGCTGCTGTGGGAATGTAACCAAATATATTGCCCCCCTTTTATAGCTTCAATAGCATAATAAGCTACTTTTCTTAGACAACACCAGATTTAAAAAAAAACCTGTATGACTGACTTTCTTCTGCAGAACACAAAACTCAGTTTCAAAGTAGTTTCTCCAACACTGGCAAGTGTTTGAAAGCTGAGGTCTCCCATGAAGATTTTACATCCCTCTGCCTGGTTTCAGAAGTGTCTTTTTGTTTTGTAATAGTCACAGTGTGACTTGGTAAGCATAGGACTCACCAGCTAAAGGTGTACACAAGTTCATTTATCTCCATGGAAACACCCCCTACAGCAGAACATGTTCTTGAGTGTCTGAGCAACACTGATTTCCCATCCTCACCTTTCTGCTGATCAAAGCAGATGAAGCTGTTTATTAATTAACCTTAGGAATGGAGTGATTGTGTGAGAAATTTGTCACGACTAAAAAAAATTGATAATTACTCAAACGCGCTCCTACCTTCCTGGGCAGTAATTGTTGAAAGTTTCAGGTGGACAGATGTGGTGAACAGCTGGCTGTTCAGTGTGCAATCTGAGTTTTATGAGAGGTCTGATCTTATGACATATACAATAATTATGGATTTTAATATGTCTTACACTCATTACCAGGCTGAGGAGCAGCCCTGTTCAATTATTTCATTCCTGATTTAGTCTATTTAGGTTTTCTATCCATCACATCTTTGTTTCCCAAGGGCCTCCGATGAAACAGACTGAAGACAACCAACAATTACGTTTTCCTTGCCAGTGTTTCATGTCTCTATATTGAAGTGCAGATGCCAGTTCAACCACATAATTACTCATGACATGCGTATGAATGTGAAATGACAGAGAAACCGAATATGCAAAGATATTCTTCATCTCAACTTTAGTTAAAAACAGTCAAGCTGAGATTCTAGCTAGGTAGTTTGACCTTTTCGGACGGATTGGGCAATTTGTCCATAGAAAGAAAGGCTGACCTTTTTAAGCACTTAGACTCAACGGGATATCAATTAGCAAGAGCCAAAGCACTGACAGGGAAAACGAAAACTTGTTGGATCAGACCGAAGCCTTCCCTTAATAATGAAGCACCTCGTCGCTGGAAACCAGAAATGTAACATTTGTGTAGCGTGAGTGGTGTTTTTTGCTGTTAATTATGATGACGAGTATTTGACCAAATACCAAGAATATTCCAGGGAGCCGAGATCATAGCAGACACCTAGTGTGAGAGGTTTTGAGTGGCTGTTTATTAAGAAGGACAGGAGGAAGCAATGAAATATGAACTCTGAAAGAGAGATAGATAGATAGATAGATAGATAGATAGATAGATAGATAGATAGATAGATAGATAGATAGATAGATAGATAGATAGATATAGATAGTGTTTGTACTACATGAGGCATTTAACTGCTGAGCATTTAAAATTCACACTGTTTTTTCCCTTTAAGTGCAATTATGATTGTCACGCAGTGCAAACAAGAAAATGAGATTAATTACATTTGTTCAAGCAAGTACTTTCAGTGTGTTTGGTTTGTTGACTTAAGTACACTTTGCTTGATCCTGGCAGGAAACATTGTTGACAATGATATATGACTCAAAGAATACACTTTTATTTCAGCTCGCTTTGAAAGCTAAATTGTGTACATTTTGTCTAACCTATCCTTTGCGACATCCTGTTTTGTTTCACATTTCCGATGCAGTTTGTTTATCAGAAGCAGCTGTTTTTGTTTTTTTCTTTGTTCCTGACTGATAGACTTATGAATCATTGGGTATATTTCTCTGTGAACGCAAGTATCACAGGAACATTAGAGAAAATCACACTCTTGTACGGTTTCCCTCATTCACATTAAGATGAAAGAATATATTCATGGTCTATTATCTTTTCTGCTATTTCTGTTGTGCTCTATAATGCAACGCAGTAGCTGTGAATCAGCGAAGAGCTGGAATTGAGAAGCATTATTTTCTAAAGTGCTGCCAAAGCTACACTGATTTAAATGAAAGGAGAGGAATTCCTCCAGAATCTCTTTAGACGAAACAATATATACCTGTATAACTGGACAATGATGTTAAGCAAAGTTTTTATGAAGGCATAATATAACGAGTCTACAGAGTTTTGCCTTTCTTGTGAAACTATAGAGGAATTGTAGCAAAAAAATCAGTACATTAAAAGAATGTTAGTTCTGAACTGTGGATTAACCAAACGTTTTTTATTCTTAAAAAAAGTTAACATTTATCCTCAATAGCGCAATAATTAAGTGATACGTTAGTCTGATAGATGAGTCTATTTGACTGATTTGTGAAAAGAACATGGCTCTTAAGAGTTATTTGTTCACTATACTGGTAATTCCTATAACCAGTGCCTTCCTAAAAACACTTGCAAAAGAAAACAAATAACATCAGTATCAATACTTGGGTCTCATAGGGTTAAAGCATTTACTATAGACGATCTCACTGACATAAAAACCTGTTTCTCTCCAAAGTTAGACCGGAATGATTCGGCTGTACAGGGAGGGAGAATTAGTAAACGTTTAACGCTTGATTAACATTGCTTTAATTTTCTGCAGTTAAACATCTGTGCGGGTAATTGCTTGGCTGATTTTATCGTCTCTCCCCACTGTGCCCTCCTCGTTTGATACATGAACTGGGGAATAACAACACCGTTTGATTGTTGGAATTCTAATAATGCGCACTGCACCATGCATTCACAAATAAGACTATATGAGATATATAAAAATCAATACCTGCTTGAAACAACTCCAAGTGAGTGAGATTAGGAGCGGAACCCGTGTGGGAGTGAGTGTGAGCGTAAGCAATTACGATGCCATCTAAACCGCTGATATCGCTCAGATCTCAAAGTCATGTTAATAATGAAGTCCGGTGAACTGTCCAGCCTGTAGAACAAGTGCAGAAGTGTAGATGAGGGTTCTGCGGTCTATCTGAGATGATGATGTTCTCCGTGTCGGGTGGAAATGGGGAAATAAAAGTTGTGCTTGACGTCCGTGCGGAGGGAGTTGTCAGGTTTGATTTATGAAGTGAGGCCGTCTGCCTGACTGCCACTAACATGTCAGTCTCTGCGAAATAGATGAAGCCCACAGCTCACTGCTTTCTGATTGGCTTTTTCCGGCTCACAGAAATAAGGTGCCCATCTTCATACAATAACTCGTTTTGATTAATCCATGGATCCCCGTACAGAGAGGCATCGAAATGAGAGGTAGTCTATGGGCTGTTTTTGTTTCAGTGGGTACATGATTTGATGCTTTTCTGAGATCATGACGACTAAAAACGGCATCTCATTTTGCACCAGACTGCTCTCCTCTCAGCAACACTGGAGAATTTGTAATGCTGATCGTTGTGCCATGGCGAAGCACTGGTGGGTCTCCCGCAGTCACACGTGGCAGAATATTCTGACTTGCATACTGATGAAAACAAACTTCGGTCCAACATTACACAGATCCAAAGCTGAGAAGTGCCATTTGGCGTGTGTGAACAACACACTTATTGCAGCCCGCGTTTGTTTTTCCCAAACGTGACTTTTGACTCACAATCCCATTGTTTGAATTTTCTGAAGAAGACATAATTTAGTAGACCTTTCTGTAAAAGCAATTTATGGCTGACTTCTATTGATTTTGGTTATGTTGCCGACAGCCAATAACACGTGTTATTTAGCTTCCAGCAGTCTGTAAACAATCTGTCATCTGTTGTAGGTTTATTTTTGATTCCCTCCGCGTGTATTGTGACCTGTCTTCTTCTTTAAGGCAGGCCTGTTCTTTTCAGCACAGTTACAATTTTATGTACTTTTTGAACAGATCGAGTGAACGACAAATATGTGGCGAGAGGGGAAAATCAATGTTTTTCAAGCAGACAGTAGATTGCGTGGCGCAATGCTTTAAATTTGAGCCACCTTTTGAAAACACATTCTTTGTTGCTATCGCAAGCACACTGGAAACGCACTGCTTCAGAAAGAGGCAGCGACTCGGCCATCAAACTGCTTTTCCTCACGGCTCTTTCCCGGCTGGTTTTAGTAAACCCGTAATGTCATTGTTAAAGAAAGATTATTCCTTTTTTTTCATGGTTTGGAATCTGACTTGTGAAGGTCAGCCGATAAAAGGGGAATCAAGACAATACTTCTTGACAGAGGCAGTAACGCCTGTAGAAAGCATCACCCAACCCCCCAGTGCTGCCGCTGCCGCATCTGAACACTTCATAAAGTGTGTGCTGAGGTGTGTGGGTGGCCGCTCGCTCTGCCTGTCCATGGGTGGCACGGTAAAGTTGCTTTAACTGCTTGTTCCCCAAACAGGAAATATCTTCTGAGGAAGTGATTCAGGCATAGTCAAGAGTTTTGTTTATCAGTTCAGTTGCCCGTTTCTTCATCTCCATCAAATCTAAGACCTAAGGCTTGCACTTTATTTTAAAGTACGTGTACTTACAGTGTACTTACCTAAGAAAGTAAATATAAGGCAACTACAGGGGTTAAGTTTAGGTTTAGGGGTACTGTATGTTCAAGGTTAGTACCTAGTTATTACCCAGTTATTGTAAT